>CM071945.1:18298621-18651121 GCA_036784905.1 Acrossocheilus fasciatus
AATTTTACATAGCAGAAGATTTTTTTTTTGTACTCATTTAATTCTATAAATGAATGAATGAAAATGTAAACTGATGAAAAGTAACAGCAAAGAATGTACACTGTTACAAAAAATATCTAATTAAAAAAAAATACACCTGTTCTTTTGAACTTTAAATTAATTTTAAAGGAAAAACGTGGTTTCCACAAAAATATTAAGTAGCACAACTGTTTTCAATACTGATAATAATAATAATTAATATTTCCTGAGCAGCAAATCAGCATATTAGAATGATTTGTGAAGGATCATGTGACATTGAACACTGGAGTAATGGCTTCTGAAAATTCAGCTTTGCATCACAGGAATAAATGACATTTTAATTATTATATTAAAATAGAAAACGGTTATTTTAAATTGCAATAATACTGATACAGTAGTGCAAGTCTAGATAAATCATACTGATTACAAAAAACAGATAAATCCATCTTTCTCACCTCTCCTTTGAGTGAATCCTTGCTGGGAGAGGAGGTGGGTCCTGTGGAATAAGCCCCAGCCGGTTCTCTCTCCTCCATCATGGTCCTGCGGTTCAGACCGGGATCACTGTTGGGTCTGCGGCCAGCGGATACCACATCTGTACTGCGGCTCCTGACCAGCCTTTCAGGGTAAGAGTGCCTCTGCTTGGGATGCTCCAGGTCACTCTGTGCTAGGTGGGGGGCAAAGAGGGGTGGACGAGGCTCCAGGTGACCTGCTATGCTGGCCTCTGGAATGGGCGGGTCAGGGGGAGGGTGAGGGGGCCGGGGATAGTGTACCTTGGGCCGCACAATGGTGCCAGTGGACGAACCTGCAAAAGACATTTGACCCAAATTTAGAGGGTCTTAGCTTTAGTAATCATGCCACAGGTTAAACTCCATACCTGTGAGAAAAACGTTTTTGCATATTGATATTTGCAACGTAACCTCCAGTTCTTGACAAACAAAACTAGAGCCAGGGTCGTGACATGACTTCTGTTCAACTGGCATTCATAAAAAAGGTTGCATGCACACCGTCAGCAGGAGTGAGTGTGTGTGTGTGTGTGTGTGTGTGTGTGTGTGTGTGTGTGTGTGTGTGTGTGTGTGTGTGTGTGTGTGTGTGAGAGAGCTTGAGAGAGCTGTCAGAGTCAGACAGACCTCAGGTGAAAGTAGGCCACCTGTTCCAAGGGTACAGCATCTCTGCTGTGTGCCTTCCAATGCCAGCCCTGTGCCACTAGCTCAGTAGGGACAGGCCGCTGAGCCAAAACGCCTGCAGTGAGGTCTAGCAACCTGTCATCCCCTCACCTTGCCCCACACACGTATTCTCACAATGTCTCTCCAACACATTTATGCAACTTTCCATTGTAGATTTGTAGGCTTAGACACAAATCAAATTTAGCCTTTAAACACCAACATCCTAAAAACCCTCTATTCTACAAGAAAGGGCCATAATAGGATAGAAATCTGGCAAGTGCTTGCTTTATTTCACAGCGCACACGCTGTTTAGTGGGCTCTTGTCATTAGGCACATTAATGGCACTCCTTTCTAGCTCTTACATGTGTAAGTACTGCATTCAACAGCAGTGCATGCTGGGAAGTGACATTACCTTCTCCAGAGGAGAGGGGATCGAACATGGCCAGCAGTGAATCTGCTTGAGAGGGTGCACAGGATAGACTGTGAGCTCCTAGAGAGGTGGAAGAATGGAGGGATGCATAAAGGGATAAAGTAAATGAGTGACAAAATACATGTTAGTCCCACACCAGAAATCCCAAGAAACATATTCAACATCTGTGCAGGATAAGATTTAACAGAGAATAAAAACATATGTCTGAAGATAAGTTTGACATACTCCTTTATAGATGCGTTTACAAAACTCAAAACAAATTTGAATTTAAACTTAAAGATGCACCAAGTTATTACATGTTCATATGTTTCACTGGCTCTTATCACCATCTTTAAACAACTGATATGTCAGCATTATGCTCTCAGCAACACCTTTTCCATAAACTGGTGTGCAACATAATTCGATGTTCACTGGAATACAGATGCATTGATATTAAAACCTGACCGATAACAAAGAGC
The DNA here is from genome assembly GCA_036784905.1 of Acrossocheilus fasciatus. Taxonomy (NCBI): domain Eukaryota; kingdom Metazoa; phylum Chordata; class Actinopteri; order Cypriniformes; family Cyprinidae; genus Acrossocheilus; species Acrossocheilus fasciatus. The sequence continues at coordinate 18,300,691 of CM071945.1, forward strand.
TAGCAGTCATATAAAATGGTATAGCCATTAGCCAATAACATTAATAATTTGTAATGTTTTTGAAAGAAGTCTCTAATGCTCTCCAAGGCTGCATTTATTTGTTCAAAGTGCAGTAAAACAGTAATTTGTGAAACATTTTAACAATATAAAATAACCGTTTTCTATTTTAAAGGTGAGGTATGTATTCTTTCAAAAATGCTTTAGAAAACGAGTCGGGCTGAGTACCAAAACAAACTTGTAGCCAATCAGCAGTAAGGGGCATATCTACTCATGAGGAGAGAGCGCTCATCAGTGCACATGACGGACATTATCTGAGCCAAGCAACAGAAAGATAGAGATGGCGGATAAAAAAAACAAAAAAACAACAAGAGGAAAACGTCTTGCGCTGTGTCTACACCGAACGCGACAGTTGTACACTGGACGTGACAAAGCGACCATTGAAAATAATTTGAAATTTGCGTCAATGTGTCATAAATGGAACGTGGCAGCAGTTTACTGTTGGGGATTTGTCATGTCGCGGCGTGGCATCCAGTGTTGATAGCTTCACTGATTATAATGAGTTCTACAGTATTTTGTTGCGCCGCTCATGTCCGGCGTAGACATGGTGTTACAATAAGTAGGACCCGTGTAAATATTGGATCAGCTTTCCAGCCCTGGAGAGAACTCAAGGAGCGGGAAGGCATGCGAACGGACACCAAGGTTGCCTTGTTTCTTCTCGATAGGTGAGTAACATTGGTTTTGCTTTGTTTCACAGAACTAATCATTGCCTGGGTTGCATAACTTTACGTATGTGTGGGGCGGAGCTGTCAAAATAGGTGCGAGACCCTTTTGGGGTAGGGGCGTGTTTGTTTTGATAATTTCAAATATCAACGTTGGCTACCAGAAATCACTTACCCCACCTTTAATATATTTTAAAATGAAATTTATTCCTGTGATGACATAACTGAATATTCAGTAGCCATTACTTCACTCTTCAGTGTAATCAGCATTTATTTGAAACAGAATTCTTCTGTAACATTATAAAGACAATTCATTTTTTAATTTAATGCATCCTTGCTGAATAAAAACTTATTATTTCAAAAACTTACTAACTCCAAACTTCTGAAAAAAAAACTGTAAATGAACATATAATGTCAGATGTTTTAAAAAAAAAAAAAAAAAAAATCACTAATATCAGCTGATATCAGAAATGGTACTGACACGTTGTGGCAAATGTTGTCTGAATTACGTTTCACTGAAGTTGAACCATCTACTGGCAAGGGATACCAGCCATGCTAACCAGCCAAACCTTGACATCTTGGCTGCCACAGAGACTCTACTTGCATTATGCACCACAAAACAGCTCGTATCAATTAATATCTTAAGGAGTAGAACTTTCTTGGTGCATCTTTAAGTATTGAGTTAGTGTGTGTATGTGTGTGCATGCGCTCAATCAGTCTCTTGATTGTGTGTTTGTACCATGAGCAGAGTCCTCTCCATCTGGACTGGTCACGGAGTCTTTGCCTCCAAAATCTGAGCTGCACTCTGAGCGTAGGTCTTCGATCTTATTGGGGATGTCCTCTGACGTAGCACTGATGCCTGCACAAACAATAAGTAACAAATCAGCAAAACCTCCAACTATAAATCACAGAAGGATACATATTACTTATAGAGCTGTGAAGTAGCTTGGTTTGTCAAAGAGGAAACTTTTCATGAAATACTACCTCTGATACAAGGAACAAATGACAAAAAAAACAACACTTTGTTCTGCTGCCTTAGCAAAACGAGCCTAGAGTTTGACTGTGCATACATCTCTCAGATCTACAGAATAGTTCAGAGACTAAGCAAAAGTATAGCGTGTAAGTGATGGAGTGGTGGCTATGTTGAACAGCCAATCTCATTTCAAGCACTTCATGGAAGCGAAGAAACCATGCCAATGCTCCCTTGAGCAAACAAAGAGGGCAGGAGAATCCCCAGGGAGGTCAGAGTAGGTGAACGAGAGATGGAAACGGCAAGAATGAACGAAGGAGGAAGGGAAAGACGATCCATCTGCCGAAGTCCTCAGGGAAAACTCCCCACAAGGAGTTTGCCGTTGTGTTACATGGCTATTCGTCTTCATCAGCATGTCAGGGAAGAAGAGTCACTGAATAAAGAACTCAGCGAGGCAGAGAATAACATTCAAATGTGACATGCAAGATGTTTAAACCTTTGGATTGTTGAATTCTGCAAGTTCACTTTTGCACAATTCTGTGATTCCAGACTGACAGCGATTGTTCATTTGAACGCATTTAGACAGTTAGGTTTTTGTGTATGTGTACCTGAAACGACACTGAGTCCCGGGGTGCTGGGTCGGGAGCTGACCTCTCTGACCTCTGTGTCGTCTGAAGTGCTACCCACACCCGAGCAGCTCTCCAGCTCCTGCAATCGCTCCTCCTGCTTCAGGTCTGCAGCTTCTGCAACACAGATTCATTAACTGTAGAAAACGGCGTATCCACACACACAAAGACACCCAGGGCATCCCCGTGGAGGGCTCTCATTTACGTGCTCATTTGTAATAATGCAGGTCTCAATTGGTCTTCGGAGTCTACTTTTCCACTGCCTAGAACTGAAACAAACCCCAGCAAAGGAATCACTCATTCTCTCTTTCTAGTGTTTGTGATGCAAAACGGGCAGGGAGACAAGACCACACACAGACTGCCGTATGCCTGCTACTGGCACAGTCTGGTTTTACATCATTTCTTATTCACAATTGCATGATTCATAACATAATCAGCCCTGTTTACAGGATTATCATTAAGGGTTGTCACAACAACCAAATTTCAGTAATGGATAACAACAATATTATTTAAATTTAAAAAAAATCCTGATACAACAAAAACTAATATGCTACTTAACACATTGGTTTAATAATAAAAAAGTTAAAATGTTAATTATGCTAATTATTAAACTGAACTAAAACAATGGAAAATATAATTAAAGTGTTTATTCAAGTAAATGGTCAGAAATAAATAAAGGAAAAAAAAAAGAGCAGTGTTATGTCAATTATAAAAAATGATGATGATTATTATTATTATTAATATTCAGGCTGCGTTGTTTTATAAATAATAATATTATTTTTTTATATTTTTTATATCTTTAATACTGGTATTATTATTAGTAGTATAATAATGATAATAAGAATAATAATCAGGCTGCATTGACACTAAGTCCCAAAGCACAGATCCAATGCTTTGATACAAATTATGTTTTCTTTTTGTTTTGCCCCACTTGATTCATTCATGTTTTCCTACGAGAAAATGTGACAGAAATGCAAAAAAAAAAAAAAAAAAAAAAAGTAAAAACACTTAAATTGTTTAAAAAACAATGCGTGTATAAAATTAAAAAGTAAAAGTGATTAAAAATGGTTAATTTACATTCATATAATCCTATTAAAATGAGTTGACAGGTTTATTGGCAGGTTCTCAAGGGATACTTTAGAATAGATTAATAATTTAGATCACAGGGGATTCTTGGGAAACCCTCCACTATAAACTATAGCCTTATAGACAGGTATAGTAAGTTTAATAAATGCCATCTTTGGACCAGTGACATAAGCAGTGTTGTGTTACTAAACTGAGTATTTCAGCATGGCTGGAACACAGCCAGGAATAGAGCTACATTTAATAAAGAGTTCCATGACTATTTAGTAAAGCCAAAGCTGAATACTAACACCCTAAACTGAACCATCCTTGTATGGGTTCAGCTCTCACCTGAGTCACTTGGCAGAACCTCCACGCTCCACGCCTCGCTTGTCGTCTCAGAGATGGTAGAACCGTACGGGTCCAGAAGCACCGGCAGACACAGCATGCTGCCCAAGGCGTTCTCCGCCGCAGCTCCTGAGGAGAACACACACATAAGAAGCACATGGGGTATGAGGCGTCTGTGATCTAAAGCAGCAGGTAGGAGGACTGCGACAGAGATGGCCAAAGGTTAATTGCAGCCTTCCTCCTCACACACAGACACGCGTACACGGTATCATCAGGGTTGTGACTTTGAGGTGTGGATCGAGCTGAGCATCACTCATAACCTCATTATTCTCTCAACCAGCATCCCACACAGCGCCTCCTCTCTCCGAAACACTCCCAACAGGAGCTAACGCCTAACAAGGCAGAAGAATGGAGATGGAGCACTGGAAGGGGAGGGGGAGCGTGAACAGCCAGCATGGCGGGGGGGTGTTTGCATGCATGCGGGGGCGTTTGATGGTCGGGCAGAAGCGGAGATCATGAGCGCTCCGTATGAAGCTCTCCACAGGTCACGTCTCCCCACATACGCACACATACGTACGCGCACAAGGGCTGGTTTGGTGGGCCTGCAGGAGAGCTTTCCCCCGCTGGCCCTGTTTACAGTGAGTGAGGCAGGGGCTCTGGGCCGCCCGTCTTTCAGGTGCATGATTAAATGAGTGGCACCCGCAGTAGTGAAACAATTAGAATTTCTGCCTCATTATCATGGTAATCTTATCAGTGGGATAATGAGGTATTAATGGATATTTAATGTGTATCTCATAACCCAATCCCTCGGAGAAAACACATAAGGAAATCGCTGTAAATTCACTTAATGATGGAAAAGTCCCCCAACGCCATATTCCGAGGAATGAAAAATGGAGGATGCAAATGAGAAGGAACCAAGGTCAATAAGACTGCAGGGACTGTGTGAATGTCAGAGAGAGGGAAGCGAAAAAGAGAGAGAACACGGAAGATGAGGGAACAGAGTGAAAAGAAGGGGTGGAGGGAGGGAGTGAGACTGACTGAAAGACAGAGGAAGAGAAAGAGAAGGAGAAAGAGAAGGAGAGAGAGAGAGAGAGAGAGAGATGGAATGTGGTGGGATTAAAAGAGAAGCAGTTTTAGATTTTTCTGCACTCCATTCCTGTACAGAAATTATACACACACTTGATATTTTTAATACTCTTGATACTTTTTTCAGGGTTATTTCATGAAAGTTAAACAGAACAGCATATTCAAAATAGAAATCTTTTCAAACAAAATGTCTTTACTATCAATTTAACACATCCTTGCTAAATAAAAGTATTAATTTCTTTAAATTCTTTAAAAAACACTGATCCCAAACTTTTGAATGGCAGTGTACATTACCTGATATTTTGGAAACTGGTTTCAAATTTGAAAGTATAAAACGATTTATAAAAATAGTTACATTATATTATAATAATGACTTCAATTATGACTATTTAATGTTGCTTAATGGCATGCAAATATTAATGAAAATGGCTAAAATGACAATTGATTTGTAAAAATGTCTTCAATAGGAAAACAATGATAGAATATAATTACAATAACAGAATCTATTGCATTCTTCAGCTCCTTGTTTGAGAAGTGCAACTTTTCAGCTAACCACAGGGTGGCAGTAATGGATTTTCTGGCCACTATGCCAAAATGAACCTTACCTCACTGTGCAATTTGTCTTACTTATCAAATGTGTAATTTGCACCTGAATCCAAAACAAAATGTCAAAATCAACCTTGAAATTGAAAGTAAAGTTTCAATTGCAAAGAGAGGAAGAAACTACTATTTACGGTTATATGAACTTTATATGACCTATATGAAAACGGCACACTACAAAAAATGCATGTCATTATAGGCCTAACTGTAGCCATGACTGCAAGATTTGCAGAAATGCAATCGTACCCGCTATCTCCTGCAGTCGGTCCTCATCCATGTTGGGATCAAAGTCACTGCCCAGGACGTCAGTGCTCCAAGTCTCACTGACTGTCTCAGAAATGTCTCTGTCATCTGTCAGTCCCATCATGTCCCGAATCTCAAACTTACGCAGCTTATCGTCCAAATTATCCTGTGTAGTGGCTACATAAAGAACAACCCAGAGTAATAATTAAGCTACACCACTCTAACTGAAAAATTCCACAACAAATCATATTTAGTTTATTGCTAGATGGTGAAAAACTCTAAAACATATTCACCTTGTTCATGTTCCAGTAGCTGCAAGGCCTCTGCACCATTGCTACCAGACGGCCCTGGTCCTCCTTCTGACACAGACTCCACCTCCAAGTCCAAAGAAGAAACTGAATTGGAGCGGTTAGACGGCCCTGCAGACAGACCACATTTATTCATATTAACTAACAAGCTACTACTAACTTAGTTAATGGTTTTATCCAAAGGAACACTTATTGCAACAACAGTCCTCTAACAAACAAAACAAAAATTTAACACAGCAGATTATATCCATGACTGGGCTTAATGTCCATTTCTGGCTGCAAGGGAAAAAAAGTAAAAATAATAAAATAAAATTAAAATTAAATGGAATAAAATAAAATACAATGAAATGAAATACGATGAAAAAATTAAATTAAATAAAATTAAGTAAAAGTACAAAATAAAATGAAAAAATAAAATGAAAAATAAAATAATATTAAAAAAAAGAGATATAAACTAGCAATCTTTTAAACTATTTTATTTTATTACAAAAGGTAATAACGGAAAAGAAAATGTCAGGTGGATATGGGACAGCTTATGTACAAGACAGCCATCTGCTGGTTGTCTGGTGAAAACACACCCTCAGAAATGCCCTCCAGGTTGTCACTGCAGAGTGAGAAGCGAAGCGTTTTGTCAGGTTTTCCGTGCAGTTTGGTGTCATCAACAGGGGCATCTCCTTGTCCACCGTCTCCAAGATGCAGAGTCAGAACCTACAGACAGACACAGCAGTCACTAACCAATACCACTTTACTTGATAACTACTACAATTAAGACCTACACAGCGTGACATATCGACTCAAGATTCTGACCTCGTTTTCAGACATCATCCCAGGTACAGTCTGCAGTGAGGTTCCCAGCGAGATGACTAGCACTTCCTCAGGTGTGACCTCCTGCAGAGACTCCTGGGAGCTGGCTTCAGTCTCACCCTCCTGGGCCATGTTAGATCGGCTTCGGCTGCGAGAGCCTGCTGGGTGAGGAAGAGCAGGAATGGAGACAAACGGTTAGGGTTAGAGAAACAGCAAGGCTGCTAAGTGTGTTAGCAAAAGCCTGCATGAGAACTAGCACTCACAAATGCCCAAAAACCACAACAATAACATACAAGTGAACATAACTTTTAAGAGAACTGTGGCAAATACAGCTTTTACAGATAACACTTTAAGACGATATATGTGTTTGGTTCCAGACTGCTTAAATACAAATTGGACTGCTTCTTTTTATGGCTGATGAAACCTAATTCTAATGTGTTAAAAACTCTGCATCATTCATTGAAACTGGAATAGATAAAACAAGAGCAAACAAATGAATAAAACAGCTAGTATGGAACATGATGGAAAAAATTTATGACACTCGTAAACAGTTTTGCTTGTCTGAGCAACTACAACTACATTTATATTGCTAGGGGCAAGTAATGCAACCCAGATGTGCTACAACGAGAAGCAAATGCATAGCAGGGACACACACGGCAAACACAGCGAGCACTGGTAAAGCATGGGTGAAGCGGTGAGAGGCTGGACAGGGGTATTTGTACATGTCGGTCATGGAAGAGTGTCAGGGTTACCCACCAAATGGGGTTACTAAGGGTATATGAGCGGACAGGGCAGTGGCAGAGGGCTCCCAACACGTTATGGCTGCCAACTGTTGTCCTGATGATCATTGGCAGCAAGGCAAGAAAAAAGGTGGAAGAGACAGAAGGGGGAAGTCAGAGAGTTGGTGGATAAGATAAACCGTGTGTAAAAGATCAGTAAATGAGTGTAAGAACAGACAGTAGTTAATTAATAGAAGACCACTAACTAGTGTCCATGTCTGAGTGAGTTGTACAGAAGAGATCCGTTTCAGCATCCTTATGACTCCACGCTTAAACCTCCCATGCTCATAACCGATTTCAATATATTTTGAATAGATCAACATGTAGCTAAACTAACAGCGCTATGCTGTTATATTGTCATGGTTATATTGGGCAAAATCATCAATTTAAAAAAATTCAAATAAAACATCTAAATTACCTTGATTAAACCTTTTTAATACTCTATGAAATTTTTATATTATTTTAAATCAACATTTCTTTGATCCCATCAATCATCATAACAAACAGTAGCATCATCTCATATATTATCACTATTTAATAATCTTATATATAAATAATTAGTACTTAGCACCATTTTATTCTCTAAGCCCATTTTATGATTACTGTCTCTGAAAGATACATGGGACGCCAGCTAAGATTTTTTGTTGAATTCTAAAATATTATTATTATTATTATTAATATCATCATCTTCCTATCTTATAAGAACAACAACAACAAAAAGTAGTAGTAACAGTAACAATAACAATAGTAATAGTAGTAGTAGTAGTAGCAGTAGCAGCAGTAGTAGTAGTATCTTATATATCTTATTATTTAATAATCGTATATACAAATAATAATTAGTTCTTATTAGGAGTTATTTTTTCACTAAGCTCATTTTAAGATTTCTGTCTCTGTGGAAGATACATGGCATGCCTTCTGGTTTTTTTTTGTTGTTGTTGAATTCGAAAAAAAAAAAAATCTAAAAACTTTATTATTATTATTATTATTATTATTATTATCATCATCATCATCATCATTATCATCCTCCTATCTTATACTAAGAACCACATCAACAAATAGTAGCAGATAGCATCTTATATTTTTTCTTATTAGTAAATATTATTTATTAATAATAATAATAATAATAATAATAATAATAATAATAATAATAATTAGTAGTAGTAGTAGTAGTAGTAGTAGTAGTAGTAGTAGTAATAATAATAATAATAATAGTAGTGGTATTATCTTATAACTGTAATAATAAATTATTATTGTCATTCGTTCTCAAATAAATATCAATAATAATAATAATAATAATAATTATTATTATTATTATTGTTATTATTATTATTATTATTATTATTATATCATCATTTATTTAAAAAAAGTGCCACCTCAAATACACAATCATATGAACAACCAGTTACTAACAACACAGATTTAAGTTTCACATCCTTAGTGCACAAAACTTACTTTCAATATGAGCATCAACTGAAAGTAATGGTACTTGCAGCTCAGTAAGTGAGTCAGATGTTGATTCAATATCCTTTTCGACTGACTCAGTAGGTTGAAATAACCGATTCAATTTGATTCTTTTTGGACAATTTCAAAGAACCAGAATAAAGAGTCATTTATTCTTGAATCAGATTACACTGGACTGCACTTTCTGAAATCAAGAGGATTAGTCTCCAAAGAATCTGCAGCAATCAACATGCAGTAAAGTTAATGTAGAAGGAATACCAATAGGGAGTCTGTTCTTCTTGTTGGCGGGTGTGGTAGCTGGGGAGAGCTGGGGTGTGTTAGAGGGCGTGAGCTCCAGGCTGTTGCTCTTTGTTGTGCGGGACTGAGGTACATTGGCTAGTAGGGTTTCCAGAGCCAGGTGGTCTTCTTCTCTGAGCTGATCTCCTGCAGTGACACTACGCACAAAGTCCACCTGAACACAGAAATGAGGTTGAATTTCTTTTTTCTTTGGCACAAACATGCTATCAAGCAATCACTCCAAGTTGATATCCAGTGAAATAAGGACAAATAAAGATGCACAATGAGCTTTCTTTACATCTTCAGGTAATTTTTTTTTAACTCATTCTTAATCGGTGCTGGTAATTAAAGCAGGTGGGCCTCATTATTCAGCTATCATCATTAGTGGATTTCAAACAGTGAGTCTAATGTAATAACAACATAGGAGTCGGGCTAATTGGCTCTGTAAATGACAGTGTGATGATGAACATCTTGCTGCTCATGCGGAGAAGAAAAACACAGGGAAATGGAGGGTTACTGGCTCTTGGTAGTGTGGGACAGGAAGAGTTAAAGCATTAGGACTGTAAAGGTATGCAGTATGACTGTTACTGCTATATTATGGGACGTGTTTGGGCATGTTCTGCTGAGGTTCGAAAGAGGGTGAGGTAGACGAGTCATTTTTCATTGATCTGAAGCTTATGTAACAGCTAAGTACAGTAAAAGCACTGAGATGTTTTGATTAGGGCTGTCAAATGAATAAAGAAAGTGATTATTCATGTTTAATTACATGACACTGTGATTAATTAAATTAACTAAATTATTGCACATCAATATTACATAGAAGAAAAAAAGTCAATCCTGCTACAATAATCTAATGTCTTTGAACTGACATCACAAAAAGTGTCTTTAGAAGTTTGCTTTATTATCACATAATTAGCATAAGCCTGTCACAGACCTACAGTCCACAGTAATCCACTGAGCAATCAATCCATCTTAGTGTTAAAGTTTTTGTATGTTGATTCACATGCAGGTGATCAAACGTGTTCATTTTAGTATCACATTATATTTTCTATAATTGTAGTAAATTACAATTTAAATGGACAGTCCTTGTTTACTGAAGGTAGACTAGTTTGTGAATATGACAATGTTCAGGACATCCCACTGTCTGCTAAACTGTTCAGAAAATGTCCAAACTATAAACATTTTCATGAAGCCTTAACATTTCAAGCAGGAAAAGGATGTGAAACTGCAAAGGAATTCTTATATAAGTCATAGTGCAACTTATTATGAAACTGCAGACCAATATTTTAGAGGGATGTGATTTCAATGTGACCATGTGAACAACCCATTAAGCTTATGTGTACTTCTGACGATGTAATCATAAAACTCAGATGAAGTTAACTTCCTTCCACACATCTCATTCTTCACTACATTACATACCAGAGCTAAAAGCTGATTGTGAGTCATGTAAACCACCGTCCGTGTGAGACCCTCCAGTAAATTCATTGACGACATAGGTGGAGTCTCGACAGCTCTTCCACCGATGACGACATCCAAAAAGGCAGCTACACACATCTAAAAAGATGAAAAAGCTAACTGCAATGAGTCAATCCACAAAAGGAGTGTTGGGACGTGTTAATGAACCATTTCACATTTCCTGGTTATGATTAGAATAGCATACTACCAACGTAGTACTCATACTGTAATATGCACAATATTATTTGTGCAGTATGTTAATATTCCATATGTATGCAATTCCCAGATGACATTTACTAAAATATGAGTATGTTCAATAGCATATTACATTTTGTGGTCAAACTGCATTAAGAATCATGAAATTTCACTGGTGTTGGTTGGTTTCCACTACTCAAATGTTGCTATTGTTATCATATTACATTGTGAACTGGCCAGTATGCAATGTGCAAATAGTCTATGTTAATCTTCATATACTAACAAGATGGAAAAGGCAATCAGAAAAAAAGGAGCTTGAGAATTCTGGGTTTGTCTTTTACCTTATCAAACTTGGATAAGCTGCCTTTACGTCGAGGATCTCCATCATCTGCATCAGACATGGCTAACTGCTGCAACAACTGCCCAACCTAAAACATCAAATTAGGTTTTATTTTTTAGAATATATTAATATCACAGCCAGACATGAACCATACTAAATATTTCTGCCAGGAAAAGAGTTTTATTGACTTATGGCTAGATGTCTTTCTATAGTGTCCCCCGTGCTTGCCATATGAAAATTCAAACATAAATTGCTGTACAATTTATGATCAAATTATTATAATTTGGTTATGTTAATGAACTAAAATCTGACTCACTGAACTGCAAGTCAGAACTTCAGAAACAGAACTTGAAGCAAACTGAAACTGTACTCTGCTCTATAAATAAACCTCCATGTACCATACTGTAAAAAAAAAAGAGAGGTTTGTGGGACTTAAATTAAAATGGCCTACAATTGCTGACTGATTATTCATGCAACAATTGTAGGCCTAACTCAAGTTACAGTAATAGTATTTTTTTTTTAAATATATTGTTTTGATGAATATTTTAATGCTGTATATTTAAATACAAATTAAAATTAGTACATTCTACTGTCCTACTCTCAGCATTTTAACCCTAGCTAACAGCAGTTGAAGAAAGACCCTCACATTACAGTAGTTTTGTAATATACTGATGCAACAACATTATCCTTTACCTGCATGAGGTTGAAACGTGCCACCTCATTGATGGGTGCATCTGAGATGATGCCGTACTGTTCAGGGTTGACGACAGCTGGACAGATGAAGCAGGTGAGCAGCAAGTCTGTGCACATTGTCCTCACCTCCCCGACCTCTAACCTCTCCACCCGTGCCAGCGTCTTATACATCTGAGACACAATCCAGCGCAGGCTCTGAGGGAAGCAATAAGTGTTCTGTTTCAGATAGCCAATAAAGGTATTGACCAGGGCTACCAGCTTGGCCTCGTTGGCCTCCACTGCAGCCTGAACTTTCCTGCGGTACTCATCTGTGCCTTTCTCCCCAAACAGACGCTCCTGCTGGGCCGGGGTAAAGCGCTCTATCAGTTTGGCTGGATCTGTCTCTAGATGGTCCTCGTCCTCCACCAGCAATTGCATGATGGGCTCGTGGAGGGTTGCAGTGAGGAAAAGCTTAGCTGAATACAGGCCCTCGGAGAAGAGTTTGAAGAGGATGCTGAAGGCACACGTGCCTCGCCGTAACAGACGACGAGGGTTGTCACTTTCCTTTAGCTCAAATTCCACCAAATAACGTAGCACCTGGAGAAAGTAAGACCGTACAATGTAGTATGTGGTATAAAAGTATAATCTTTAAGAAATAAAATTAAACAAATGTATTTTATTATATATATATATATATATATATATATATATATATATATATATATATATATAAAAAATAAAACAAATCAATTAATCGATATATAATAATACCGTACATATACCTAAAATAATATACTATAATAAATAAAATTATATTTTACAAATTATATTTCTACCACTACACACATATCTCTTATGTACCTGCAGCAGGTAGCATTCATCCTCCTGCATGATGCAGTTGCCATAGAGCGAGGTGAAGACTGTGTGTATAACCCCCTGCGTGTGTTCATGATTGAGTCTTTCTCCTGCCACCAGACAGGATGCCACCAATCGTGGGTTCTCCCTCAAGCGGCCCAAGAACTCCCCATAGATGCTCTCTTGAAAGCCCAGTGTCTTATAACCATCCACAAACTGTGTGTCCTCCAGAAACTTGGCATGCTGGCAGCATTCCGCAGGAGAGGCCTCCGCACTGGAAAGGAAAGAAATGCATTCAGAGAACTGGACTGCAGAGAAGCATGTGATTAAATCTGATAAAGCTGGAGATGTACTGGAATGAATGTGCAAATGCAATTCAGATAAAGAAATATCTAGATACTATCTGCTAGCTGGTTACGCCAACTATTCAATACAAGCTTATAAAACCCCAACTGAATATCCAAGCGGATGTCCTGAACAAGCCTGAATGTTGTGTAAAAGATGTTTCTAGCATCAAAAACATTGAAAGAAGTTTGAAAACCATTGCCAAATTCAGCAATAGTTTACCAAGAAGTAATTTACTCAACTTTTTTATGTTCCAAACCTGTATGACTTAATTTCTTTTATTCAACACATACAAAAAAAAAAAAAAAAAAAAAAAATAGAACTTACAGAGAATGTACAGGCTTCTCTCTTCCATAAATTGAAAGTGAACAGGAATCTAGGATTTTATATTTGGGTCAATGAGTTCATGAATTCACTAGCAGAGCACGACGCAAGCACGCCTCAGATGACACAGAACATGAACGCCGTTTACAGTGTACGCTGGCCTCGACGTCAGTAGGTCACAACGCTTATGTCCTGCGTCATCTGAGGCGTGCTTGCGTCGTGCTCTGCTAGTGAACTCATGAATGCACTTGTAGGAAGTGTTACGGAGGAGCAGGAAAAAAGCTGAATAAAGTCGATATTTTGGGGGTTTTCTGCGCACAAAAAGTGTTTTAGTCGCATCATAAAATTCAGATTGTACATCTGATAGCAGATGGACTGTTTTGACGACATCTTTCATACTTTTATGGACCTTGACAGTGCAATTTACTATGCAGTCAATAGGACAGTCACAAGCCTCCCGGTTTTCATCTAAAATATATTCAATTGTGTTCCGAAGACGAATTACGTTTTTACGGGTTTGGAATGACATGGGGGTAAGTGATTAATGACAAAATTTTCATTTTGGGGTGGAGTATCCCTTTAAGCAACCAATATTGGGCAAAGCACAGAAATAGCTGGGGCTAAAGAAATGCCTGCAGTTAATGCCACGTGCTGCACTTTTCACACATATCTCTTTAAATAGATTTTTAATGATATAAGGTAGTTTTGTTATTTGGCGCGACCACTCATCACGTGATGCGACCAATAACAGCAATAACTGTATTAAAATAAAAATAAAATATCTAATTTCTGTGGTTGAAATATGAATCACTGCTACAGTATGCTTAAGTGAATGGTATTTTTAAAACATTTTTATCAGTTTTATGCAATTTGCAGGAAAAATAAGTCTGTTAACTACATTTAAGAAGGCAACTCTGAAATTATAGAAAATAAGAGATCATTATTTACAAAAACTCAAATTAAATGCAATACTGTGTTTCTAAACACTTTAATTACTGAGAACATTTTTTTTTTTAAATTTAAGCATGTTAAGGAAATTATTTAATTTTAAGATAAATCATGGTTGCACCACATGACATTTTTTAAGGCTACGGCCAATTCCTCTAGACGAAAAAACACTAAAATCACTTAATGTTAAATTTTAATATGAATTTATGTGTACACAACATTCTTAACGTTTGAACAATTAGAGTAGATATTATTATTTTTTGTATTTTAAAATCGGCCTGTCGAAAATCATAATGTGTCAATGACCCATTTATTTATTTATTTTTCCCATGTACCACAAAGAAATAAACTCATACAGATTTGGAACAACATGAGAGTGAGTAAATGATGACAAAAACTTGGAATTGAAAAAAAAAAATAGAATTAGTCAATCCGATGTCAGAACTTGCCAAGCCAGAATACTCATTTGGCTCTTTCCCAAGTTTCAACCACTGAGATGATCCGCAATGTGATCTTAGCGATTCTTCCAGTTCAGTTGATCAGGTAATGAGTCATGAAAGAAAATCACGAGGAGAGTCTGCTTGTTTTACTGGTCTGGAGTGCAGTCACCTGGTAAGGATGAGGCGGTCGAGGTTGATCCTTTGCTGTTTGGCGATCCAGGCTGCGCGGTAGAGCCGCTCTGCTGTCTTGAGCACCTCGTTGTTAAGCCGTTGGATGAGCTGCTTCTCTGACGCCACATACAGCCGTTCCTGCTTCAGGTGGTGGGCCAGAGTGTGAATGTCTGGCTTCACCATCGTTCAGCTCAGCCACGGCGCTTAAGTTGGACAGCAGGACAAGCAAATTAGTGGCATTGCAGGAATATTTACAACAGCATCATGTCAGTGGAGTATGATAAGTATAAATACAAATGTAAATTCAGTACAAGAAATGGGTGGATTATGGGCAACAAGACCTGAGCAGTATTATGTATATCCCAGGCTACAGAAGACATCACAATCACTGGGCTATTAAAAATAATAGTTATAACACACATACATATAGGGCTGGGCGGTATATCGAGTTTGTACGATATATCGATATATTCTTTATAAGCGATACAGTATGAAGCAATACCGTTAATATCGATATAAGTAGTTTGATACGAGCACATCTGAAGTAAAATATCTAGGGAGGACACAGACTGAACTGCTGCGGAGAAAGTGCATAATACAATTTGTTCTACATGTATCAGGCTTTATATGAAGGGCTTTAAAAAAATCGTAATATATAGTAGCCTATAGTTTCAGTTTAAAGTGGCTCTGACAGAAATGCTGCGTATGCCGCTGACAGAGACGTGCTGTTTTCCTTAACGCATAACTTACATTTCACATGGATATTCTCCTTCTGTAAATGTTAGAAAGCCATGGAAATATTTCCATTTTGCAGTCAGAATTGCGTGAGGTTTTGCTTTCCGATTCTCCGCTAAACGTCACAGACCATTTAGAACGAGCGCCGCCACGCGCAATGAAATAGGAGCGCAATAACTCTGACTAAAATATACATTTTGCTGAAATATTTGTAGTTGGAAAATAAATGTGACATATGTAGAATTTTAAACCGACAAGTGTATTTGTATGATAGCACTAACTGTAAAGTGTAATGGGGTAATCAAAACAGCCTTTTTACTCAATTAGTCTGTGCTTTTTTATTATTTTCAATTTTAGTTTAGTAAATTTAACTTCTGCTTTAAAAGCATTATTTTTGTTTTTAGATTGCAATGTTAGAATGTAATGTGATTTTAACCCTTTTTGTACATAATATATGCCTTCATGCTTACATTCACTTTATTTGTTTAATCCAAATACAAAATACAGAGATATATACCGTATACCGCACATCAGCCAAAAAATACCGAGATATGAATTTTTGCTCATATCGCCCAGCCCTACATACATATATACTACATAAATGAACAACTGTTTTCAACGGGGTTCAGAGACAATGAATACTGACCAAAAAACAATAGAATTCAGTTGGAGCAGAGACCATAATTAATTAGACATGAAGTTAAAATTAAAAAAAAAAAAACAGGCTGTGAGTGATGGGAGTAGGGTGTGTCTAGTACAGTTATTCTAGTCAAATGAATGTGCTTTTCCTGTTGTTCAAGACTAAATTAAGTTAACTAGAATAAATCAACTAGACATTTTGCCGTGACCTGGATAACAGTGTCTTCAAAGACAGTCCGTTAAATATGTCGTAGTGTATCAAGTTCCTAAGTTGCGTGACATGTTTCAATTTCCGAAACTGTTTTTAAGAGGCTGAAGGTTTTTGCATGAAGATCCGTGTTAAAATGCATGTCAAATGCCTATACAAAATTATGACATACTGAAAATAAAGCTATTTTGGCTAAGGTTCTCAAGCTGATTGTTCCCTGCTGTCTCGGTTGTTCACAATTTTCTTGTACTAACAAAGACTGCATTTATATTTTTGTAAAAACAGTTCACTTTTTTTAAACATTGCCTGATCTGGACATCATGTCATACCAGTCATCCCAGTAAATCAGCATGGAATAAGAGGTAAAAATACTTCTGGGAAGTAAGCAGAAGTATTCATCTAGCAGCAAGTTTGGTTCCTTCTGAAATGTAGTGTCAATAGGGTGGTATGAGTTTTCACAACAGGGATTCAGTAGTAAACCCTCATTATAACAGCTGGACAGCATATCTTAGATTTACACATACTCTACCTTGGTAGGATAAAAGCAAATGAGGCCTGTTATAAAAGTAAAATCACTACACATAGAATCAATAAACAGAGCTGCTGAATAGTGCAAATCCAACTGTGTAAGACAAATAATCACGCCTAAACAGGAAGGCCGCTCTATTTCCTCTGAGCCGAGAGAGAATAGAGCAAATTAAAGCATACAGGGAACTTACCAGACTATAAACACGGACATACAGTGTAAGAAAATTGCACAAATTTTATAAGGTCCAAAGGGCATGCTGAAGTAAAGCATTTTTTAATTACTTCACCTTTTTACCCAGAATCAGCACACAGCAATGGCAACTACACATTTAGCTTTGACGCATTTCATTTAACCTCATGAAACTGCCGTAAAAAGCAGCAAGGCATGAAATGCATCATTTCGGTTTATTTGTTCTGTGTGCAAAACAGATGTCATGAACAAACTGTGCCAAAATCTTTGACCAAAATCATTCTACTGGTAAACACAGGCAGCACTGAGTATTAAGGATTATACAGCAGTAATCCTTTGCTAAATATGCATAATGAATATGACAATGCAAAGACCACAAAAAATCTTTTAGACAGTATTCTTCAACAGTCAAGTGCTTCTGAGAAATGAAAAGAGATGGAGTGTGCAATTTGCTCTTGGTCGAACAATGTATTTTAGGACTGCCCAGATCAAACTAAATTTCTAATGCTGATGTTACTCAAATGTAAACTCCATAATACATACAGTGGGGGGAAAAATTATTTGATCCCCTGCTGATTTTGTACGTTTGCCCACTGACAAATAAATGATCAGTTTATAATTTTAATGGTAGGTTTATTTGAACAGTGAGAGACAGAATAACAAAAAAATTCCAGAAAAACGCATTTTAAAAAAAGTAATAAATTGATTTGCATTTTAATGAGTCAAATAAGTATTTGATTCCCTATCGATGAGCAAGATTTCTGGATTTCTCCCAGGTGTCTTTTATTCAGGTAAGGAGCTGAGATTAGGAGCACTCTCTTAAAAGGGAGTAATCCCAGCTTGTTACCTGTATAAAAGACACCTGTCCAGAGAAGCAATCAATCAATCAGATTCCAAACTCTCCACCAAGGCCAAGACCAAAGAGCTGTCCAAGGATGTCAGGGACAAGAATGTAGACCTACACAAGGCTGGAATGGGCTACAAGACCATCGCCAAGCAGCTTGGTGAGAAGGAGACAATGGTTGGTGCAATTATTCGCAAATGGAAGAAACACAAAATAACACAAAATAATCTCCCTCGGACTGGGGCTCCATGCAAGATCTCACCTCGTGGAGTTTCAATGATCAAGAGAACGGTGAGGAATCAGCCCACAACTACACGGCAGCTGGGACCATAGTCACCAAGAAAACAATTGGTAACACACTACGCAATCCTGCATTCCTGTAGCACCCGCAAGGTCCCCCTGCTCAAGAAAGCACATGTACAGGCCCGTCTGAAGTTTGCCGATGATTCAGAGGAGAACTGGGTGAAAGTGTTGTGGTCAGATGAGACCAAAATCGAGACCATTAATTCAACTCCCCGTGTTTGGAGGAGGAGGAAGAATGCTGCCTATGACCCCAAGAACACCAACCCCAACATCAAACATGGAGGTGGAAACATTATGCTTTGGGGGTGTTTTTCTGCTAAGGGGACAGGAGAACTGCACCGCATCAAAGGGACGATGGACGGGGCCATGTACCGCCAGGGTCAGGGCACTGAAGCCAGCCAGGGCATTGAAAATAGGTTGTGGATGGGTATTCCAGCATGACAATGACCCAAAACACACGGCCAAGGCAGCAAAGGAGTGGCTCAAGAAGAAGCACATTAAGGTCCTGGAGTGGCCTCGCCAGTCGTCAGACCTTAATCCCATAGAAAATCTGTGGAGGGAGCTGAAGGTTCGAGTTGCAGAATGTCAGCCTCGAAACCTTAATGAACTACAAGAAACGTCTGACCTCTGTGATTGCCAACAAGGGTTTTGCCACCAAGTACTAAATCATGTTTTGCGAAGGGGTCAAATACTTATTTCACTCATTAAAATCAAATCAATTTCTCAATTTTTTTTTAAATGCGTTTTTCTGGATTTTTTTTGTTATTCTGTCTCTCACTGTTCAAATAAACCTACCATTAAAATTACAGACTGCTCATTTCTTTGTCAGTGGGCAAACGTACAAAATCAGCAGGGGATCAAATATTTTTTTCACTGTAAGTGAGATATAATGTATAGTCGATAATGTGAACAAACCCAAAATAATACACTGAAGGACCAATCAGAGTGAAGTGTTCCAAAACCATGTAATAATTAAATGTTTATTTTGTTATTATTGTTTATTATTGTTATTATTAATTCATTAAAATATAAATATTAGAAGAAAATCTAAACTCAATGTTAAAAAAAAATTTAATTAAAAATGAAATGTTGCCTTGGCAGTTGGCAAAAAAAAAAATTAATTAAATGGAACTTAAAACAATTTAAATCAAATAAAAAGCTAATATAGTAGTATATAAATATAGTTAGTATAAATATAGCTAGCATATAAATACTAAAATAAAAACACTGATGTTAATCAGCATATTTAATATATCAAAGGATGCTGATACTAAATTCTTTGTCACAAAAAATGTAAATAAACACATAAAACAAATTTACCAGCTTGGTTGAAAAACACTGTGCAAGTGTGCATATTGCAGCTATAACTCAATTACAAAGCCTGGACTACCGTGACCTGACAGACACTTCATGCTTCATGAATGGCCAAAAAATAATATGCAAATCACATTAGTCGCCTTTGCTTTCTCACATAATGGACGGATATAGACAGAAAACACCCACACAACACCCATTTAATCTCTCTCTCTCAGACGCACCCACACACACACACACACACACACACAAGTATTAATGTACACACAAACATTCAAACTAGAGAAAATGCAAAAAATCTGAATAATTTCTTGGACCATTCATCAGGCACAAAGAGGTCTTTGTAAAGCACAGTTACACAGGAGAATGTGGGACGAAGAGCAGCCCAGAGACGCCCTTGATGGAGCCCGGGCCCCTGCGCATCCGTAAAAACAGCCCACAAGCACAGAGCGGAATATCAGTACATCCGCGGAGGCCTCTTGTACCACTCACTCCTGAATCAGCTCAACCTCTTGTCATCCTGCCAAATACAGCACATCACTGCGCGCGCTGTGTTTTGTGGTTGAATGCAGTGGTATGTGAAGATTTAGCCTTGGGGGCAGAGGAAATGGCCACCTATTCACATACCTACTACTTCTATTCTGAGAAGTTTAAGGTAGTTGTAATGGCTTTCCTACTTTGTGTCAGTAAGCTTATAAATAGTGCAGAGATGAGCACAAATCAAATAACTAGGCCTACTTTTCTACAGTTCTAAATTTTGCTTAGTTGGCCACATGGTATCATGTTTATACACTACAATTTGCAAAACATTTCTATTGTAAACTAATGTTGTTCTTTATAACTGCTTTTATAATTGTAAGATATTAAGTAAGACAACAGTTCTTTTAAATTGTAATAATAGTTTGCAATATTACTGTTTTTACTGTATTTTTCATCAAACAAACCCAAAATTTTGTATTGTACTTATTGTATTGTTATGACAATAAACTGAAAAAAAAAAAGCCACAGTACAAACTGGACCCAATATAATAATAGGACCACAAATAAAAATGGACATTTTTAACTAACATACTGCTTTCCTTCCACTGCCAAATTTCTGATATGGGAAGTTGAAGGAGTTGAGAACATTTTCTAGACACAGATGTCCCATTTCGATGATCGAAAAGATCAACAGAACATCAATGTATCTATTAAAAAAATGGAAATGTTTCACATCTTATAAGTTATTAAGCAACAGTATTGTTTCTACTCTACAACATCCCAGGGATGTTTCTCTGGTGGAAAAACACACTGCTGTCAATATGAACACAGCAGTGATAAACACGCAGGAAACTAAAACCAAGAGATTCGTCTACTTTCACTTTTTTCAGGTTTTGGACTGCAGCCGATGCTGTTTTTAGCAACACTGAGAGAAAGGCACACTTTCCAAAAGCATTGGGAGCAGGAGGAAGGTCCTTTTTTCGGTTCCTCTATTTTGAAGTGCTGTGTTTGGATTAGATCTGACAGCATTTGAGCAGGTAGAGCAGACACATTCTGAGGAGGAATGGAGAGAGAGATGAATGTGTACTTAGTGTATTCTTATGCAAGAGAACAAAATGTTTTTTATTAAATGTCTTCAAGCACATAGCCCAGGGGTTTAAAGTAGGGATGTGCAGATAACATTTTTTTTTAGAGGCCAAGCACAACCAACACTTTATTTTTTGTACCTGCTGATATGATACATGAAATTCAGTACTTCTGTGTCATATTCAAGTACAATGCAATGCTATTACAGTTACTGTTTCCTTGTTATTCGCCTCCCATAGGCGATTTTCTTCTGATTGAACATGCCTGCACTAAACAAGCCGACAGCACTCGAGTGCACACGCACAGATTAACACTGCATTAGACTTGGTGCATTCCTTATCTAACAGCATCAACCTTTCTCAAAACTGTAACATTTTTGACTTGTGCATTATTTGATTACAAGTACAGTATAAAATTATAATATTGTGAAATATTATTACTATTTAAAATGATTTCAAATGTTTTCAATTTTAATATATTTTAAAATGTAATTTATTCCTGTGATGGCAAAGCTGAATTTTCAGCAGTCCAGTCTTCAGTGTCCCATGATCCTTCAGAAATCATTCTAATATGCTGATTTGCTGCTCAAGAAACATTTATAATTATCAGTATTGAAAACAAATTGTGCCGTTTAAGTGAACATGAAATTAAAATGATTCTTTATGCAGTGTTCAATATAAATACTTTAATATTTTGTGGAAACCGTGATTTTAAAGATTTTTGATGAACAGAAATCTAATTTGAAATAGCCTAGAATTCTTTTGTATCATTATGAATGCCTTTCCTGTCAAGTTTGATCATCAATGTGTATTTTCTGGAAAAAAAAAAGTATTAATTACTTTCAAAAAACAAAATCTTACTGACCCCAAAGACAGTTTAAGACAGACTGACCGGAAACACTCTGTGTGAGTTGCGTGTTACTCTCAGGTTAGGTAGGTGCCTTAACAAGGATCCGTTTTTCATTTCTTCTTCCTCTTTGTATCTGGTTGAGGCAGTGCTCTCAGTGCCCTTAAAACATAGCAGTGTGGAGCTGTGTGGGATATGAATCACAGCTCAAATGCAACATCAAGCACTTTCACATGTTTACAATGCACCAAATCTGACCACTCATGAGAAACTACCCACACACTCCATTCAGCAGTGAATGCCATCTGACTCTGCAATGGACAGCTTTGTGGATGTACTAGTGACTGAGCAGATGAGAAATCCGAGTGGAAAATAAATGTTTCCTGGCCATTATGAATACAACAAGACAACATCCGAGGAATGAGGGCAGCTAACGTGACTAGGGATGTGATGAGGGATGGGATGCTTTCTTTATGGCCAGGCATCTCAACCACATTTCCATTAACAACTTAGCCATACTGAAAGCCCTTTCAGTGTGTTCAGATCTGCATTTTTCTGCTTCTACTGGTATCTGACTGACCACTGAAAATCCCATAACCAAGCACTAAGTCATTCTGAGAAATCCATTTCATTACACCAGCCAGGCGTACAGGAGGGTGTGGGAGTACTGCACGGAAATGTCTCCAAACCAGGATGCTTTCTGCTCTCTTTAAACAATGCAAAACAATATCTCTGTGGTTTACAGAAACAGTACACCAAGCAAGTTTGAGGACCTTGGCAAAAATCCTGAGATAAAATAACAACCACATGCACAGTTCAGCATCAGTCATCTTTAAGATTTCACAACAAAGTCACCAAATATAACGGGTCTAAGAAACACCTGTGCCAAGACATGGAGGCGATATTATGCCTCAGAAAAATAGACTCCTGATGGAATAGCAAACTAAATGACAAATCAAAACTTTCAAAAAAAATAAAATAAATATCTAACATGACTAAAGTCAACAGACAGATGACATAAGCCTCCTGTGAAATACAATTTCATGCTGCTCCCAGAAACCATCATCATACTTCTCATGTTGTAGATAGAGAAGTTGTTGACAGATCTGAAAAAAGTGGTCAATTACGTAAAGAAAGGCTAACAAATGATTCCTTAATGAAATAAACAAATACAACAAACACTCCTCTCACCTAAGACTATGTTTTTTATATTTTTTGAAGTGGGCAAACATTGAGTCCCTTTCACTATTTTGTTTTATTATATAAAAAAATATATATAATAATTTTTTGCTGGAATAGATCTATTATAAATCTATTAAAATAGAGATAACGAATAACATGACCACAACTGTTATTGCCCAATATTAGAGATTTAAATTAATTAACAATATCAGACATTTAGTTGGCCCATACCGGATATTTAACTGAGGGCTATTATAAAAATGGAATCTTACATCACCGATTTAACCTTCTAAGAATTTTTTTTTATCTACTGCCTGTGTGTCTGTGTGTGTGTGTGTGTGTGCCTCTATTTAGCCAAATTTCGTTCCAAACTTTTGTCTGTGAAATATAAAAGAAATTTTGAGAAATGTCTCAATGTCTACAAAAAAAAGACTTTGGAACCATGTCTACTGTGGAATCTCCGAGAAGGATGAATCACATTCTAGTATGTTTACAAGCACAAGATGTTCAAGAATTGCCCATTTTCTCAGTTTTGCTAAGTACCAACAGCAGAGCACCAAGAAAAATATGCAGAGAGCCCCTCTGACATTACTATATGTGTGAGCGCACTCTCTCTCTCTCATGCACATTATCACACACACATACTATCAGGAGATTCACACTTCCTAACTCCTGACCCTGCTAAAAACACATCCTGCTTGACCTCAGCATCACCTCACAGCACGTCCCGGAAACAGTTTGTACACTGCCTCAGTTACATGACACAAAACTGCAGTCTGTTAAAAATGCAGAACAGCCATTAAAGCTGAAATGGTTTGTCAGTACATAGCACTCCACAAAACCAGGACATTTGGCTGAGGTAGGAGTAAATTGGCATCATGAAACTTCCTTATTGAGCTTTCACTATACTAGAAGGCAAAAGAAGGTGTAGAGATAGGAGCAGAGCACCACTAAAATAGTTACTGCATCAAATAAACTCCTGTATATTACTGAAAGAGCACCGCTGATCTAATGTCACAGCTTTGGCATGTGTTGAGGAGATGCCATGGGAGGAGCTTCATACCCTCAATATGAGGCAACATGAGGACGGCCGAACAGTTGGGGGATGAACCAGATCAGAAAAGCAGTCCTTCCTGTGCCAGCCACACAGCTGAGTGATTAGAAAACAAGAGCGCTCTAGGATTTGGCAGACTTCTAAGAGAAACAAGACCAGCTTTTCTGAGACTGAGCAAGAGAGCTCGTACGGATCACAGTTTCCCAAATTACCCAAAACCCATTCAAATTTATTTTGTACTTGCTCTTAATTATGTCTAATCAGAGTATTCCAGTGCTGATTCAGTCTAACAGCAATGGGACTTTCAGAAAAAACGGCTTTTGTGACAAGCAAAGCTTAATGCCCATCATCATTTCAAGAGACTATTAAAGTCACAATGAAAAAGAAGTAGCAACACTCTTCTTCTTTTGTATTGTGAGGTACATCCAAGTAAACCGGATTATCAAAAAAAAATCAAATAGGGCGGGGACTTGGTTCTATCCATTAATTGTTAATGTAATGTTTCAGTTGTTTATGGAAGGGCAGGGTTTAAGCTCTGCAAACATGACCAGAGAGAAGTTTGTTGTTATTACCAGAAAACTGAGTTGTGACATTTTAATGAAATCTCAGAGGTTTAAAAAATAAGTGTAAAAAATTAAAAATGTAAAAAATAAAAATGAAACATATGCACAGACGAATTGTTCACAATAAAACCTATATCAAAAGAGATACAAATTTCATGCTGTACAATATGTTTCATAACTTTAAGAAATATAGAAATTGGGCAGTTTTGTCTGAAACAAAGTCAACACTAACGTCTCACTTAATAAACTGTTATGTAAAAGCAATACCAAACTCACAATTGTGCTGTTGGTCTGAATATCAATGTGACTAATGATCTGCAAGTTGAACCACATCACCTAATGTTCCTAAATTATGGATTTTTATATGACTATTTGTTTCATTTTACACACCAAATTACCATTGTCTGAAAATGTTTAACTAAACCTACATTTAGGGATACTTAGGTCACATATTTCCAGACAAATTATTATGTTGTGAAATAAGTAACCAGTATGCAAACCGTTGAATTTAAAGATTTGTGGCAAACAATACTGTATGTATGGTTAATACAACTGTTATGTCGAACCATATTTCGATTACCATGGGAAATGTCTAACGTCAATCACATGTGAGCCATTATAGAGATTACAGGAACAAAATTGGCTGCAAATCCTAGTGCGATTCACATTGAAAGGAAATGATACAAACCTCTAAGGGCCTTAAACTATCAAATAACACACTGTAGGTGCCATTATCACAGCAACATGACTGTCAATGAGAAGTGCATGACAACAACAAAAGCTGCAAGAGTCGGTGTGTCAGCGAAGAATCATCGTGTTTTATAGCGCAAGAATACATGAAATACCCCGCTTTGTAGCGTATTGAAATCTACATTCATGTAACAATATGCCTAGAAACCCAAATGTGTTCCTAAGAGCTTAATTTGGCAACAAACGGGCTTAAAAACAAAAGGTGACAACATGACCGACACAAGCAGGCCAACAATCAGCTAACGCTCAGTTCGCTAAAGTGTCACATTAACAAACCAGCTCGAGGCAGCGTACAACATACTTACCGACAAATTTGACGGCTGGGTGTGAAGTACTGAATTCAGTCGCGAATGTTATGGGTGGGTTTTACAGTTTAGTTCTCGTTCCAGTCCTCCAAAGGTCCTAGTTGCGAATGAAAGAGATAAAAAGCCCTCCGTCGTGAGATTTTCTCCTCCCTTTAGCAACAGCCACAGCGTACAGCTGTCATCAAACAGGGACGCGCGCCATGCGCATGCGCAGTTCAAGCCTGCGCAGACCTTTTTTTAAATTCCCAGAATATGTACAAACATTTGTACAAATGTATACAGTATAACAAATATTAATATAAAAGAGTATACAAAACATATACAAATATATGTAGGGGAAAAGAACCTGAGCAGACCTGCAACGTGTGTAATTTTTGAATGTGTTTTTTGTTTGTTTGTTTTGTATATGCGATTTGTTTTCTGTGTTTGCGATCACCGTTTTCTTTCACCATTATATTTATTTTTACCATTATGTTCAAAATTTGAGGATTAATTAAATTAATTTCACTTGAACGCTTGAAATTGGCAGAATCGTTGTTGAAATTAAATTGTTTTCCCAGCAGGTGTCGCTACCAGCATGTCATGATTGAAATATGTTAAATATGCTCTCTTTTGTGAAATGCTGTGGAGAATGCTTTGTGGAAAAGTGAGTTGTATTCTCAGTTTTGGTTTGTAAATATCTAAATACATTTGGATATGACTGCCTTTCTGTTGATGTTACAATAATAATATTGTTTGTGCCTTCCTAAATATTGCAGAGGGATGCACAATGGGGGAAAAGATGTGCCAAGGAAAACATCTGGCACTCTTATACTTAGAGATTGATGTTTTATTCTGGTTCTGTTGTTTTTGGTTTTCTTGTGTGTTTTTGTTTGTTTTAAACCACATTCTTAAACCAGTTGTGTGGGGCCACAGAGACCCCTGTACTGTATATATGTGTTATTACAAGAACTGTTGTAATTAACTTGTGTAGTTGTCTGGTGTTTTAAGTAATTCAAATGTAACTGAATTTTTAAAAACCCACATGCATGCAATGAACACATTATAAGTTCTGTCAAACTGTAAGCAAATGTATACAAATCAATTACAATACAAATTAATGAAATTTTATCATTCATTTCTTTATTACAGACAATATCATTGCATATCTAATAAATAATATTCTTATCTCATGCAAAAAAATTTTTTAAAAAGTGAATTGACACTTTTTTATAAAATCACCTCTTTGATTAACCCTCTGAAATCATATAAACACATTAAACAAACAAAATACAAAAAAAACATATTAGCAATTACGTTTTCTTAATGTACAATAAATTACACCACTGTACATTTGATTAATACATTTGGACAACAAATTTAAATACATAGATTAGTATCCTCAAAAAGATTTAAAAAAAATTATTTAGTGATATTTATTTTTATATATTTATTCAATAACAAAAATAATTTTGTGCAATGTGATTGTAAAATTATAGCAGCTATAGGTGATAAAAGAGATAAACAGATTTAGAAATTAATTTGTACCTCATTTTTTATATTTAGGTCACTGAAATCTCAATGACATGTCTTAGAAATCAGCATTATACACACTATTTACCTCCTTGGTGTATCTTTTTTTTTTTTGTAGTATTTTTCTTGGGGGTCTTCAATAGCTTCATGTACGAACAACGCAAAATAGCACAGAAGAGAGCCATTCTGCTCCTTAGCTCTCTTTGCAGCTGTTCATATTGAACGATCTTATCTTGCGATCATCGTTGATTCTGAAAGTTCAGAATAATTATGGTTTCTCCCCTGATGGACCTTTTCCAATGAACAATAGAGTGTGTTTGGATCACAGACCTCACTAGCATGTTGGCTTACCGATGCGAGTCCTGCTTCGCAAAGCCTTCTTGCCTTTCTGTGCAGGAGGTAGTGCAGGAGGCAAAGGCCCAGGAGGATGACTTAGCGCCTCGTCTCTCCTCAGCAACATCTGAGCGCCGTTGCTGTTGGCGGTCTCAGTCCCCCAGCCCCCCAGTGGCTCTGAATTGGAGCGGGGCCCCAGAGACAGAGGTAAGCAAGTTTTAGGGGTGATAGTGGTCATTGTGCGGTTGAGCACTCGTCTTCTAGATGTTCCCAGAGGAGGCATGCTGGGAGGTCTGTGCTTCTTGGTCTCCATGGAATCGACTGTGTGGTTTCTTGGAAGTGCAGAGGGAGTTGTGCGAGCCAGCGCTTGTGTTTTCAGTACATTAGTTAGGCGGGTCTCCAGGCCGCAGAGCGCTTGGTCTGTGTAGCTTTGCATCTCATGGCGAAGCTGAGCGAGCTCCTCTCTCAAATCCTTCTTTAATGACTCCAAGTTCAACAATATCTCCTCCAACAAGGATACACATACCTCTTCTCCTCTTTCCTTACTATTTTCTCCGTTTTCTGTAATCCGCTCTTCTACAGTCTCTTTCTGGGCCACCTGATCCACTGCGTTCTCCTCAGACGAGCTGATCTCAACTGTCAGTGCAGGTTCTTCTTGTTCTTTCTTGTTCTTCTCTAGTTCCTTAGTGAGTTGGTTTACAACATCTAGTATGCCCATGCGCTGGCCATCCAAACTGGCCTGTGCTCTGATCTGACTCCTCACCAAAGAGAAGACTGAATGGACTCTAGCCTGTTTTTGTTTTTCTGTAACTGCCTCTGCTGTTTCAATCTTCTCCTCCATTTCTTCATGAACAGCATCAGCTTCAACCTGCATGTTTATTTCCTCCTTCACTTTGTCATCTCTGCTTCTCCTCTTTTGCAACCACTTCTCCAGGATGGCTGGGTTTTCTGCTGTCTGCTCATTCATGGTGTTTAACTCTATTTGTTCTCTTTTCTTTACTTGTCTCCGCTCCTCGTGCTTGTTTTATAATCTTTTTATAGCTTGTCTCATGGTTTATTATCTCATTGTTGTTTCTTCATTCTCCTCTGATCTCTCTTATGACTTGTGTTGAGATCACGTCGAGCTAAGAGAGACCAACAATGCTGTATTTCCCTCAAGAACTGTAGCTGTCCAATCAGCTTTGGCTACAGACTGTCACTCACTATTCTCTGGGGAAACATACCTTATGTGCATCAACACCTTTCCCCAAACACTTACATATCTGCTCATTTAAATTTCAGCTATTGCAAGTGCAATGTATGTGTAAGGTGAAATACCCGGTCTCAGTAGGCTTGGACTTCTGAGAACACATAGTACATGTTTCACATTTACATTTACAACACTGTGACCATTTGCTACAATTTTGTGAAGCAAAGTCTTAAATGAAACATTTGTATTCCTGTGGCTTTGGATAAATGTGTTTGCTAAAGGAGCAAATGTAAATGCAAATATTTATATATAAGTTATATCACACCTGATATAACTGTCCTGAGTATCAGCATTGTTCTCAGCATCATCTCAAACACTGTTAATTAAGTCCCCAGTGGGTTAAAAGCATTTTGCGTACTATTCAAAATGAGTAGGGCTGCAACAGTAAACCTGATGTTTACTATTAAGATGCATTTTCTAGTTGGAAGGGGGTGTGACAGGGAGGAGTTTGAATTTTAGACATCAGAATGACATTGCAGTTCTTTAGAATCATTTGCATGAAACATTTACATTTCCTTCATTACCATATTGAAATGAACTCAGGCAAATATCTATTAATTTAATTCAAATTAAGTTTAAATAACTGATTGCATCAATAATTATTTAATTGTTTAATGAAATAGTAGTGTACATTTAAATAGAAATACAAACTCATTTAAAAGGAAATATAGTTATGCGTGGATTTACAGTAGAATTTATTATATTTATAATTAATTAAAGTTATGCTTATTATTCATTTTTGTTAATTTTAACTTTAAATTTGGTTAAAATTTTACCCTTGAGAGAAAAAAAATGTGTGTTAAACTTCATGACTACAGAACTGAATGGATGGTCTTGCATACTCACATGAAAGCTACATAAGCAGCTCAACTGGCCAATAGGGTTGAAGGAACTGTGTGCCTCCTCTTTTGCTTGTAGACAAACAGCTTCACAAAACATGAAAAAGGAAAATCACTCAAAAAACACAACTTAGCTTCTAAAAGAGACAAAAATCTGAAGATCAATTATTTTGGGGTATATTTGACTGATTTTGTATGCTTGGAGACTTACTCTTTATTACAAACTGCAAGTAGGC
Source organism: Acrossocheilus fasciatus (assembly GCA_036784905.1). Lineage (NCBI taxonomy): Eukaryota > Metazoa > Chordata > Actinopteri > Cypriniformes > Cyprinidae > Acrossocheilus > Acrossocheilus fasciatus. Next base: position 18,330,914 of record CM071945.1, read on the forward strand.
AATAGTTTTAAAATCATAGTCATTATATATTAAACAAATTTTATTATTACTTGATAATGCAATGGCAAATCATAATAGTATATTAAACAGTGTAGTAAAATAGTCATTTATATTCAACAGCAGAGCATCTTGATTGTCGCTCTACTCCTCTCCGGAGCGCCGGTGGGCGGAGTCTCACATACTACAAATTCACATCTGCAGCATCTGCACTCACCTCTCCTCATTTCTGCCACTGACCCAAGAAGAGGCTACCTTCAAAAACCACTAAAACATGGTAAGACTTATTTTTTAAGACAACTTTGATTTGCAAACTGACTGTCCAAACAATTTAAGCATGCTTTCATTTCTTGTTTCTTTTTCTCTAGACATCCTACACTGACAAAGGTGAAAAGGTAGGTCATTATTTTTAATAACTTGGCTCCCTTCCTTCTCCTAATATACTAATATTTCACTGCCATCTGCCTTCTGAACTTGTGTGCTTGTGATACTCATTAGGCAACATCATTACACTATTCAAACTAGTCTCTAGATATCCTGTAAGACTCTTCATTGAAATGGAAAATATACAAAAATTAAGCAGATCGTGGTCATTGCTGTAATTGTTTTTATACCAACAGCACGAGCAGGGCAGGTTTGTCTGCTTTGATCACCTAACTTTCTGGGTTGGAAATGCCAAACAGGTAATTCTTTAACATTGTATGTTTATAGATTTAGTTTGTTTCTGAATATTGGAGGAGGTGTCCTGTAGGGAGATGCTATTGGCTCTTCTCAGGGGTGGGAGAAATAAGCATGCAGCTGCAGAAACCACCATCCTCCACTCACTAATGTGTTCCATATTGAGATGTTTTGGGCAATTCTTAGATCGCACCAGTAGATGGTGCCATTACCATTCTATACATGTAGAAAACGACAACTATGTATGTTAGGATAATTTAGTTTGGAATAGTTTGGATAATTTCTATGAATGGCCTAAATTTAAAATATATAGATACAGATAAAGAATTTTGCCTTGTCATTCTCTTTGCTTTTCTCTCTGTGATGTTATGCATCCCAGGCAGCATCTTATTACTGTAACAAACTGGGTTTTGAGCCCCTGGCGTATCGAGGGCTGGAGACAGGCAGTCGTGATGTTGTGTCTCATGTGGTGAAACAGGGAAAGGTGAGAGTCAAATTGTGTCATTATTCCCGTCCATCCTCTTCATTCCTTATGGATTGAACATTTAATACATTCTGTAGAAGCTTTGACAATTTAACCTGCTTGCTCATGTTCTCCGATCAATGTCAATGTCAATTTCTTGTAGATAATTTATGTCTTCAGCTCTGCCTTGAATCCTGGTAATAAAGGTAAGACTTAGGCCTGTAAATGAGTATTGTAGATTTTTGATATTCGATTGTCTTCCATACTGTATGATCCGTTCTTTTCCTTGAACAGAGATGGGAGATCACCTGGTAAAACATGGAGATGGTGTTAAAGATGTAGCTTTCACTGTAGAGAACTGTGACTTCCTCGTAGAGGTAAATGCTGATGTAAATGCTGCCTCTGATGTTTTATTTCTTAAGAGTGCTTTCTGAGGATTATTTGCAATAATCACTTCATTTTTCTGCAGAAAGCGAAAGAACGGGGTGCCATTGTGATTAAAGAGCCTCATGTTGTGGAGGATAAGTTTGGCAGGGTGAAGCTGGCAGTACTGCAGACAGTATGTATAGTGTCATTATTTTTTTTTTAAACAAATTAATTATTTTATTCAGCAAGGATGTTAGTCAAAATTTCAGTAGACATTTATATTTCATAAAAGCTGTTCTTAGCAAAAAATGTTTCTCGAGCACCAAATCAGCATGTTAGAATAATTTCTGAAGGATCATGTGATGTGGAATAATGGCTGCTGAAAATTCAGCTTTGCTTCACAGGAATAAAATACATTTTAAAATATGTTCAAATATTTTACTGTATATTTGAGTGAATAAATGCAACCTAAAACATTTTAAAATCTTACCAACCCCAAACTTTTACACAGTAGTGTGTGTGTGTGTGTGTGTGTGTGTGTGTGTTTAAATCAAAATGTTGTCATTATTCTTCTCTGATTCCTCTTTCCTTATTGTTTTAGTATGGTGATACCACTCATACATTTTTAGAGCGGGCAGGATATAATGGGATCTTCCTCCCAGGATTCCATGCTCCTCTGTTCTGTGACCCTTTCTTGGCAAAATTGTGAGTGTAGTATTCAAACTGTATGATAACGTAAATATGATTAAATTGTATTTGCTATTGTTCAGTGGTGAAACGATGTGTCCATGTCTTATCATATAAGAAGTCCATTTCTCAGATCACACTTTTTATTTTCTATCAGTGTCTTTGTCTCTTAACCTGTTTTTTTCTTTCACAGGCCAAGTGGGAAGCTGGACTTCATTGATCACGTGGTTGGAAATCAGCCAGACAATGAGATGGTGCCAGTAGTAGAGTGGTATAAAACTTTACACATTGTTGAACTTATTCCAAAATTCGTAAATATTAACAGGCAGACAGCAACAGACTTCTGTGCCAGGGTTTTTAAGACTGAAACGCATAAAAGAAGTCACAAAGGTACACTCGCTCAGAACAGCGCAAGTCTTTAGGGGGAAACTCCCTATCCATCCCATCCAGTCAGAATACACCGAGAGCCCCTCCCCAGTGATCAGCAGTGTGTCTCCATGGTGAGGATGGAGTGAAGACAGAGAGGAAAGATCAGAAGAGAGTCTCAGAGAGAATAGATGGAGACGGCAGATGGGATGGTTGCATTTTAGTCTGTGGAAGTGGACGACTGATTACTATGCAACAAAAAACCCTAGTAATTATGACTCAGCAAAATGTTTTTTAAAGGGTCTGAGACATCATCTGGAGACAGTTAGACACAGCAGGGAGGGGGAGAAGGAGGAAAAGAGGGTGGTGAGGGGTGGGAATAGCAAAATTATCTAAACCAGACCCCATCCCATCATGTCCAGCTCTTGAACATACACTGCAGACAATGATTTATTTTTCAGAACAAATACCTAAACATTCTTAAACCAAGATATTTACTTGACTAAAGTGTTATTAAGTCTTATTTTCTAAAGAAAATTATCAAAATTAAGTGAGTTTGCACTTACAAAAGGAAAAATGTCTGTCAGTCGGGTAAGAAAAATATAAAAAAATGTAATTCAAAGGGAAAACAGTATTGTTCATGGCTTTTTTTATGGATAAACACTTTTTACTTTAAATAATAATAAATTATAAAGGAATAAAAATAAATAAATTATTATAGATTTATATTTTAAGCAATTTTGTTTTAAAAGGGAAATTTAAGGGGATTTTCTTATATATATATATATATATATATATATATATATATATATATATATATATATATATATATATATATATATATATATAACATTTAATGACTAACCTTGTCACTATTGCTATTAATTTTGCAGATGATCCCTTGTCGCTTATATTTTTTCCATTGCTTTTTGCATCAGCATCACTGTTAAATTGACCTGTGTGTGTTTGTATGAAGGTATCAGAGGAACCTGTTGTTCCACAGATTCTGGTCTGTAGATGACAAGCAGTTACAGACTGAATACAGTGCACTGCGCTCCATAGTGGTGGCCAACTATGAAGAAACTGTGAAAATGCCAATTAATGAACCAGCCATGGGGAAGCGCAAGTCCCAGATTCAGGCATGTATTGTAGACATGACATCTACTGTACTTACGCTCATCTATACAATGCATGCATCTATTCATCTGACTATTTTTTTCTCTTTTTAGGAGTATGTGGAGTACTATGGTGGTGCCGGGATTCAACACATTGCCATGAACACCTCTGACATCATCACAGCAGTGAGTAAACCACAGCAATAAGAGGTTTTACAACATTGATAGAGAAGGCAAAAAGGTTTACTTGGTATTTTGAATATATTTTCAGATCCGTAACCTAAAGGAACGTGGTATGGAGTTCATGACAGTGCCTGACACTTACTACCAGCAGCTCAAGGAGAAGCTGAAGTTTTCCAAAGTCAAAATTGCTGAGGACATCAGCATATTGGAGGTAAGACAATATTTCCAGTTCAAGTAATCAAAGTGTTTTATCTGCTATTAAGAAGGAGGAGCAATGCAGAGTCTTAATTTTGAATTTGACCTTTAAGTTGAAGGAAATGCAGCAAAGAGTTATTGGCCAGTTAATAATGCAAATTTCTGTAGCAAGTCTGAAGCAGAATGAGAAAATAGTGTGGCATTGTTTTATACAGGAACTTAAAATCTTGGTGGATTATGATGACAATGGCTACCTACTCCAGATCTTCACCAAACCGATACAGGACAGACCTACAGTGTTCCTGGAGGTAATCCAGAGACACAACCATCAGGTAAGCAAGAATCTAGCAATATTTCATGAATTGTTTCAGAGCAAGCATTCTTCATATATAAATTTGCATTTAACTGATTAAAAACTGTTCTTCAGAAATGTCTCCTAAATGCAGAGACATATGGAGAAAAAATAAATAACAATACATTCCTTTCTTGTTTTAGGGGTTTGGTGCTGGAAATTTCAAATCTCTGTTTGAGGCAATTGAAGCAGACCAGAATGCCAGAGGAAACCTCACCATCCTTACACCTAATGGCACATCACAGAAACTCTGAATTGGTTATTGCTATTCACAGTAAATGCATGGTACACATATTTTGAAATATGCATAGTAAATTCTCTAATGCTTTACTTTGTCATATTTTTAGTTTGGCTTTTAAGCATGTGCCAATATATTTTGTACCCAAGTGTTTCTGCAACTACGGACACATCTGACCTTGTGGACCTTTAGAAAAATCTAAATGTCTTATGGACATTTCCACCAGAGTTTCATTTACATCATATCTCAAATTATAAATTATGTTTAACAGTGGTTGAAATAATATTACAATATGGTAGTGGAAATGATATTTTGGAATTTAAATTTGTTCTTGAGGTCTATTTCACTGTTTTGTATCCTGTATTTTCACATGTACTGTATGCATAATTTACAAATGAAGCGCAATAAAAAAGATTCCTTTCATGAGAATAGTAGCGGGATCGATGCCTGCATGCTCCAATGCTTTTTCCTCCTTCAAAAATAGTCAGAGAATGAAAGGCTTACAACGTGAAAGCTTTACTATGTTAAGCAGATTACAAATTGTAAAAAAAAAAAAAAAAAAAAAAACACAGAATTAGGATAGGTGAATTAAGGCACTGAAGCACAAAAAAGTTAGCAGTGTTGCCAAATTAGCAATTTTGTTGCTAAATTTAGCAACTTTCAGACTAATGTTACCCTAGCAACTTTTTCTTTCAAAAGCACCTAGCAACAAACTTAGCAATTTTTAAAAATGTATTTGGCAACTTTTGATAAGTGACTCCATCCAAATTACACAAAAAGAGGAAATCAAAGATGCCTAGCAGTACACCTCACGTGAATTGAGATAGCTGCTATGTGCAATTGTTCAATTTAATAATAATTGAATAATTGTTCATTTATGATATACTCGTTAGCAGCTTCCAGCTTGTATCTGCGATTGTTGATCAGTAGTACACTGTAAGAAAATAGGGAAAAGATACTAGCAATTTTCCAGGACATTATCCATTGTAACCCTGTAACTTAACCCGAAAACACAATGCATATTTAAAATGCAGGTAAAAACAACATGGAAAATTATTTTATATAGTAGATTGTGCTCTATTTTTACAGACATTTAGAGTGTAGCATACTAGCTAACTACTAATACACTGCTAAAAGCATAATTGTTGAAAATGTGTAGCCTATTACTAGTTTTCTAGCTATTTAAAAAAATATATATATTTTAATCATACAAAAATGTGTAAGTGTTCAGTAATTCAATGTATTTAAAAAGTTATTTATATTTTAATATTATATTATGCATATTATTTTACAAAGAAATATAAATTAACATATACAGTATATATATATATATATATATATATATATATATATATATATATATATATATTGTGACGAGCGTCCCGACGTATCATCAGCGTTGCCCTGGAGACAAACACGAATCACCTGCACCTGCTCGTTACGTCGGGATCGGCCACACCTGAAGCTCGTCAGCCCACGGCCAGATAAGCCGCGTGAGGCTGCGGGTGAGTCAGAGTTCGCTCAGGCAAAGGACTAATGTGCTTTCTCCTTCTTCCTCCCAGAACCCAGCGAGTGACCGACCCCGCTCTGACGAGAGCTGCACGACGCACACTTCGCACCGGGAGAGAACGCACCGAGAGCACCACTTCACGCCTGCCTGCCACCTCTCACCTTACACTGCCACAGTTTATAAATAAATCCACCCTCCGGGGTCTTTATTTGAGCACTCCTTGTCGTGTGATCCTTCCGCCCCGTCACAGTGGTGGAGAATGCGGGCATGATCGGAAGTTTCACCGACAAGTGATTCACACGGTTCAACCCCTCTTTTTTTTTTCTGTGCACTTCCAGGACGGCGGATACTCCTCCCCCGTTGAGGATGGACGAAGTTCTCCGGCACCTAACCGAAGTCAGCCTGCGCCAGCAGCAGATTGTGGAGCATCTCATCAACCGGCAGGGCCAGGCTGACCAGGAAATCGCCGCGCTCCGCACGGCCGCCTGCCAACGCGTTCCGTTACCGAACCCGCGAGTTCAAGCCACTCAGCTCCTGGCAAAGATGACGGCGCATGACGACGTGGAATCCTTCTTGCAAATGTTCGAGAACACGGCGACTGTGGAGGGATGGGATCCCGCTGAATGGGCTCGTGCACTAGCCCCACTATTAACCGGTGAAGCGCAACGGACCTTCTTCAGTCTCCCCACGGCCATTGCCGAGAACTACCTGGAGGTGAAGAAGGAAATCCTGGCCCAAGTGGGGCTATCCCCGGTGTGCGCTGCCCAAGCGCTAAATGAATGGACCTACCAGCCTCAGCGCCCCGCGAGAATCCAAGTCGCCGAACTCACCCGGCTGGCTCAGCACTGGCTCTTGGTAGGAGCTCCCACCGCCGCCCAGGTAACGGAACGCGTTGTGATCGATCGCCTCCCCAGAACCTTACCACGTCAGCTCCGGCGGGCCGTCAGCATGAGGAATCCCATCTCGACGTCCGAATTGGTGGAGGCGATCGAGCTCGCCGAGGCGGCCCATCAGCGTGAGGAAGGGGAGAGAGTACCGCCGTTGCCCCGGAGGGTGGCTCCAGAGCGACGCATGCCGGAGGGCACCTCGCGGCCAGTAGGCAGGGCGGCGGCCCCTGATACCCAAGATGAATCCATGCCCACGGCTTCCTCATCACCCAAAGCCCGGGTTTGGTGGGCAGGCTGTGCCATTCATCGAGAGCTACCAAAGAACGCTCCATCAGCCGCGATCAGGATCGACGGCCGACCATACAAAGCCCTGCTTGACTCTGGCAGCACCGTCAGCCTCGTCCGGACCCGAAGCTTAGCCCCGCCCCACAGGTCGAAGACCGTCCTTCCCGTCGCCTGCGTCCACGGAGATACACGGGAGGTGCCAACGCGATGTGTCACCGTCTCCGCGGCACCGGGCGCCTGGCCGGTGGAGGTCGGCCTGGTGAAGGATCTGCCGGTCGAGGTGTTATTAGGACGGGACTGGCCGGGGTTTGAGGCCCTGCTCCGCATCGCCACACAGCCTGCCTGCCCAAACGGGGGCCGCCGTGGACGGCGCAACACCAGGAAGCCCAGGCGCCGCCCCGTTCTCTTGGCTTCCAGCAGCGGGAGAGGTGGTGAGTCCCCCTCCCCTAACTCTAACCTCTTCTATGATGTCTATCAACAGGTCTCGGGAGGGGGCTCCTTTGGCCGAGCCCAGCGAGAGGATGACCGCCTGAAGAACCGCTGGAACCAGGTCCGCGTCCTCGAAGGAAAGGAAGTTCGGCCAAAGCCCCATCCTCTCCCCCACTTCATCGTAGAGAACGGCCTGCTCTACTGTGTCGCTCAGAGAAGGGAGGAGGAAAAGAAGCTTCTAGTGGTCCCTCGCTCCAAGACAGAAACGGTACTGAACCTGGCACACGCCCACCCGTCGGCCGGACACCTAGGGGCAGGAAACACCATCAACCGCATCCGGGACCGCTTCCACTGGCCCTGCCTGGAGGCTGAGGTTCGACGGTTCTGTCAGGCCTGCCCCGAGTGCCAGAAGACTTCGCCGCACCACCCTCCCCCCTCTCCGCTCATTCCGCTGCCCATCATTGAGGTGCCCTTCGAGCGGATCGGGATGGATCTGGTAGGCCCGTTGCCAAAGTCAGCCCGGGGGCATGAACACATCCTCGTTGTGGTGGACTATGCCACCCGGTACCCTGAAGCCATCCCACTGCGGAAAGCCACAGCCAAGGCCATCGCTAATGAGCTCTTCCTGCTCTTCAGCCGGGTTGGTATCCCGACGGAGATTCTGACCGATCAGGGAACACCGTTCATGTCCCGGCTAATGGCTGACCTGTGCCGACTGCTCCGGGTAAAGCAGTTGAGGACCACCGTATACCACCCCCAGACGGACGGACTCGTCGAACGGTTCAATCAAACCCTCAAGCAAATGCTACGACGGGTCGCCGCCGAGGACAGGAGGGATTGGGACCAGATGCTGCCCTACGTCCTCTTCGGTATACGGGAGGTCCCCCAGGCGTCCACCGGCTTTACACCGTTTGAGCTCCTCTTCGGACGACAACCTCGCGGACTGCTCGACGTCGCAAAAGAGGCATGGGAACACCAACAACCCACCCCGCACCGGTCCCTCGTCGAGCACGTCACCGAAATGAGGCATCGGATCGACCGCGTCATGCCATTAGTCCGGGAACACCTGGCCAAAGCCCAGCAGGCCCAAGCTCGCCACTACAACAGAGCAGCTCAGCCCCGAGAGTTCCAGACGGGCGACCAGGTCATGGTGCTGGTCCCCACCTCCGCTTGTAAATTCCTGGCCACCTGGCAGGGGCCCTACACGATTGTGGAGAAGGTGGGACCGGTGACGTATCGCGTGCGACAGCCAGGGAGGCGGAGTCCCCAACAGCTTTATCACGTGAACCTCCTGAAGAAGTGGGTGGGGACCAGGGAACAGACAGCCGCCCTAGCAGCCATGACGCCAGTCACCGTGGACATCAATCCGGATCTGTCGGCGAGCCAGAAGGCTGAGCTGCAACACCTGATCGGTCAGTTCTCGGATGTGTTCTCTTCTGCCCCCGGCAAGACCCAAGTGGTCGAACACGACATACGGACGCCACCAGGAGTAGTCGTAAAGCAGCGGCCCTACCGGATCCCAGAGGCTCGTCGGCAGGCTATCGAGGAGGAAATTCAAGAGATGCTGAAGTTGGGGGTGATAGAACCATCACGCAGCCCGTGGTCCAGCCCGATCGTCCTGGTCCCAAAACCGGATGGCACCCTCCGCTTCTGCAACGACTTTCGGCGCCTCAACGAAGTGTCTGAATTTGACGGCTACCCAATGCCCCGGGTGGATGAATTATTGGATCGACTGGGAAGGGCCCGGTATATCTCCACCCTGGACCTGACCAAAGGGTATTGGCAGGTGCCCCTCTCCAAAGACGCCAAACCGAAGACGGCCTTCTCGACCCCCTCCGGCCATTGGCAATACCGGACCCTTCCCTTCGGCCTGCACGGGGCCCCAGCCACGTTTCAGCGGCTAATGGACGTCGTCCTCCGACCACACCAACAATATGCTGCCGCCTACCTGGACGATGTGGTCATCCACTCGGAGCGTTGGGAGGACCACCTGGACCGTCTACGGAGGGTGCTTACGGAGCTGCGTAAGGCTGGACTCACTGCCAACCCCAGGAAGTGTCACCTAGCGCTCGCCGAGGCCAAGTACCTGGGTTTCCGAGTCGGTCGGGGCCTCATCAAGCCCCAAGAAGCAAAGGTGGAAGCGGTACGGGATGCCCCGCGGCCCCGGACGAAGACTCAGGTACGAGCGTTCCTGGGGTTGGCCGGATACTACCGCTGCTTCATCCCCAACTTTTCCTCCATAGCTGCCCCCTTGACAGACCTGACCAGAAAGGGGCAGCCTGAACACGTTGAGTGGACTCCCGCGACCGAAGCAGCGTTCAGCCACATCAAGCGCGCACTTACGGAGGAACCGGTGCTAAAAGCCCCCGACTTCGGCTGCCCCTTTCTGCTGCAGACGGACGCGTCCGAGGCAGGGTTGGGAGCCGTCCTGTCCCAGATACAGGAAGGTGAGGAACACCCTGTCCTCTACATCAGCAGGAAGCTGACAAAAGCCGAGAAGAATTACGCGACCGTCGAAAAGGAGGCTCTGGCCATTAAGTGGGCAGTCCTGGAGCTGAGGTACTACCTGCTGGGCCGGAAGTTCACCCTCCTAACCGACCACGCCCCGCTTCAGTGGATGGCCAGGGCCAAGGACACCAACGCCAGGGTGACCCGGTGGTTCCTCGCGCTCCAGGATTTTTGCTTCACCGTCCGTCATCGAGCCGGAGCCTCCAACTCCAACGCCGATGGGCTCTCTCGGCTGTGGTCAGCCTATGCAGGTCTGTCAGGGGTCACTCCCCACCCACCCCCAGTTTCCCCCTTATTGTTGCCTTTTGTTTCCACCAGGACCAGGACAACGCTTAGGGGGGGGGAGTGTGACGAGCGTCCCGACGTATCATCAGCGTTGCCCTGGAGACAAACACGAATCACCTGCACCTGCTCGTTACGTCGGGATCGGCCACACCTGAAGCTCGTCAGCCCACGGCCAGATAAGCCGCGTGAGGCTGCGGGTGAGTCAGAGTTCACTCAGGCAAAGGACTAATGTGCTTTCTCCTTCTTCCTCCCAGAACCCAGCGAGTGACCGACCCCGCTCTGACGAGAGCTGCACGACGCACACTTCGCACCGGGAGAGAACGCACCGAGAGCACCACTTCACGCCTGCCTGCCACCTCTCACCTTACACTGCCACAGTTTATAAATAAATCCACCCTCCGGGGTCTTTATTTGAGCACTCCTTGTCGTGTGATCCTTCCGCCCCGTCACAATATATATATATATATATATATATATATATATATATATATATATATATATATATATATATATATTTTTTTTTTTTTTTTAAATATTTATTTCATCGTGCAATGATATCACGTCATTTAGCAACTTTTAGCAACAAATCGACCTTCCTTTAGCAACTTTATCTGAAAATTAGTTGGCAACACTTAATTAGCCTACTTGTGAAACAGTTATATCTTTTTTTTTTTTGTCTTTATGCTATGTATAGGGAAGTAAGCAAAATAAGGTAATCAAATCAAGTATATTTTTAATTATTCAACGCCAAGTGTAATACTAAATAGTGTATTTAGAGTAAAGTTTGATAGCATGCAGAAAAAAACATTTATTTGGAAAAATACATATAGTTTTTATTTTCATTTATATTTCACAATAAAACTCATGAAAGCATATTTAACTTTAATCCAAACAATCTAATAATTAACATGATAAAAAATCACATTTTACCAGTGAACTAGCATGTTAGATTGTCATTTGCCCCTGTGAAAAATGATGTTACGTCCTTGTGAATATATTTAAAACCCTTATTCCTCACAGACTTAAAGAGCAGGTTCATGTCAACTGAAACTTGTTTACTGCTAATACTTTGAGTGTGCAAGATGAGTCCTTGTCTAATTGAGGGTTCCTCTACAGTTCTCTGCGGCACACAGGCAGGGGATCTTCTCATCCTCAATAGGGAATTTGTAATCGTATGTGATCTCTTCATTTACACCAATAGGTTGCCGAGAGTAGATGACTATCTTCTTTTGAGCTTCGACAGTGATGATTTTGGCATAGCAGTTTGGCTATGGAAGGAAAAACACAAAACCAGTAAACATAGAATTAATTACATTCATACTAAATGCTAAACAACAAAAAGAATTATTTGGCATATTGACAATGTATTATGACTAGTTACTTAAAAACACATCATTTTGGTCTTACATTACAACTGTGATTGATGAATCTTGCCAGGTTACCGCACTTGGTTGCATCAATGATAGTGTCCTGGTCGACCCGGAAAAGATAACTGCTTCCAATACCTTCATTTTCATAGCGCCTTTCACGCATGTCTGCAATCACCTACAAGCAGAATTTGGAATATAATAAAAAATATACCGGAACTTGTGAATTTGCAAAACATTTATAGCTTTAAAAAAAGAAATCACTGATGTTTTAATTCAGAAATGAGTGCTGAAATATCTAAATATGTGTTTCAGATTGTGTATTGTGTATCTCACCTGTCGAATGCTCTGGCCTACATATTCAATTATCATTTCATCTGCAGCAATAGGTTCCTCTGCAAACAGCCCCCAGTCATGAATACGACTCCTGCCAAAACGCAGCTTCTTCTTACGGAACTGTAAAGAGGGAAAATATTTACACTCCGTGTGGACCATATAAAAAAAATAAAAAAAAAATTAAGTAGCAAAATAGTGCTGTTGTGGAAGATTTTGGTGTTTCTGGTTATCCTACCATCTCTTTAGTTGTGTTATACTGTTGTTAGCATTAGGACAGCTGGTCCGGCTCACCTTGAGTTGGTTGAATTTGAGGAGGTCGCTGTCACAGCTGAAGGATGACAACAGGCGACGCTGTTCTGCTCTGAGTTCTGATCCTGATCTGGATGAAGATGGAATCTGAGCTGGCATACTTTTCCCCTGCATAGATCATATAATCCCAAATTACTTTTAAAGGTGCATTAAGTCGTAACTTTCAAGACATGACATATTCATGAAAAGATCTTGGTCTTGGACTTTATACTGACACCTACTGGTGTGGATGCATGCAAGTTTTTGTTCGTGACAGTAAATTGGTCAAACTGCACAACATGGTGGACGTGGTAGAATAATTTTTTTTTTCTAGGCTATTTTTTTTTTCTTCGAGTTTACATTTCATGTGAGTCGTATTTGTTTACAAGTAAAACTTTTTGGAAGTGAAAAAAATGGCGCATCTTTAAATAAACATAATGCAGAGGAATAACTGATGGTATTTTTAAGGTCTTTAAACATGTTTATATATTTACAAATGAATGGCAACCGTAACAGACAAATAAATAAAGCACAATTTTCGGTTACACTTTATATTAGGTGGCCTTAACTACTATGTACTTACATAAAAAAAATAAGTACAATGTACTTATTGTGGTCATATTGTATTGCAAAACACTTTTGCTGCTGTTGAGGTGGGATACAGGTAAGGTTAGGGACAGGTTTGGTGGTCTGGGTAGGTTTAAGGGTGGGTTAAGGTGTGAGGGATGGGTCAACAGTGTAATTATAAATGTAATTACAGAAATTAATTACAGATGTAACTACATATAGGTATTTTTTTAAATATAAGTACAATGTAAAAACATGTATGTAAACAATAAGTGCGTTGTATCAAATGATTAATTTAAATGTAAATACATAGTAGTTAAGGCCACCTAATATAAAGTGGGACCCAATTTTCTTTCCACTATTACGTCAGCATTATTTTTAGATTACTAATTATTTTTAGATATTTTTAATTACTTTTTACTTATTCACATTTCAGTTTTCCTTGTAATTTTAATAAGTTTTACTAATGTTGTTTTTCTTAGTTTTGGTGGGTTTATATAGGTTCGATTAAATTTTATTTCAGTTCATTTTAGTATTTCAGCTGCAACTTATTTCATGTAGCGCCAAGGCAGCATCATTTTTGTTCATCTGATGTTTGTTTTATTGTATTTCAGCTTTATTTCAATTACCGAAAACAATTTTTTAAGGTTTCAGTTAACAATAACAACACTGTTTCTTTCTCACCTGATTATTTGAAATAAACTCTTCTGAAGCAGAAAGCTCATCCCTGAGATATCGCAACTTTTCCCTCTTGCTGATGAAGTAATAACCCTCACTGCGTGCACAACCTGTCACATGATTCCTGATTCCATCCTGCCATCTTCTTGGCCTGTCGTCAGGAGTGCTGGTTGGTGCAACCGAGTCAAGGAACAAACAATAGAGCAACATGCATATGGAAAATATATTTGACACAATATATTTTAACACATTAGTCCACTGGATAAAAGTACTGTGACTATGACGTGTATTATGTGTTTAAGGATATGAGGATGTGGGACCCAGCGTGTGCTGTTCAACCAATCACATTCTTTATCCTCCACCACAAGCCTCTCATAGGTGGCCTTCAGGTGATTGATCTCCTCCTCATTTACCCCCTTAGTCCACACAGCATGAAGGACCAGCTTCTCTCTTCTCTCAGAACGTGGAGAGAAGATGAGGCGATGTGTGGATGAAGGTTCTCTCCACCTTCTCCACACATAAGAACTCTCCTGAAGCCTTTGATTCTCATTCTGTTGATGTTTGTCCTCTAGTGAACACTTCTCTCTATGGGGTTCTGGTGGATTTTGTTCAGTCCTAATATCTGAGACACAATCCAAAGGCCCCAAAACCTGATTTGAAGAAGATTTTGTTGTCACATTGTTCACTTGTAAGGGCGAATGAGTATTTATATTTGTGTATTGTCTTGTCCGTTGTAATTCAATTATTCGTCTTCTCATTTTAAGCCGCTCTCGTCGCCTTTTCAAGCGTGCCGTGTCTAAACAAGCTGTTTGATGTGAGGAGATATGACTGTCATGAGATGCATGACTACTATTTATACTGAAATGATTAGTTTGCACCTCTGACTGTGCAAAACCAGAGTTGTGATGATGGAGTCCACTAGCCCACAGCTCTCTATGGGTTCGAACAGGTGGAGATGGAGACATGTCTCTCCCTGGAGTCCTCGGGATCCCGCTGTCAGCACATGGAGACAGAACGGGGTTACAGGGGCTTCCCATTCTCAGTGAGGTCTCTTGCAGTAATCCCGCTGGTGTTATTCCCTCAGAGTGATAAAAGTGGCGTGGACCATTGACCCGGCCTGGTGTTTTTGGTATTTCCTCATACGTGGGGTATGAGGAAGGGAGAGGAGGACAGTGGTAAACGGGTGAGGAGGGAAATTCCTGGATGCCTGTGGGAGAAGGAGGAGGTGGTAATGGTGTAGGTGGCCCTGGAGGTAAAAAATGATCCTCAATCTCCTCCATTTCCAGACATCCACCAGGTGTGTGAGGCAGCTCCACCTCCTCAATAGGAGGTGAAAACCGCCGTCCCAGCTCCATTTCAGGGTCTCTGTCAGACAAGGATCCAGTGGGTGTGATGGGTCTGAGGTTCTCAGAATCCTCCAGTGTTTCTATAATGACTCTCTGGTCCTCTGAATCTGAAGTGTATTGTGTCTCCAAATCATCTGAAAAGCAGAGAGATACAGATTCTGCAACTACTTGATAAACTGTTGATTATTTATTTGATTGTCTGTTATTACAAATATGCAAATATAATGTAAGTCTATATAATGCAAAAATGGTTGAAAATATGAAGATTACAAAACAAATGGAACACAAAAATGTTTGAAATAGTTGAATTATCCAAAATTACAGAAATACTGCATAATGGAAAGTAGCATTATTACAATATAACAGCATATACTGTAAATATTTAGTTTTTTACTACTTTATTATTATGGTGCAAAAACCTGATTATATATAGAATTTTATCTAGTGGCAGCCCTATAAGTTTGTTATATATTATTGCAAAATGTAAAAAAATAGAAATATTTAAACTAATATATAATAACATAATAATTGTTATTTAGATACAGAAGTTACAGCAATAGTCAGACAAATGTGATATCAGTTACTATAAAAAAAAATGGTAAAATGATCATATTTACATGTCTATGTATGTGTTTGCTTGTATTTTTTTGTGTTTTAGATATGAACTAGAAAATCAAAATCAAATGTTTTCAGCATGTTCACTTTACCCTTACTTTACCTTTTATTGGCTTAATTTAGCTATTTTGTGTAAACCTGCTGTTGACAAATGTGTATTATAAGAAGTTATGAAAGAAACTTAAAAAAAAAAAAAATAGTTGTTGGAAATGTAAAAATGGATCAGTGAAGAGTAAACCATACCTGACAGTTCTCTGTATGTGGGAGACGGTGGACTTGGCAGCTCTGACTCCTGGTCTGAGAAGAATAACACCGGGTCTGGGAGCTTTAGTTTGTTTGTTAAACAGTGTTTAACTGGGTCCTGTAAGGTGTATCTGAGAGGCTCAGGTAGTTTCAGACCTTGCATATAAACTCTAACGCTCAGTTCCTCCTCTGGGTCTTCTGTGCTAACTGGATCCAAATCTGCAAGAGCCGAACCACAAACGACATTTGTCAAGACTGATGATTTAAATATTTATTTAAATATAAATGGTATTTAATGTTTTGCTACACCAGTTGGGTCAGAAAACTAGCTCTGATATAGCTATGAGAAAATATTAAGAATTCTCAAAAACATCTGATGCGCAGATAATTGAAACACATACATTCTCCTTGAAATATAATGTAAATAATGCAATAACAACAACAACAAAAAAGCAGTTGTTATAAATGTCCAGTTCAAAACTTTGATTAAGTTATGATTTATCATCTCTAAAAAATAACAATACAGATGAAGATAAAAATGCATGTCTTGTCTAAACAGTGACCTCTAGAGGATATATATATATATATATATATACATATATATGATTTTATATTATTTTCATTTTGGAAACATGGGAGTTGATTTGTGCTTTGTGAAAACAGAAAATCTATAAACTAACCGAACAATTCATGTTCCACATCACTTTCTACTAAATCTGGAGCAGATGGGGTCACAGGGGGGTCAAGATCTTCTTCCCATTGTGTAAAAGATGAGTAAACAGGAGTGTGAACGATCTCCTGGTTTTCATTTTCATCCTCATCTGAAGAAATCCATATAGTCTCTTCTATTTTTCTGTCCTCATGTGGAGTTTCAGTAAAAGAATGTTCACCATCCAACTGATCGTCCTCCCCAAAAGACAGAGAGTCTGAGGAATCATCGTTTCTGTCATCTGAGGAGTCAAAAACAGATCTAGAGGAAACTGAGGAGTTAATAACAGATGGAGAAGGAGCTGAAGAGTCAGAGACAGTTCTGGGAGAGGCTAAGGAGTCGTATCCTTGGCTTTTAGAAGCAGATGAGTTTGAACTTGTGTGACTGATAGTATCTGAAATATATAAAAACATACAATAAACGTATCATACAAGACGTAGAAAATATAATTATTTTTAAATTCTCTACAGAGGTTTGGGTTCAGTAAGATTATTTGTTGTTGTCATCTCTTATGTTCACCAAGACTGCATTTATTTGATTAACAATACAGTAAAAGCATTCATTTCAATATATTTTAAAATATAATTTATTCCTGTGACAGCAAAGCATTACTTCAGTCTTCAATGTCACATGATCCTTCGCAAATCATTCTAATATGCTAATATGAAACTTAAGTTGTGCTGATTTGTGGATTTTTTGATGAACAAAAAGTTCAAAAGCGTTTATTTAAAATATATTTGTAACATTTTAAACATATTTGCTGACCCTTTTATTTATTTTAATGTATTCTGCTGTTCCCATACTTTTTAATGGTAGTGTTTATATTTGTATAAAATACACTGAATATATATACAGTACAGAAATACAATTATTTTATTACAATTAACAGATATCAGTAAATACCTGTATCTGAGTGATCTTCATCTTCTATAATACCACTGGGATCACTCTTCTCATCTTTATGTACTTCATCAACTTTCATCGCTTTACCCTCCTGAAAAACACAATGACACCATTAAACTTGTGTCCATTTGTGATCACAGTTTCAGCTTAAATATTACTTTTTATACAAGTACATCTTTGTTTATAAAAAGTGAAACCACACCTGAGTAGATACACAAGCTTCCTCAGATTTTGGATTCTCTGCTTTGTCAGAATTCTCTTCATCTTCTTCCTCTTCACTATCTAACACCAGAGGCCTGGAATGCCTGCGTTTCACCATAGTGTCTTCACTGGGATTTTTGGTTGTGTCCTCTTCAACATTATCTACAGCTGTTTGCTGCTCTGATTCTTTAAAATAAAGGTTTACCATATTTCGTCATTGTGTAACATTACTTTAAATGTAAGTAGACTGCAAACTCAGGTGGAGACAGGTGCAAAAGGGCAATTTAAACTTCACATAGTACATTTCTGTATAATATTATAAAACTATGGGAGCATGTCACCTCAGAGTAAAAGATAAAAACGGTAATAGTGAAATAAAGGTAAGATTAAGAAATAAAGTAACATTGTGGAATCACAATCGGAAGATGCTATATAAAGTCACAATCTCTTTTATCTCTAAAGTAGAAGCAGGATTCTGTAGAAAACAGATCATTCTTCCACACTCAAACATCAAGGGTTTTTATAAAACCAAGTAAAACAGCATTCCAAACTAACCTTCATCCTCCGAATGCTCAAGATCAGGAGAAGGGCAGATCCTTTTGACATCACTAAAGGCTTCAGTTGATGGATCCTTCCTCTTTAACTGAGCATAAACACAAATCAGATATCATAAACCTTTTATATTACTGTTTGATTAAAATTTTATGATAGCGCAGGCAATACTAAAATGCATAATACAGACTAAATCATAGTAAAATCATAATCATAGTCAAGATATCTTCTGTATATCTTGAAATTTACTGAAATACCGAGTTTGTACCTTAAAAGATGGTAGTTTGATGCCACCATGCAGACTTATTTTTCCTGTGCCCAATACAGAGCCTTCAACCCCTGCATTCCCCATTCTTAGGCTCTGCTCCATTGCTCTGAGCATTGTATCTTTATTTCCTCCCGATTTAACAGTTGGGGTGGATACCTGGAGGTGTACAACATGATGAACAGTATATGAAAGCAATGTTGAAATGGTAATGGAAATATAGATTGACATTACATAGTTTATCACTACAGCTGAAATAAGATGCAATTCCCACCTTAGCTGCTTGTTCTTTATCATCCCACCACTGATCAAACGCTTTGAAGGCCACAATCTCAACCATTCTGCGATGCATGTCTTTCTTTATGCTAGCCCGCAGCTCTGAAGCGACAACAGCTAGAACTCCATCCACTGTTGCCTTATGTGGTGATTCATCCATAGGGACATAACCCGGTGGAGGTACTGAGGGGTCAAACCTGGGCATGGGGGGTGGAGGCCAAGGTGGCCTGTACCTCAACATTGTAGATGAACACCCAGCGGAAGGGAATGGTGGGCGATGAGTCATGAAATTGAAGGTTGGAGGGAGGAAGGGAGGTGAGAATGAGGTTTGCCCTTGTGTTATTCTAGTAGGAATGGGAAGAGGTACTTGGCTACCCTGCCAGTTGGATGGCCTACAGACTTGCTGGATCTTTGGAGGAGGGTATAATGAACAAGAAGAACTAGGCAGGGTGTATCCAGGTAACAATGGAGCCATAGGTGGAGGAGGTAAATTAGTAGATGGAAGGGAGGGGTAGTGAGCAGATGGTGATATAACGATTGGAGGTGGGGGCATTTGAGGTATAGTCAGAGGTAAAGAGCTCCTGTTACTGCAGATCACTGGTATACTACACGGCTGATCTGAAGTATCTTCAACTTCATTTGGGTTGACCTTGGGCTTCTTAGCTGATTGAAGTTCATGGTCTTCTTTTCCCACATCACAGAGTGAAGTGAGACTCACATCATCAATGCCAGATAAACTTTCTCTTGGATGAGGGCCATTATTACTCACAATAGATGATGTTTGGTCACAGTTTAGAACAACATCTGAGGAACGAGAAGGAGAGGGGCTGGGAGCTTTAGGAGAAGGTTGAGGATGATAGTCTGTACCACGCTCTTCAGTAGCTGAAGTCTCTGAGTCTGAACTTTCTTGGTTCAGAAGAGGCAGAGCTGGACTTCCACCACTAAGAAGCATCTGGATGCGAGAGTCCAGGCTGTCAGGCTTTGATTCCAGAGCAGGAGATTCAGATTCAGGAGAAGGACAGTGCACTACAGGCTCTGAAAGATCTTCTGTGGTTTCAGAGGAAGAACACGGTTTTGGGGTATATGAGTGAGAAGACTGGCCTTGTGGTGGACAATGATTTTGGTTCACCTCATGGGTTGTCTTACAAGGTTCTTGAGTACCACTGAAATGATTTTCTGACTGATTTGCATTTATCTGTATATCAGGAAGAGTGTAACGAAAATCCACTCCAATAGCCTTTTGAGGCAGTATATCTAAATTAGGAAGTGATGGAGGATCTTCACCAACAGATCTGTGATTAACACTGAAGCCCTTGATTGAGCCAGAAAAGTTTTGGCCTGTGAGCTTATCCAAATGTGATGGAGTAGTTTGAGCATCCTGAAATTTTCTAAAAGGCAGTTGACTGGCTGTAGATCCAGAGTGGTAGTGAGCTCCCCTATATACAGGTCTATGTATATAGTGGTGCTGTGGCCTACGGTTATATGCGTTTTGGTACTTGCTCTCAAGAGGTCTGATCTGGTGTCCTCTACGAACATGGTTGCTAAAGTGAGGATTGCGTCCTGGAGTTCTTTGCCTATTTGAAAAGCTGCCATTTTGACAAGGAGCTCCACCTAGCTTCCAAAAGTTTTGCACAGCACCTTGAATAATGCTAGGTTTACTTGAGGCTGGTTGAGTAACATGATCATGCTGAAGCTGTGAGATGATTGGGATGGATTGAATAAAAGGGACACTGGAGGCACTGTTTATTGGTGTTGATTCATTTGGGGTCTTTTCACACTGAGATGGTGTGCCTGGTCTACTGTGGGTCAGAGAAGGGGTGCAGGGGGTATCTTGGTATTGAGGGGTCTGCCAGAAGCTACTGGGCGTGTCCTGACGCATGCTGGAGTAGGCAGTATCCATGGATAAAGGAGTAGAACAATCCAACGAAGGGGAGCCATTACATATTGACGACGATGATGATGATAATGTGTATGTCAGCTTCTTTAGTGGTTCACACTCCTGAAATGTTGAAAGATACTTACAAGTGAACTAAAACAATAAATCCAGACAAATAATAATAATAATAATAATAATTTGTCAAGCAACGCCTATGGCCTTGTACTCACAGTTAAAGAGTCAGTGAATGAGGATGGTGACTGGGGTCCCCAGGCCTCTTCTCCAACAGGAAGAGTAAAAGGTGTATATAAACCACTAACAAGCATTCGGAAGTATCGGTTCCTCTTCACACCTAAAATAATGAAGATCATGAATCATGTAATGCATGCAAATACAGTAAATCCGGTAATTAATATAGACTGCGTAGACGTGTTCATGAAATATTTTATTTTATTTAGAAGATACTAACAAGGTATTATAGAAAATAATAAAGGTAGAAATGTACCTTTGGGGTCAAACTCTACATGGATGTTGTTTCCCATCACAGAAGTGTTGTGGAGGTTTTTTACTGCATTATTTGCTGCCTTTACAGATTCAAAAACAACTTTCGCTATTCCTAAATGCTTCTTATTCTTTGGATTGTATAAAACTTTCAAATCTTGAACCTCTCCAAAGTTTGTACACATTTCAGATAGGAATCCATCTCTAATGTTGTCATTAAGCCTTGCAAATGTCAGCTCCTTCGGTGCTCCAACATAATTCTCATCAACCTAAAAAGAGGGTTTATTGACATATGGCATTATTTTTGTTGTTGTGTTTTGGATGTGAGAAACCCAAAGGAAATTGTAATTGGTCAGATAGCATACATTAACATCTGTTTGTTACTTTTAAGAAATGACTATAAGTTTGATAACACTACCAATCCCAATCAACTTTTATCAGAAAGTCAGAGGAACAATGTTAAACTGGATAAGTAAGATAGACAGATATATAGATTAATTAGAAATGAATGAAAACACATAATAAATAATATTATTACACATTTTATTTTCTCAGGGACCCCAAACACAAAGAAAGTCAATAGCAATATAACATGAGGGTTACATGTTTATTATAATTTTTTTTTTTTTTTTAATTAACACAGTACTAACCTTAAATTTGGGGACTGGGAGATCTGCTTCTTTGAATTTTGTCCAAAAACGTGCAATTCTGGGATCTCGTATAACATCAACAGGGAAACATTCAAGATGCTGGCGGACAACAATTTAGTAAGCTTCATTTGTACAATGCAGAATACAGCTATACAGTATAAACAGGATTAGATCTCATTAAGTTGGATGACTAAGTTTTATGTTAACATCTATATAAATATTAGTAGCTATTTTTTTGTTCTGCTTAAAACCAGATGTACTCACAGGTGCGCTGAAGTGCTGTCCATCATAGCGGTACAATTTCTGACTTCCGCCGTTCAAAACCGGATCAATAATCAGTTTGTAACAGCTCCAGTTTGGAGTTGCGTCTTCCAGGGGATCGCAACTATCGGTTCTGACTAATAAATCTAAAATTGAGAATCACAGCACACAATGAAAAGTAGCGTTTTCACACGACGGAAGCTCTGAGTCATGAATATAATAAGTAGGCCTACTACTAACAGATATTTTGATAGGCTACAGCTTTATTTCTTACCGTTATCTTTCCGTTGACCCTCCTTTTCGACGCTTTCGTACATGATTTGCAGTCATTGTACAATGATAGTAAATGACTCTTTATAAGACGCTGATTAAACCGATATTTCCTGTAAATATCAGGAGGCCGTTGTCAGGAGTACACTGTAGGTCTTACGTGTCTCCCAAGAGGAGCCGCGCATCACTGCTGCACAACAGGTGGGAGGAACCTGCCGCCACACCCGCGCTGTCATCAGGACAGAGGAGACTGGAGATCACTGCGGATCAGCAAATGACATAGATAAACGAAATAAATGCCAGTAGTGTAAAAAATTAATTAATTAATTAATTAATTACTAAATAAAAAAAACAAAGAAAAAAAAACATGATGTTATTATTATTATTATTTATCATCATCGTCGTCGTCGTCTTCATCGTCGTTATTAATAGGTTATTATTAGTCGCTATTCCCAAATTAATGTTATAAAATATTATTATCTCTAAACTTGATTTATTTAATAAAGTAGGCTACAAAGAATGCTTGTTTTAACCTACTCTACGAACAAGGTGAGTTGTAACAGCGGGTGGAGTTGGTTGTGAATCTATGGAAACATTTTATTTTAAAACAGAATTTTAAATTGTGGAAATTAGCTACTCAACAAATACATAGGCTAAATGATAGATTAAAAACATAACAGACAACACATATAACCCTAATCATTTTTACAATTGTGGCAAATGGCTATATTTAGCCTTATCTGTATTGAGGGTCCAGTATGAGTAGTTAAATGGGGTAGCCTAAGTCATTGAATGCTCAGACATGAAATTTCTGACTTTTTCTCACCTTTTTTTTTTTTTTTTTTACATTTAAGTGAAAGTTTTAAGTAAATGTTACAGTAATGTATATACTGAACTAAACAAAAGAATCTGCTGATTTAACTTACTTCAGTTAGGCTATGTAATTTAATAACCATAAAAAATGCATGGGTTAAATACAACCCAGTGCTGTAAATATTGGACAGAACACATGCTGGGTTGTTTTCAATGTTTAACCCAACCTTCTGGGCAGTAACCCAACTGCTGGGTAAAAACAACCCAATCATTGGGTTCGTCCATATTTTACCCAGCGCTGGTTTAACCCAGCATTTTTTTTAGAGTGTGGTTGAACTGTTTTGCAACTTACCTTACAACACTCCTGGATCACCCCTATACTAATAAGAATAAAATCTTCTGGGATGGGGAAATGTGGGTACTTTCCAGCACATAGTGAATTCTCCTATAAGATTAAAATCTGTAAGAATGAATAGAATTTTAATATTGTTCTTAGTTATGAGCTCATTGTTTCACACGTCTGAAACAAGTGAAAACTATTTTACTTAATGATTCATTTATTCATTCTTTGCAACACATTTTCTGAGTGGTCATGACTTTTCTCTCCTTCATTTAATTTTCTACCAGCATGCTGGCACTGCAGGCCTGTCTCTAAAATTCAGTATGATTGGAACAAACAGTTTTATGGCTCCCTTTGCCTCTAAAGGACCTCTTTACTGTATAATGTAATGACAGCCCTGCTGGTGTGTGCACCTGTTGCTGCATGGCTGCTTCATCTGAGCCCAAATATTAAACTCTTTGCTCTAAAGAACTATATATATCAAGCTAGTTTTTAAAATCAAATTTATGATATCTTTTATTTTGTAAATAATATTAACAAATGAATACAAACTCATAATACAGCATGTTACATTTCTTTTATTCAAACAGGAGACACATTCAACAAGGCTGACAAGTTTTTGACCAAATTTGTTTATGGAAAAATTATATTTAAACATTATATGAGATAAACATATTAAAATCTAGCACATTACAAAATATACCAATACATACAACATAAACAACCATTACCTACATATTATATTAAAGCATATCATGTAGAATGTTTCTGATATATGGAAACAAACATATGCTCTTCAATTTTTTTTTTTTTTTATGGAAAAATAAAACCCAGGCTGAATTAAGAAATTTAACTAAAAATGAAGGTCTGAATTTCTTTGATTTGACAGTCTCTCATTTATACTTTCAAAGTTAACTTGATCAAAGAATTTTTAGAAAATCGTTTAGGCTATACTGACACTGCTTCAAGTCTATATCTGCAATAGACTTCAGCAGATGATTTTGCAAAACTAAACACAATACAACAAGACAACACCATTAGCTGACATTTAAAAGCTGTAAATATTAAAACTTGTAATATTAAGTTAATATATATTAAAAACACAAACAAATACATTCTTACCTGTGAAAGTTTATCCAAATTCTCAGTGATTTATCGTGAGAGATGACACATTGACTGTTCCAAGATGGCAGATGCGTCATTTAGGGTTATCAGGTTTTCAAAACAAAACCCACCCAATTTCTACTAAAAATTTGCTCAATCGCATTTCAAGGTGGTCCCCGGTAGTTTAGAAATAGGTTCCGGGGGATAAAATACACGTTTTTGGTGGGGTTCCTCTGGTAAAATTCGCATTACAGGGGCTAAATATCATGTTATTGGGGTCGCTTCAACCCACGGACATGAAAAACATTTTAAGGTAGCCATGTTAAAGTAGCCCAATTCTGCGGGAAAATCTTGGACTTAACAACACTGGCATCAGTGTGTCTGGAGTGCAGAAGCATGGGCATACCATCTCAGCCAACCCAGTCCCATTTTAATCTACTGATTCACATTCATGGACAAGAATGAACTTTTTTTACATTTTTATTTATTTATTTATTTTATTTTTTTTTTTTTTGTGTGTGTGTCACTCAACATGACTTGCAATCTAGTGTATTTCAGTATGGAGTATCTCGGTGCAGGGTACCTCTTCAGTGTTTAAATCTTCGCATTTGTAGAAATAGAAACTAGAACAAAAATAACTAAAAATTATTTTATAAATATTTACTATTTTGGAGCACCTAACACTCCTACCCTAAAACTAAACCTACCCACTTCTCATCAATATAAAACACAGGCAAATGTAATTACAACAGACATATGTATTTATTGCAAAAACTGACCACAAACCGTATAAAAGTACACTGTAAAAAAAAAAAAAAAAAAAAAAAAAAAAAAAATTAATTTAAATTTTGCCTTAATTTTAAGGCAACCAGCTTCAGCATATTTTTGAGTTTTCTCAACTTATTTCTGTGGGAGAATCTCACATTTTTGTTGTATGAACTTAAAACGACAAGTTGATAAAACTCAATAATCTGCTGAAGCTGGTTGCCTTAATATTTTAAGTTAGCTGAACTATTTTTTTTTTTTTTTTTTACAGTGTATTACAAACATCACGTGTTGCATTCCAAATGCACAGATGCGGGCTATTTTTTCATTATTTCTACATTAAGCAGGTAAACGGTCTGGAGTTGATTCTGAGTGTGCTGTTTGCATTTGGAAGCTGTTGCTGTGAACCCACATCATGC
The DNA here is from genome assembly GCA_036784905.1 of Acrossocheilus fasciatus. NCBI lineage: Eukaryota > Metazoa > Chordata > Actinopteri > Cypriniformes > Cyprinidae > Acrossocheilus > Acrossocheilus fasciatus. The sequence continues at coordinate 18,356,803 of CM071945.1, forward strand.
AGTCAAAGGATCTCTCAATACAAGTGAAACAGACAATTGTTAGGCTTCAAAAACAAAACAAATCCATCAGATAGATAGCAGAAATATTATGAGTGGCCAAATCAACAGTTTGGCACATTCTGAGAAAAAAGATCGCTTTTTGTTTTCCTTTGTACAGAGCTTGATTTAGGTTTGACTAAACTGTTGCAATTGAATTCATTTTGACAACTAATAGTGTTAAACATTGACTGTTTTTTTTTGTTGTTGTTGTTGTTGTTGTTGTTGTTTTTGAGTTCATTGTTTATATAAAATTCAGTGAAGGTTGACTAAACTTTGAACTATCTACATGTCTCATCCATGAGGCCTATGCAATGATGGAGAAGAAGCTTTTGGGGTGTTGAGACCCAGAACCAAACTGACTGAGCAATAAAGCTAGAGTGAGCCCTTTTATTAAAATTAATAATAATAATTAAGTTTTTTTTAAATTAATAATAATAAAAAAATGGTCATATTCACTCAATTACCTGATCTAATGCACAACTTCACAAATTCTCAATTACAATTACATACAATTTAATTGTTTTCAGTTGTGTTTTAGGCAATGAAACAGTCTGGTATAGTCAAATAGGCTACATTTCTATATTGAAACAATGAAGATTTCTGTGCCACCACAGACTGGTTGCTGGCCCCTATGAAAACAATCTGGCTACTGCCGAAGAGGGCAAATATCAGTTCATTTATGAGTATCCCTATTGCTCAAAAAATAAATAAATAAATAAATAAAACCTCATGTTTGTGAATGTGCATTTGATTTACATTTGAGAGAAACTGAAAAAATTGTAAACAATACAAACTAGCCACCTTTCACTGAAAATTTCTGTTTTGAATTCAAAATAGGCTATCTGTGTGATTCAAGTAGATCCAATGAGTTGAAAACTCTTGGTACTTCATACTTCAATACAAAACAATGCAGAATTTTGACAAAAAGGAGATTTTTAAATGTTATAATTATGATTTTATGTCTAAATATAAATCCATTAACAAAACATATGAAAAGTACAAAGTGGAAATGGCAAATGACACAATAAATGATCCTCTGCTGCCATCTAATGGTCATAGTGGGTATCATCACATTCATTTTAATAGGCTATAAATGAATAAAAAAATGTGTTCTACTGTCTTTAGTCTGCCATTAGGAGTTAAAGGGGACGGTATGTGACACCCCCCCCCCCTTTCACTTTTTTCACTCATGTTTGTATTCTTCCATGAACAAGCAAGTTAAAGATTAACCATATGATTAAAAAAATTGCACAACCACCAATTAGGTGGCGATATACCCTAAGAATGTAACTCGCCATTAAACAAAAGAAGAAAACACACGGCACACTTTTTCTTGGTGTCCATTTCCATGGTGACTTATAGTTTTGATGAGGATGTCTTGTATGTTAACCGTGAACATTCTTCTGCGTTGACTGTGAAGTAGCCTATATGATTTTACTGTGAACTTACAATGATTTTGGGACCAGCATACATCGAGTAAGCAAGTTTTGGGGTTAAACAACTGAGAGTTCAGGGAATACGTGAAGGTAAGTTAACCTTGATGACTGAAATACACACCTGATTTACTAAAAGAAGTGAGAACTATTCATTTTAACAGTTCATTTTTTATTTCACTCCTCCCCTCACTGCAGCCACACACCTCAAACAAGTCTGACAACCACAAGAACATAGAATATGAATATAATAAGAGAAAACAACCAGAAACCTGTCATATCTAACACAGGGTAAAAACACTGCTCCGGTTTAGAGATCATCAAATGAACTTTGACGGGCTGCTAAGTAACAATGGACTATAACGATCAAAGAACACTGTAAAAGTACACAGCACTTGTTTTTAATTTATACTTGTCTTTCATTAAAAATTAAATTGTGGATTTAAAAAATATATATATTCTAAAGTGATTAACAAGCCAATCAATCATGCTCACACAAGTTTTACATTCCTTATTTAAATAAACAATTAACTATTAGTGTAAATACCGATAAGACAGAATTTTTTACTAATAGTTCACCAAAATAATTTTCTCATTGTCACTGGTATTTAAAACCTGCTTGACATCAATCAAAAAATTGTGTGAACTATTCTTTTTAGATACAGACTGTGAACTAATGTGTTTTTATATTAACCTTTGTTGTAGATGGATGAACTTGAGTCAAATTCAGTATACACGGTTCATTATCAGTCCTGATTACTAGTTTAAAAATCACTGTATCTAAATATTAAACGTAAAATCATCTGTTGCTAATTGTAGCTGACAACATTCGAGATTAGCTTAAAATACTCATATACTCTCATACTCTCGTGTTTGTATTATAACATAATGTATATTAGATTATAACAGGATATTCAGTAAGAGAGCAGAACTCACAATAAATTGAAGTGATTGACAGCTCCAGTGATTATAAAGTGAGCATTCTTTGAATGCTTTCTGTATATAATTTAATCATAATTTGAATAACAGCTGTTTTTAAAGCTAATATGGAACAATGTAAAGCTGACCAATCAGAAAACACACACACACACACACACACACACACACACACGTTTTTGTGAAAAGTGGGGACATTCCATAGGCGTAATGGTTTTTATAGTTTACTTACTGTGTGTGCTATTGTCCTACATCTACCCTACACCTTCCCCCCAAAAACCTCACTCTGTGTGATTTATAAGCGTTTTGAAAAGTGGGGACATGGGTCAATGTCCTGAGATGTCACCTTCACTTTGTAATACCTATGTCATACCTTTGTCATTATACAAATCTATGTCCTGACTTTTCACAAAAACACGCACGCACACACACACACACACACACACACACACACACACTACTACTACTACTACTACCAAATCCTATGGACAGTTTTTTCCCCACCATGTTCTTTGGCTTGCTCACTAAAAGCACTATACAAATAAAAATGACATGACAAGTTTTACAGCTTGCATGGATCTACATGCAGCAATTTGTGTTTATTGAACAAAAAGAACTCAAGAACCAGACAACCAAAATCACATGTGATGAGAATTGGTCCACCAGGAATAGCTCATCCAGTCTACTGCGATTTATTTTTGCTCCACAGAACTTAAGCCTGTCCGTGGCAATAAATGAAATTAAAAGACTGCTTCATCTGTTTCAGCTTTGTGCAAAGTGAAACATAAACAGTGAGTCTATATGGGCCCATATTAAGGTCAAGACAATACATTATAGGCCTACATTATCTCCTGTGACTACTATTTTTTTGTTGGTTTGTTTGTTTGTTTTTGGTCCAAGGGGATCTGTTTTTTTTTTAGGGTTTTTTTTTCATCCTGCTATTTTGTACTATACATGCAGAAAATATTTTAGAAAACTGTCAAATTTGTTAAAAGAATTGCATTAAACTTTGATGTATAGAAAGGTGTATATGTAATTAAAATTTTAGAGAGTGAAAACATTGAATGACACTCTTCCTGTCAGCTGTTTCAGTGTGGCAGTGGTTCAAAGATCCCCGACCCCTGGTTCTGCTGAAATGACAAAGCTTCGTATTTTCAAACTTTTAATTAATAAGTTAATAAGTCACTATAGAATAACAATTTCTTAACTGATGCTTCAATAACTGTATATGTTTGACATATTGGTCCATCTTTTACACAGAATTTGCACAATGTGTTAAACAGTTTTCAGATCTTTCAGATTTTTTTAGTTATATTTTCATATATTTTATAAATAGTCATATTTTATTTTATAAATAATAATATATCTTATATATCATATAAGATGGTCATATATTTTATTTTATTTATTCCATTCTGTTTACTTAATTGTTGTTCCTGTAAAGTCTGCCAATGTAGTTATTTTACTGCCTCCACAAATAATTACTAAAAAAAAAAAAAAACACAGCTTTACCAGGTTAGCGTTCCTTACCAGGTTTTCCCTGCCTGTTTCTGGCACACATTTTATTGTTAAAATGACACAAAAGAACATACAACTGTCTATTGTTATATACCTGTACATATACAATTGTCAATTTGTATATTTTTATTCCTTATTTACTTGTTCTATTTTTTTTAATTCTTCTTTTAATTATCTGTGTTTTTTGTTCTGTCGCTGTCATTCTGTTGCACTGTGGAAGATTCTGTCACGAAAACAAATCCCTCGTATGTGTAAACATACCTGGCAATAAAAGCTCATTCTGATTCTGATAAAACAGAGAACTGGCAACCACAGACTGATAAAATATATTAAGCATTTTACTACATACATTGAAGGACTTAAGTCTCCGCAGAAAATACAGTTGACTTTGTCCCTTCCTGTATATTGCCTCCATGTTTTTAGTCCAGTTAAGTTTATTGTCAATGTAGACCCCCAGGTATTTGTAGGAGTCCACAATCTCCACATTACAGCCACTTATACAGACAGGGGTGAGTTGTGTCTTTTTCCTCCTGAAGTCAATTACCAAATCTTTTGTTTTTGTAACATTTAGCTGTAGGTGATTAGTCCACACCACTCCACAAAGCTGTTGATGAGTGCCCTGTACTCCATCTCCTGCCCATCCCTGATACACCCAACCACAGCAGAGTCATCAGAGAACTTTTGCAGGTGACAATGCCTTGTGTTGTACTGGAAGTCAGATGTGTAAAGGTTGAAACGAAAGTGAGACAGAACAGTTCCTTGGGGAGCACCTGTGTTGCACCTCCTGTGACACACTGTTCCCCGGCCTAACAAATTGTGGTCTGCCTGTGAGATAATTATGCAATTTTCTGTAAATGTCTGATTAAGGACGGTTGTCCTGTGTATGTTTAAATCTCGACTTATGTAAGCATATCTTATATATGCTTGAATGCATATAAAAATAGTCTTCCGATTGAGAACCGTGCGTAGACAGGACTTTTATTTTGACCTGGCGTTAATACGTCATAAGGCTGCGCCGCTCTCGTCTGGCTCAACAGAGGTTTGTGTTTTTCAACGTTTTTGTATTTAGGGTGTTTAAATCTATTTATACTGGTTTGCAAGTAATATGAAATCAACCGATATATTGTTATTTGAAGTGCTTGTCCGTGTGCCGCTTTACGGTTACGTTTTCAGACCACGATACAAAGGCAAAAATTAAATATAAAACCAAACCAAAACGTTTTGTTTTGTTTTTTTGGAAGATTGCAATTTTCATTTAGACCCCAAAAATACAAATTCAAACTCATTTACTCACACTCACGGCGTTACAAAGGTGTGATTTTTATTATGTGGAACATATAACATGTTGCATTTGTATTGATATGGTCTAAAAACTGAACTAACTTAAGCGTTACATGAACCCTAATGGTGTATCTCCTTTATGCGTGTTATTTTGTCTGGAATTATATTTCTTTTTATTATTTGCTTTCCTCATTTTAAACATGATATAATGTCTTAACATACAGGGGGAAAAAACTGCTGGTGAAACAACTGAGATCAGCTGCCGTATTAAGATGGCGTTTATTAAAGAAGAGAGTGAAGACATGAGCATTTCAGAGCCATTTCAAGTGAAACGTGAAGATACTGAGGAACAAACAGGTTGGTTGTCAAATCTGAATTATGTAATATTTTTTATTTTTATTTATTTATTTATTTTTCTTTTCACAAATATAAGGTGTTCTTTACTAAAATCATAACATCAAAATGTCGCTTCCACTGGTCATGTAAATTCATGAAAATATTGTAGTGTAAAGATACTTAGCTTTTTTTTTTTTTTTAAATAGTGCAATAATAGCCTACCTTTGCCATAATGCCATAATCATTCACCATGGACACTGTGGAATACAGGGTTACATTCATGATATGTCTGTTTACAAGATTGTGCTGTCACAATACCAAATTTAAGTAGTTAACCAGTACCAGTAAAATGTCACCGTTCTCAGTAATAGTTTGAGTATATAACAAAAACTCATCAGAACTCGGTTTTAGTATTTTAACTTTTTGAAGATAAAAAATAAATGAGTATTTCTGATGCTAATTTAAGTAAATAATACATTAAAACATTAGCATGTAGCCTTCGATTATTTTTAAATTAAGTAAACATGAAGGCCAAGTGAAAAGTCAATGTAATGATAAGTAGAACAAAGAAACAGATTATATGTAATAGAATAACTGCGCTCTAAAAAATGTACATGCTGGGTTATTTTGACCTAGCTTGTTGGTTTTTATACATTAAAAACCCATTTGTTTTTTTTGTTGTTGTTTTTTTTGGACAAAGTTAATTTTAAATAATAAAAATGCACTCTAAAATCTCTGTTATATAAATAAGACAGGAACAGTTCATATGCAATATTTTTTATTCAATGGCAAGTCAGTCTTTTACAATCTCAAAAACATTCAGTAAATATTTTAGGCAACAGCAGTCAATCGGAATCTGTGGGAAGAAAACTGGTAACATAAGCTGTTCCAGTTCATTAAATTACAAACATATATTTATGGTTGAAAAGTTAGCTACACCTTTGCTCGTGCCAGCTCATCTGTCTGACATTTAAATTTAAATTTCAACCTGTCAAACACATAGAGCAATCACAGCTGTGTTGCTAGTTCGCTAGATCAGTAGCGCTCCAATTGTAGTCATTGGCGTGCGCAGAAACTGTACTACATATAACAACGTGGCGATGTGTTTCAGCCCTGTTTGCACATTCGTTTGGTGGTAGGTGAAACTTCCATGGTGGAGGGGGTGTGAAGCAGTATGTGAGGGGGTTCATCATTTGTATTGACAGTAAAAATGACTCAGCTGCTGAGTTTCAGAAAAACCACTCAGCACCTGGGTTAAATAACTGGCTGAACCCAGCATTTGGGTTAAAAAATAAAATAGCCCAACATTTTTTGTGGAATGTCTGTTAGTCTGCATTCACACTCATTTTAGACTTAAAGGTGCCATAGAATGGAAAACTGTATTTACCTTGGCATAGTTGAATAATAACAGTTCTGTACATGGAAATGACATACCGTGAGCCTCAAACACCATTGTTTCCTCCACCTTACGTAAATCTCGTGAATGCAAAAGACCACTGAAAAATATTGTATCAATGCATTCTATGGCACCTTTAATGCGCACATCTATCTGTTGCTTCAGCTGTTACCTTATTATTCATTGCAATTCTAATTAAATCCAAACTTAAGGATGGTTGTCACTCCCAATACTATGCAGTGTGTACTTAGCAGCATGAAAAATAACTTCAAATTGTCAATGTGTTATATACCGAAAGAGACTAAATCTGGCAGTAAATTCATGTCAACGCAAGCTCACTGACTAGGTACTTTTGCAAAAACTCTTGTTATAATCAAAAACTACAAAACGTATCTCTTATTTACAATGTCTTTATTACTTTGTTAGTTATACATGTCTATGGCTACAATGTTAAACGCTTCTAACACACATTGTAAATGGAAACCTTGATTTCTGTAGTTTTGTGTCATTAAACTGGGGTTTGCTTTTTTCACTTTAGACCTGATGCCGCTTAAGGAGGAGAGTCAAGAACTGAATGAAATGGAGGAGAAAGAGCAGTATGAGAAACATGATTTCATAGCTGGTGAAAAACTTGGCTTGCAGACTGAAAAGTCACAAAAACTAGTGCAGGAGACAGATTCCAAAAGTTATTTCACCTGCCATCAGTGTGGAAGTGTTTTCGGTTCTGCAGGAAGCCTTAAAGTCCACATACGAATTCACAATGGAGAGAATCCTTTCACATGTGATCAGTGTGGAAAGAGTTACACTCGAAGCAAAACCTTAAAGCATCACATGAGAATTCACACTGGAGAAAAACCTTTCACATGTGATCAGTGTGGAAAGAGTTTCATACGTCAAGACACCTTTAATTTACACATGAGAATTCACTCAAGAGAGAACTGTTTTATATGTCGTCAGTGTGGAAAAAGTTTCATGTCTTTAGAAGACCTTAACAAGCATGTGATAATTCACTCTGGAGAGAAGCCCTTCAAATGCCAGCAATGTGGAAAGGGGTTCCAAGTAAATAAGGTCCTCAAGAGACACATGATATCTCATACTGGGGAGAAGCTTTTTAAGTGCCATCAGTGTGGAAAGTGTTTAAAACATGAAGAATCCCTCAATTACCACATGAAACTTCACACCGGAGAAAGACGTTTCACCTGCCCTCAATGTGGAAAGGGTTTCATACATAAAGGACACCTCAATGATCACATGAGAATTCACATGAGAGAGAACAGTTTGAAATGCCTTCAATGTGGAACGAGTTTCACAGACAAAAAACAACTGAAAATGCATGAAAATACTCACACCAAAGAGAGGCCTTTCTCCTGCTCTCAGTGTGGAAAGAGTTACACACTTAAAGGAAACCTTAAGACTCACATGAGATCTCACAGTGAAGAGAAGCCTTTAACTTGTTCTCAATGTGGAAAGAGTTTCATACATAAAGGACACCTTAATAGTCACATGAAAATTCACAAAAGAGACAATGATTTCAAGTGCCAACTGTGTGGAAAGAGTTTCACAGACAAGAAACATCTTAAATGGCACGTAAATATTCACAAAGGACAGAAGCCTTTCATGTGCCATCACTGTGGAAGGATTTGTACATGCAAAGCAAACCTTAAGGTTCACTTGCGAATTCACACTGGAGAAAAGCCTTTCTCCTGTCCTCATTGTGGAAAGAGTTTCACATTTAGCGGAAGCCTTAAGATTCACATGAGAATTCACACTGGAGAGAAGCCGTACACATGTCTTCACTGTGAGGAGAGTTTCGTTTATCTAGGACAGCTAAAAAGTCATTTGCAAACTCATTCTGGAGAGAAATTGCAGTGTTCTGATTGTTGCAAGACGTAATTTAATTGTGATCAATGTAATATAATGTAAAAAAAAAAATCAGTGGTTAAGTTGTGTTAAGGTGCGGAATAGAGGAGCAACAATAATGTACAGTATGTGGAATTTTTTTTTTTTTTTTTTTAAAAACCTTAAACCACATAAACATATTGCATTACACCAAATAGACAAAATAATGTTCTTTTTAGCAACATCATATGACCCCTTTAAAGATACACCTGAAAAGTCATGCAGACAAGAGACCCTATTTGTGTTCTTTGTGTGGAAAGAAATTTCAATGGCTCTTTCAGTTTGAGATTGCGCAAGAGATTTCATATCCACGTGAAACCTATGACCAGAGCAAGCTACTTAAAACAAAAGCAACAAATCCATACTGGAAAAAAAAAAGCCTGATAAGTTTCAGCATCGTGAAAGGTGACTTTTGCGGCAGTTGAGTGATGGTGTCTTAATTGTGTTATGCAAAGCTGCTGCTTTTTGTTTCTTGTCTCATGTCACTCTGATAAACATTAATTTTTTTTTTTTTTTTCAGGAAATTTTGTTCTTACATTATTGTGTTGTGTGTGAGGTAACTATTTGTAGTGTGTGAGGTAACTATTTGTAATGTACTTTTTTTTCAATGCACTGCCTTTTTTTGTTACTTTTCTTTTATATCCTACCAAAATATTGAAAACTGCAGCGTGTATAACCAAGTAATAATACTTTGTTTATTAAATGTATACTTGTACTGCGATACATTTCCCCAACGCATTTAGAATCATCAAAATTCAAGGCATTCTAAGTTATATAAAGTTCCAAACATAGGTTCGGGAGGAGCCTAATCATTCAGTCCTGTCAATCATCATTATACGAGCCTATATAAGCAGCTCTCATTGCGCGGTCCCAGCTTTAATTCTTCCAGCATCCCTCCACCTCCCCATCTCCTCCTCTATTTCTGTTTTTCTCCCTCTAGGTAGTATCGCAGTGGGGGGTTGAATGCCTCGGGTTCGAGCCTCCATTAAGGACAGCAAGCCAAGTTTGTTTACCATTAACCGTCAGGACTGGATAAGCAGGCGAACTCATGAAAGGCGGCAAATATGCCTCTATATGTGTTTTATATTTATATAATTTAGTTAATCCATATCGCATGAAGAGTACGTTTTTTCTCCAGTTATCAGCATGATAACAAATCTAATATTGATTTTATACAAGTTTAAAGTTAGCATTAAGTAACTTACATTTTAGACATGATATTGCCTGTTGTTTCTCAGTATTGTCAACAAAAACAGTTCCAAACAAAGATCACAACACTGTTTTGCGTCTTTGATCAACACCCAGGATATGTAATGTGTTCCTTATTGAATCAATCAGCTGTTTGAATGAATTGGTTGAATCGCAATGTCTCACTCATGAACAGCGACTTGCTGACATCTGGCGGTGTTAATTTCACATTTCAACTATTTTTTTCATGTTTTAAATAATTTCAAATAGCCTGGTTTTCAACATTTTATGTTTAAAACAAAACATAGGCTGCTTATGCATTTGTAACTGCAGGTCAAATGCATTCATATCCCATCTGAGCTACAGTACAGTAAACTGTGTAAATACATCTAAATGCCACTTCAGATGCAGATACCATAATTGTTTTTGGGGTTTTTTTGTAATGAAAGAGACCAAGTACCAGCTGAAGTGCCTCTTATTGTTACCCAAAGAAACAAAATGGATGAAAGAGTTCAAATTAAACGCAATTTTCTGCTCAAACTATCTGTGTATAAACATTTTTCTAAATTTATTTGCTTTTCCATTTTGCATTTAGGCTACTTAAGTATGTTTAATTTCCATACCTAAGTAGGCCTACAATAAATATTACATACTTAAAACTTTTACTTAAGTAATATTCTAAACGGTGACTTCAACTTCTAATAACCAAAGTCATTTTCTGGTGAGAAATCTGTACATTTACGTAACTGTGGCTTTCAGGGCTACTTCATCCACCACTGGAAAACTACGTATGTGGACTTATCTGGTCAGTCTGAAAAAGAAGTCAGAAGTTTAAAATAAAACTGGAATAAGGGTTAGTGGAACTGCAAACAAATGAAAACAAAACTTGCACATTCAATACTGTGATATACAAATGTGTGTTCTATTGCCTTTAAGTTTAGACCAATCCTGAATCGCAGCATGAAGATAATTTGTTGATAAAGTTTATGTAACAGTGCATGGTTTCTGAACCTAAACATCAGCTGAACTCACTCTATTGGTAGTTTTATTTTTATTTTATTTTTTTTCAGCACATTAGTGGACAACATGTTTTACAAGCATACACTTTAAATTTTATGCTGAATTTCCTTGACATATTTTTTTTATTATTATTATTTTCTTTTTTAATGTATAGGCTATACATTTTTATGCACTGTCTATGATTTTAGGCAGTGTGTGAACGGGACTTTTATTTTGATCTGTCAGTGACATCACATGGCTGGACCGCACTCCTCTGGCTCAACAAAGGTTTGAGTTTTATCACGCTCAAGTATCTGAGGTGTTGAAATCGATACGGATCGATCAATCGATGTGTGGTTGTAACAAGTAATGTGAAATGAATGGATTATGTGAGGTGCCGTGTAACGCTTTACAGTTACGTTTTCAGTTAATAGGCAAATACCGTTTTGTCTCCTGCCATTCAATTTTAATCTTCAAAATCTTGACATCAGAAAGTATTTGATTACATTACAGCCTTTTTTATTATTGTATTTTTGTGTCTGAAAACTGAACAAAGGCGTTACACGAACCCTGATAGTTTGTCTCGTAAATGGCCCAATATTTATGAGTGTTATTTGTTTGAGTAAAGCGCATTCATTCATATGTAAATAACAGATTAGATTCGGATTTGTATTTCTTTCTGTGAATTGTTTTCCTCATATTAAATAAGACAAAATGTCCAAACATACAGGAACAAGAAACAGAACATCTGAGATCCATGTGACATACAGTTATCAAGATGGCATTTATTAAAGAGGAGATTGAAGACGTGAGCATTTCAGAAACATTCATAGTGAAAAATGAAGATGCTGAGGATGACACAGGTTGGTTTATTTGTCATTTGTTTTGCTTTTTTTGTTGTTTTGTTTTGTTTTTAATGTTGGTCTTTAAACGAATGATACATTTGAAAAAAAAAAAATGTTGCAATCATTTAAATGGTCATAATGCCAAATATATATTTAAGCTTCATTTGTGTAACTACATGTAAAGATAAGTTACTAAATAAGCAATGTTACAGGTTGTGTCTACTGTACACAGCTGGCTGAACTTTTGTTTTCTTTAGGGGAATTTCTAATATGAGAGGTGACAGGGAAATTACCATATAATGTTTTACGTTAATACTCTTAAAAACGATAGTTCTTATTACAAATAGTAATTAAAGGTTCTTATTACAAATAGTAATAGTTCTATTTAGAAACACATCATCTTGGAGAACCATTTCATGCTGAAATGGTTAATTGTGATTAGAAAGAAAAAAAACCCTGTAACTGTCAAAAAAATTCTTTCAAAGCCACCTCATTATCGATTTTCTGGAGTTCAGCCATCCATCTAAACAGACTGTCAACATACTCTCAGCAGGTACTTGATATCCTCTTTAAAATGTCTTTAAATCTTAATTTTCAAATTGTAACTTATTTCATCATACTGTCCTTTTTTTATTAGTTTTTTAACAGCACATACAAGTGTGTCATGCTCTGTTCAGTTGATGATACTTCTCTCCTATTCTCCACTAAGCAGGTAAGTGAGAGATAAAGAATGTATGGCCCATATTGTTTGTGAGACATAATTTATTTTACTTAAACAACTAGAAGAGTGTGATTCTAAAGTCAACTGCGTATTTCTACCCAGACAGATGCTGTCACACCCCACAGACTCATCATCTGCCAAGATCAACAGCCACTGATTTTTACAAAAATACATATGATGGTTGTGAAGACATCACAGGCAACTGGAAAGATATTTAATTGGAACTTGGCCTTCCATTACTTTTATTTTGTGTGTCTGTTTGTTCTATTATGTTTCATTTATTTATTTACTTAGTCTTCATTTATGTTCAAATATCGAGTGTAATTTTTTATGCTTTCTTGTAATGACTTTTTAGAGCATTGTAATTTTTTCTATAATTTCCTTTATCAATAAAAAAAACATAATTGACATAACTTGCTGTCTTTTTTTAAACATAAGGGTCAAGTCAAGTCATTATTATTTGTGTAGCGCTTTTACCAATGCAAATTGTGTCAAAGGAGCTTAACATCAGCTTGATATAAAGCTGGGTGGCTTTATATCAGCTTTACAGTATTTAGACGGGGAAATAGTGTGTCATTCTCCTCTGACCAGACAAAATCAGCAGTTTAAATCTAGGCTGCAGCAGAGTCAGATTGTGCAGAGGACTCATCTGGTTCCTGTGGTCTTGTCCCGATGGCAATCTAGGAGACAGGGTCTTCACTGGGGATCAGGGGCTCATCTAGTTGTCCGATGATGTTCAAGGCTGTAGAGGTCATCTCTAGGTGCTGTACCACCATCTGATCTGGATACGGACTGGATCTGGTGGCTACGGTGATTTCGGAATAAGAAAGAAACAGACTAATATTAGCGTAGATGCCATTCTTCTAATGATGTAAAAAGTACGTCGGGTGTTTTGGAAAGTGTTCCCAGTTCCGGTTGACCTAGTTGATGTAGCCTAACAATCCTTTAACGGATCTGAATTATAGAAATGCAATAGTGTATTATGTGTAAGCCAGGTTAAAGAGATGGGTCTTTAATCTAGATTTAAACTGACAGAGTGTGTCTGCTTCCCGAACAGTGTTAGGTAGATTGTTCCAAAGTTTGGGCGCTAAATAGGAAAACGATCTCCCGCCCGCAGTTGATTTTGATACTGTAGGTATTATTAAATGGCCAGAGTTTTGAGATCGCAGTGGACGTGAAGGACTATAATGTGATAAGAGCTCGCTCAAGTACTGAGGTGCCAAACCATTCAGGGTCTTATAGGTAATTAGCAAGATCTTAAAATGTATACGATGTTTAATAGGGAGCCAGTGCAGTGTTGACAGAACCGGGCTAATGTGGTCATACTTCCTGGTTCTAGTAAGAAATCTAGCTGCTGCATTTTGAATCAGCTGGAGTTTGTTTATTAAACGTGCAGAGCAACCACCCAATAAAGCATTACAATAATCTAGCCTTGAGGTCATGAACGCATGAATTAATGTTTCTGCATTTGACATTGACAGCATAGGTCGTAATTTAGATATATTTTTAAGATGTAAAAATGCAGTTTTACAAATGCTAGAAACATGTTTTTCGAAGGAAAGATTGCTATCAAAAAGTACGCCTAGGTTCCTAGCTGATGACGAAGAATTTACAGAGCAGCCATCAAGTATTAGACAGTGATCTAGGTTATTACATACAAAAGTTTTTGGTCCAATAATTAACACCTCTGTTTTTTTCAGAATTTAGCAGTAAGAAATTGCTAGTCATCCAGTTTTTGATATCAACTATACATTCCGTTAGTTTTGCAAATTGGTAAGTTTCAACAGGTTGCGAAGAAATATAGAGCTGAGTATCATCAGCATAACAGTGAAAGCTAACACCATATTTCCTAATGATATCTCCCAAGGGTAACATATAAAGCGTGAAAAGTAAGGGGCCAAGTACTGAGCCTTGAGGTACTCCATACTGCACTTGTGATTGGTATGATACCTCTTCATTTACTTCCACGAATTGATGGCGGTCAGATAAGTACGATATGAACCATGCTAGTGCACTTCATCTAATGCCAACATAATTTTCTAGTCTATTTAAAAGAATGTTGTGGATAAGAGGATGCAATGTATAAATGGTCTTAAACCAGGCAGATAGAGGGGTAAAAAACTCATAATATTAATAAATAAAAACTAATATTAATAAAACAACTATTATTTAAAAGGAATGGAACCTTATAACAAGTGTTTTCAAGTATTGCTGAAAGATGCAGAACCTTAATCTGGTGCCCTTTAGAACCTTTTTTTTTCTTAAAAGTGCATAGCTTAGGTAATGTGTTTTCATATTGCACTTGTTGTCTGAGCAGAATTAACTCTTATGCCTTACAAGTCAAATTGGTTTGTCATCAAGTAAATACAGTTTTGAAATCAGACTGCTCAATGAATATCAATGCGTGATTCATATCATTCACCACAGACATTGGAATATGGGTTTACATACACAATGTACAAGAGATATGTAAATTTAGATCAGTGTTGGAAAGGTTACTTTGGAAATGTAATAGGTTACAGATTACAAGTTACCCTATTTAAAATGTAATAGTTACTTTATTAAAGTAATGTAACTGATTACAATTGATTACTTTTGAAAATTTCTAATGTTTTCAACTGTTAATCATTTTCAAACATTTAAAGCAGGCAGGGTTAACCTTACAGTAGGACTCTACACTGATTACCTTCAGACTTTCAAAATCCTTCATCACTTGAATTAAGAGTGCTTAAATTGAAAGCACAGCCACCACAAAATCGGACTTTAGCACCTCTTTTTACTTTGAGGTCATTCTGAGGTTAAATACAGATTTAAAATCATGACAAGAAAATAGTTTAATAGCTATAATACTGTTTTTGAAATCAAATCTTGCATAGCTATGACAGGAAACACTGACATTTAACAATGCTTTGGAAAAAACGGTTAATCTTAAAAAATAAAGCATATACATAAGCCCAAATAGGAAATAAAACAATTATCAAATAAGCATGTGTCCTATTCTGTGTACTAAAATCCTGACACATCGGTGTGTCATATTTTAAAGCAGTCAAAGCAATTTATGAAAGAAGTCAATTAAATCTGTATGTGGGTGTGTGGGAGTAAAAAACAAATACAGATGTATCCCCCTTTGTAATCGTTAACATTTTCATAAGAAACTGTAATGTAATTACACATTTTTTTCTCAGTAACTGTAACAGATTGCAGTTACATTTATTTTTTAATTAAATTACATAATTCCGTTACATGTAAATAGTTTCTCCCCAACACTGATTTACATGCTGTAGACCAATTTAGCTTTATAATAAAAAAGTGTTATTTCATTTTATAATAGCATATTATGCATACAAGTAATAGCAATTTATTTATAATCTAAAAATCCTTTCATCAGTAATCTAAATGATCATAAAATAACTGTTGCAGGTATCTAGACTTGCTTATTTTCCATTAATATGATAATGGAAGAATTAACCTTTAGTACACTGAATAAATATAGCAGTTTGATGTCAGTTACTTTGTGCAATTTAACGGAGTTAACTTGTATTTTTCTTTTTTTCCACCTTAGACCTGGTGGTGATGAAAGTGGAAAGTCAAGAACTGTATGAAACGGAGGAGGAAGATCCATACGATAAACATCACGGAGAAAAACCTTGCTCGCAGACTGAAAAGGAGCCCTCTCAAAAAAAATCTCGAAAGAAAAGTTTTAAAAACTGTTACATCTGTCCTCAATGTGGCAGAAATTTCACTTATGAAAAAAGTCTTAAAAAACATGAGTTAATGCACAATGTACAGTGCCCTTTCACCTGCCAACAGTGTGGGAACATTTTCACTACGAACGGAAGCCTTAAAAACCACATGAGAATTCACACCGGAGAGAAGCCTTTCACATGTAATCAGTGCGGAAAGAGTTACACGCGAAGCAAGACCTTAAAGGATCACATGAGGATTCACACTGGAGAAAGGCCTTTTAAGTGTGATCAGTGTGGAAAGAGTTACATACGAAGCAAAACCTTAAAGGATCACATGAGAATTCACACTGGAGAAAGACCTTTCAAATGCGATCAGTGCGGAAAGAGTTTCATACATAAAGTAACCCTTAATTTACACAAGAGAATTCACTTAAGAGAGAGCCATTTTATCTGCCATCAGTGTGGAAAAAGTTTCAAAGACATAGAACGCCTTAACAGGCATGTGATAATTCACTCTGGAGAGAAGCCCTTCAAATGCCAACAATGTGGAAAGGGGTTCCAAATAAAAAACAACCTAAAAGCACATATGAGATGTCACATCGAGGAAAAGCCTTTCAAGTGCCATCAATGTGGAAAGTGTCTAAAACATGAAACATCCCTCAATTACCACATGAGACTTCACACTGGAGAAAGGCCTTTCACCTGCCTTCAGTGTGGAAAGAGTTTCATTCTTGAAGGACAACTCAGTCGTCACATAAGATACATTCACACCGAGGAGAAGCCTTTCGTGTGCCATTACTGTGGAAGGATCTGTGAAAGCAAATCAAACCTTAAGATTCACATACAAGTTCACACAGGAGAAAAGCCTTTCTCTTGCCCTCAGTGTGGAAAAAGTTTCATACATAAAGGTCTCCTTAATTATCACATGAGGCTTCATACTGGAGAAAAGCCTTTCAGCTGCCATCATTGTGGAATGAGTTTCAGATATAAAGGGCTTCTTAATGGTCACATGAGAAGTGTTCACACCAATGAGAAGCCTTTTACGTGCCATCACTGTGGAAGGATTTGCGAAAGCAAATCTAAACTTCAGATTCACATGCGAATTCACACTGGAGAAAAGCCGTTCTCTTGTCCTTGTGGTAAAAGTTTCGCACTTAAAGGAAACCTTACAGCTCACATGAGGCTTCACACTGGAGACCGGCCTTACATGTGCGTTCAGTGTGAGAAGAGTTTCGCCTATCTAAGGCAGCTGAAAAGTCATTTGCAAACTCATTTTGGAGAGAAATCCCAGTGTTCTGAATGTGGCAAGAAGTTTGCAAAAACAAGCAATTTCAAAAAGCATCTGCGCATTCACTCGGGACAAAGGCCATTTAATTGTGATCGATGTAATAAAAAATTTCTTTTGCCAACACACTTAGAGATACACCTGAAAAGTCACGCAGACAAGAGACCCTATTTGTGTTCTTTGTGTAAGAAGAGATTTAAATGGCTGTGCAATTTAAGATCGCACAAGAGATTTCATATCCGTAAACCTATTTCCAAAGCAACCTACTTGAAACGAAAGCAACAAATCCATACTGGAGAAAAACCTGACACTGTAAAAAGTGGTGGTCATGGGATGGCGCCTTAATTGTGTTAAAGTTACTGCTCTTGATCAGTTTTAAGTCATGTTTTGGAGCTACAAAGTGTCATGGCTGGACATTTCTGATACTGTTGTGGGGTTATGTGTGGGGATGGAGGAGACACTGTATTAAGGTTTTTTTTTTTTTTGCAGTTTTACTCATTTGTAGGGGCAAAATATTTATCCACATTTAACTCGTAAATGTATTTCAGTAGCATTTTGCAACCAATATCTTTCAAACTTTCTAGTGAGTTGGATATATTCAAATGCATCAGTTTAGCAACTAGTAAACCAGTTGTTCTTTAACAGTGGGTAGGAGGCTGTGTGGAGTAGCGTACCAATTTAGTGAAAGTGTAAATCCTTTCGTTTAAATGTGCTCGTATGAATAGCCTGTAAACCATTCTATTGTTTGTTTTGTGTTTGTTGACTTGACATGACTTAATTTTCCTCTCTCGAGTTCCTAACATTTTAAGTCAACATTCAAACACATATAACATTTTATGCACTGGTGGATTTATAGCCTGTCAGTCAACATTACAGTGCCACCCTCAGGCTGAATTACACAAGGACGCTAGACCTCTTCCAAAAGTGTGTCTGCATGTGTTCAGTGATTAACGTAATAAATACAAATAACATATCAACGTAAAAACTATCATGATATCTATTAAATATATAATGTAAGCTAGTGCTATTACCCAGAATCTGCCCCATGTCAATTCATAGCTGCTATTGGTACTCATAAGTGAATTTCAAATACAGACCCTTAATGTGATTTTTTTTTTTTTTAAATTAAGAAAATTGAGCAAGTATATAAAACAACTGTCCAAATTCATCTTCATGACTTATCCCAATTCACTGTGGCAAGCCTACAATATTAATTCAGATTTTGCACTGTCGAGTCAAGATTATTTTCCTACATTATTTTTGTATATTCTCGTCATCTCTATAAACACTTGTCCAGTTATTATGTGTGTGATGCATGTTGCTACAATAAATAGTGTTGTTTGACTAGCTAGGAAACTGTATATGTGAATGACGAAAAATCGGTTTCATGCTTTTCATTCTAAACAAGGCCTAAATGTCTTTTTACCATCAGAATGTTTCATGTAGCCTACTTTTGTATTTTTTACTGCATATGTATGCTACTATTCATATTGTACCTTTTTTTTCAATGTGCTGCCTTTTCTACTTTTCTTTGATATTTGATCAGAATAACCAAAACTGTAGACTATGTATGGACTCATCTTGCAAATCAGAAAATGTCAAGTTTTAAATAAACAAGACTTGGAATTTCAATTATAAACTTGCACAACTTTGGAACAATGGTTAAAAATGAATAGACGACGGCTATTATTGGGAACTGCAAACATGACACAAGTGAAAAAAAAGAAAAAAAATGCAGTAATGATTTAAATGAGGTTTGGCAATTGTTATTTGCACTGAGTGTTAAAGATTGTGACATACAGTTGTGACCTAAATCTCAGAGAACTGATGAGTTAACAGTAACCTTCGTGCCCATTAAATGTTGTTCAGCATGAGAAAAAAATACGTAATATTGATTTGCGCATGCGCAGTAGGATAAAATGTCAGGACACCGGTTCGAAGAGGCTCGAGAAAACACACACTACTGTATACAGACAGTAATGCTCGTTTATGTATATCTACTGTCATATTTATCAGCTGTTAGAGCAGGTAAGTCAAATTACAGATGTTCGTTGTGCTTGCTTTTAACCATTCGCCGTAGGCTAATAGTAGGCTATAGGCTGAAAAGTAGAAAACGGTTAGAAGCATTTCATCACAATATAGTGCAACTTGTGCAACAATATAGCACAAGATGTGTTTAAATCATCTCTTTTCATTTTGCCATTTTATTCAGAAAAAAAAACGAAGTGAAACTAAGCGAAAGTCGTAGAGTTTGCCGAGTGCATTCTCGTTTATCACAAAATGTCTCATACGACACCATAATATACCTGTATTACTATTTTCCAAAGGTTCTCACTCACTGATGGCGTTGGCAACATATATAATCGGACAGACACCATTTCCAGAGTTCAGTGCCGTAGTGATGCTGGATGATCTTCAAGTGATGTACTATGACTCGATCACACGGCAAGCTGTACATCGTTCTTATGATGATTCAAAACACTACGATGAAGAGAAAAGTGATGCTGGTGTCATATTTCGTGATATGTACAACGACATGAAAGGTCGGGCATTTTATCTTAAGGAGCACCTAAATCACACAGATGGTGAGAACATTAACGTGCATATAAATTGTAAATGATGGTAATGTAAATCAATACCAGTACGCTAACTGTTGTTTTCATCCTTTTAAAGGTGTACATGTTCACCAGAGACTAGCTGGATGTGAATTGTTGAATGATGATAAACCAGGTCCACTTCAGACATGGGATGCTTTTGATCAAAAAAAATAAAGAGGAGTTCATTTTCATCGAGGAGAAAAATCATTTCCAAATTCAATTGCCATGGATAATGTGGGACAATTTACAGTTTGCTCATATGGAATTTTTATATAAAAACGTATATCATCCTGTTTGTATTAAAGTTTTGCAGAGATACCTGCAAATGAAAAAGAACAATGTGATGAGAAAAGGTGAGAGAACCTGCAAGCTGATCTTTATACACAAAGCTGTTAGTGTGGCTTGGTGTGACAGTATTTTTCTATAACCTTCTCTGTAGTGAAACCCAGAGTCAGACTCATGAGGAAGATGCTCTCAGACTCTCAAGGGCTTCAGATCAGCTGTCTGGCCACTGGTTTTTACCCCCGTCACATTAACCTGACCCTGTTCAGAGATGGTCAGCCTGTGGATGATGATCGGATCACAGGAGGAGAGATTCTGCCCAACGGAGACGGAACTTACCAGATGAGGAAGAGTTTGGTGATCAGTGAAGAAGAGCTACGTGAGGAACATAAATACAACTGCACAACGAAGCACCTCAATCAGGACAACAAACTGGACATTACATTTGGTAAACAAAATTGCAATTTTAAAGCAGATATCAGGTTTAATAACAAAACTGTATCTGTGTGCATCTTATGTATTTATTTATAATTCACCCCCGTTGCAGATGTGGCTGAATGTGATCCAGGATCCTTCAGTCTGTCTGTAGTTATCAGTGTGCTGGTGTTGATGTGTGGGGCTGTTCTCGTCATAACTGCAGTCATCATATGGAGGAAGAGACCAGCTGCTGGTAAATGTTCAGTTAATTAGGCTACATCTAATGCTCAGTTAGGAACCAAACATCGGTTCTGTGACGGGAGGAGCCAACGACAGACACAGTGGGTGTGGCGTCAGGCCTCGGAGAGGCTTTTATTAAACAAAAACAATAAAAATAGTGTCCAGGGGCCTGTACCATGAAGCCGGATTAGCTGGCTAGCCAGGTAAGTTTCAGTTTAGTTTGCCCCAACTCTGGGTTTTAGGTACCATGAAGGTAGCTCGGCTTTAAGCGTTGTTTGTCGCCATGGTATCTTATGCTGCACGGCTAACCTGCACCGGGGCAGGTTATGTTCTGGATTTGAGATCTCAGACTGAAATTCGACCAATCAGCTGTGATCAAAGAAACATATAGGTGATGTCACATATCCCAGTGTCGGTTGCAATGGCTTCACCTTTTCTACCAAATCCTGTGGACATCTCCGCACAAATTGTTAGACGTGCACTTCGTAGAGAAAGAGTTTTTAGGGACAGACAAAATCCCCTAGCTTTTCCTGATACTTGTATGAAAGATACAGATTCTCCGCGGAAGGAATCTCTTATATTTGCGAACTTCTTGAGCCGCACATATCAAATGTGACACGTCGAAGTCATGCTCTTACTGTACCGCAAATGGTATGCATTGCGTTACGTTTTTTTTGCAAGCGGTACGTACTTGTATGCGGTCGGTGATGCAGAGAACCTTGGGAAAAACACGGTTTGTCGAACCATTCGCAAGGTAGTCCTCGCACTGCAGGGGTACATGAATAGCTTCATAGTGTTCCCTGGACATTTATCGACCATGTCCATAAAAGAGGGCTTTTATCAAATTGCCGGTAAGATTGATAGGGTGACACTACATGAACAGATTTACTTTTAGACATTCACTTTTTTTCTCCCCAGAAAGCAGATTTCACTTAGAACACTTAAATTATACAATACAGTACATGTTCTTATTCTAAATCTTTTAACAAATATATTAATCTTACGATAGGATTCCCTAGAGTCATAGGAGCAATAGACTACACACATGTTGCAATCTCCACAGCTTTTGGAGAACATGAGGCAGATTATGTGAATAGAAAGTCCTTTCACAGCCTCAATGTTCAGGTAGGTGTACTATAGAATCAAGATGACTTATTTTCAGTGAGTTGAATCATTAACACATGACAATGATCTACTGTACATTTCATCTGCAGATAACTTGTGATCATGAATGCATGATCACAAGCTTGGATGCCAAATGGCCTGGCTCAGTGCATGACTCACAAATTTTCCGTGAGTCTGTGTTGTGTCAGCACTTTGAGGAAGGCAAGTTACAGTACAAAACACTTTAAAGTGTTCTTTTTAATTGACAAAGCAAAACTTATACAATTTTCCCCTTTTCTGTTCTGTGACAGGGCTTTTTGACGGCCTGTTGGTAGGAGACAGGGGTTATGCGTGCCAGAGATTTTTACTAACCCCCTATCCTGGCCCTCAGACAAGGCCACAAAACCGGTTCAATGTGGCCCTCAGTAAAACCAGGGTCAAGATTGAGATGACCTTTGGCGTCCTAAAGGCACGTTTCAACTGCCTTCGGCGGTTAAGGGTGTCACCAGAGCAGGCATCACAGATAGTGGCTGCATGTGCCATTCTGCACAATATAGCCACTATCAGAAAGGAGCAAGCACCACCACTAAACCAGCTTCTCCCCGATGAAATTGACCCAATCACACTTGACCACCCAGCTGGCACAGCTGTCAGAGATGCAATCACCATACAATATTTTACTTAATAAAAGTAAATTGAAACTGCAGATAGGTCTCAAATGGTTTTATTGTTGATGTGGCTAGGGAGGGAGAAAGAGGGAAAGATGCATTAAGTATTAAGTGTTCAAACTAATGTGTTGCCTGTTTTAGGAAGTTCACATACTGAGATCTGTTTTTCCATCTGTTTGATCTCCAATTTAATTTTTTTAATTTGGAGGCTCCTCAGCTCACGGTCCAGCTCCTTTAGAGTGCAGTCCAATTCTAGGCTCCTTTTGTAAAGGGCCCTGACAGAGTCAGTTTCCACCTGAAACATAATTCCACCACAAACAATCATTACAAGTCTTAAGGTAAATCAAATGACAAAAGGCATGACTTAATACAGGCACAGGACTGGCTGTAATTTATGTCAAGGGTTTAAAGCAGTACCTTGTTCACATTCCTTCTGAAGCCCATTGAGGTAGAGGTGTCAGTTTGTGGGGCAGGTTGTGAAAAATCCTACAATAAAAGATAAGGGCTAGTCACATTTGTGTGACATTTAAAAAAAATAAAAAAATGCATTCACCTCAGCAATGGTTTCAGAACACACAGAGAGGGTGTCTTCGTCATTTGCTTCACCCTAATAAATAAAAGTAGGCCAATGTGAAGCGTAACTGTTGTAAAGCATATTCATAGTGTTCTGTCTGTTTCAAGCTCACCTCTGTGTGGGAGACTGTGTGAACGTGTGCCGGCTTCAACAGGGACACTGTATTTTCCTCTACTGCAGAACATACAGTCAGCCACATGTACAACTTTTAAAAGGTAGTAATGCATTGCACACATACCCAGTGTCACTTGCTTAGAGGAGCCAGCACCAGGGTCAGATTGTACAGCACCTGTAATGCCATCCATAATCGGCCGCCCCTTATTGCTACTCAGAGCCAGCTCCTCTGCTACAGTGTATTCTGAGGCGGTCCTCCCCCAGTTTTCCGAATGTCACACTTTTTTCTGTTTGCTGCAAAAAAGTTTTTGTGAAAATGTTCACGAAAATAATAAAAGGTTATGGTAAACTCACCACTTTGAATGATATTTTTATATTTTGTCTTTATCTGCTGCCAAGAACGTTTGTAGTTGGGGTTGCATCTAAAAATCAATGAATAACCTATTAATCTATATGACGTAGGCCTAATATACAGTCACATTTTTATACACAAATACGTTTATACATACAGTATACACATTTTAATTTAAGCATTAATACATTTTTAAAATAAAACTGTTAACATACGTCTAATGCACAATGAAGTAACATGAGTAACTTGAAGAACTAACGGAATTAACATTAGATTAATAAATGCTGAATCGTTCATTGTCAATTCATGTTAGCTAATGCATTACGTTCTCTAAACAAATACAACCTTATTGTAAAGGCATCATATACACGCGCGCACACACCTCATTTTTAATTAATATTGAATGTATATTTGTTTAGCTTACGCATTAACGCAATCAGCGATCTTTTTCCAACATTCTTCTCTTGCTTTGGCAGCAGATACAGTATTACTGCGTGCTTGAAACACATGTTTATATTCTTCATACTTATGAATAATTATTTCTTGCTCCTCCGCAGAAAAATATACAGCTCTCGCTCTATCCATATTGAACGCGATTGGTTGTTCGGTGCCGACGTCACTCTTTTATGTGCACGCGCCCATGGAGTAATCATAGCTTAAGGATCAAAGCCCGAGTTGACAGAAAGTTGATGAGCTGCTTCATGGTACCAATTAAGCCTGATTGCATCGGTTTGGTCAACTCAAAACTAATCCTGTAACCCCGAGTTTGTTTAGCCACCATCATGGTACAGGCCCCAGGGGGAAGAAGTGTCCAAACGAAAGAGGGATCTGGTGTCCTCGTTGTGCTGCGGGGCTCGTGAAGGAGGGCTGTGTTCAGGAAAGGAGGGGTCCAGGGAAGGGGCGGAGTCTGGTGGCCGCACGCGCTCCCGCTCTGGTCCGGGGCGCGAGGGGCGGCGGCTTCTCTTGAGCGGCGGCTCTTCCTCATCCTTCCGCGGCCTTTGGCGGGACTTTAGACGGCCCGGCCTCCTGGCCTGTCGGCCGTAATACGGGTGCGGCTCTCACGCTGACTCTGGAGGTTCCGCGGCTCACATCCTCGGCGGCGCGATGTCCCTCAACGCACCCTTCCTGGACCCACGAGGACACCAGCGTGCATGCACGGGGGAAGAGACCGGTCTCCCGAGGAGAGGCGCGCTCGGCATTTAACAGCGGCGGTGATGAGGCTTCATTCAGTCCAGCTGTGCCTCATCACACGCCGCCAGCCCACGTTGTTTCAAACGCCCCTCTTCTCATACACACCCACTCCCGTCGGGAGCCTGGTGAAGGGCGGCGAATAAGGGACGGGGTGGTGATGATGATAAGGGGGAGGGCACCCGACTCGTCACAGTTCCTTTACACACACTTTTTCAAACACCATATTCAGTTTCAAGTTGGTGTTAACTTCCCCATTCTTATATGCAGGACGAGGCTCTGAGGCGTCACAGTGTAAATACTTCTCTACTTCATGTGAGTGCTGTGTTTTATGACGTCATGGATGCAACATCATTTTAAGGTTAATTTTGCACATTGATAACCAAAAGATTGTTTTCTTTATTTCAGCTTCCATGCAAGATGAAACATGAAAATTGAGTCTACAATACATGCAAAACTTTTTAATTTGCTTGGTGGATGCCATTTAGATTTTATGATAATGATATTTTCTGATATTGAAATTGAGCTTGCCTCAGTTCACGCTAAATAATTCAGTCAATTTATTTCATCTGGAAGATACAAATTGATACAATTCTGTTTGTATTTTACAAAAACATATATATATATATATATATATATATATATATATACATACATACAGTATATATATATATATATATATATATATATATATATATATATATATATATATATATATATATATATAAGAGACCGGAATTAGTGAACACCCCTCACATAACCTCACATATTAAATGCTTACAAAATACATACCAGTAAATAGGCCTTTTGCAAGGCTTTCTTGCCATTAAATCTCAACAAGAGGAGATGGTGCTCCTGGACAGTTTCACAGAGTATGAAAATATGGGCCAAATTGTTCAACATTTCATCTTTAAATATGGGACAATCCTGTATTTTATGAGACTGATAGCAGCCCAAGAAGAGATGCAGACCAGTTCTCAGAGACTGGGACAGCGCTGATCCAAATGACAAAGTATATTACTCACAGTATTTTGTCTTCTATAAAGTCATCTGGATGGATGACTCTTTTATTGGAGTCTCTGGTGAGACATTTGCAGAAAGGACAAACTATATTCTATTATAAAGAATATATCTGCTGTACATTTTCATACATCTGTACATTTTTATAAATTAAGTTATAGATCACTTGGAAATTATTGTCTTGAATATTTTTTAAATGATGTTTTATTAACAAAATTCTCAGAGTGATTTGTATGGTAATATATATAGCAATGTTAATGGATTTGTTCTTGGCGGAATAGATCTGCTACGCTACCACGCCGACCGGCTTAACTTTAATCAGATGTGTAATGTGACACTATGTGTAATGTTCACAAGTGTTAACAAGAATAATACTTATTTTATTTCATTCATTCATTCATTCATTCGTTCATTGATTTATGTTGGGGGCACAACTGGGCCAGTAGAAAAATCTTTAGTCCCTGCATAGTGGTCGCTACACCCTTCCTTCTGCCCTGGTTCCTACAATCAAATCAATCAATCAATCTATCAATAATAATAGTTATATTATATTATTTATTTGTTAATAATATAATATAATATTATATATTATACATATATTGATGAAAGGGTGTCAAATGTTGATTCTTCAAAATAAGCACAGCAAAAGTGACAGTAATCCATACAACCCCAGAGAATTAATGTAAGAAATATAGTAATGCTTTGAACTTTTTATTTTTTAAATTTTGAACTTGTGTACTTGAATTTGCGCTTGACATAAACAAGCTCATGACCAGAGACGGGGAGATGCCAACCTACATGCCTTGATAACCACATTATCATATTATAGCCTTCACATCATTGAATTTCCTTCAGAGTTGTACAATAGCTAATCACTGTTTGCGGATTCCATAGAAATGAAGTGCTGTAAACTGAACCCTAATACTAAATGTTGCTTTTTTGTTGTTGTTTAAACTAAAACAAAAATGGATCAGTCAAGACTAAATAATAGTATGTTGAATATTATCCTAAAGGCTGTCAATGCATTAAATGAAGCTGTTTTCTTACTGAAGCCTCTCTTTTGAAATCTATTAAAAAATAAATGGTCTTTTGTCTCCTTACCAATATAAAGTGGTGGTTCATTTTTTAAAAACATTTTTTTAAAAGGTTTTCAACCTTACAGCAGCTCTGAAGAAATTGTCTGTGAGTTTGACTTACGTTAATTGTCATATGACACGCTTCTCATCTTATTCTGAACATGCATGAATGATGAGTAAATAATAAGTGAATTTTACTTATTGGATGGACCATCCCTTTAAGTATGAGTAACTGCTTACCAAAACTGAGTAAACTGAAAAGCGGTAAATCAGGTCAAACTTCAACTGAAGTTGTTCTCTGGCTTGCTTCAGGATCTGCAAGAAGAGAGAGCAGTGTTCTTTCTTGTGTATGTGGCAATGCAATGCAAATGTTCAATATTGATAAACAGTATGTAATAGTATGTTTAGATCCCATTTATCAAATTGTCTTTCTTAATGTTATATCAATGAAATAAAAAATCAGTCAAACAGAATGAATTTTCATACTAAGATATTTTTTTAATGTGAAAGTGATGTTAACTGTTGTTTTCATCATTTTATCATTCATTTTAAATCATGTGCATAACTCAGATGCATATTTTTATGCACATTTAATTTGACTATTTTTACTTTTTTAAACTTTTTTTTGATCACTGATCAAAACAGGAGGCCACCAGACAATCAGAATTGATATTGAAATAACAGATCATGTTTCCATTAAAAAATAGGCGAACAGTGGCTCAATTAAATTAGATAAAAATTTTGTCAAAATCAATTCATATGATCGAAAAATTTCAAAATAAGTAAACAAATGAAAGGACCATACAATGATGTATGCAGCATATTATGTCTTACCATATTTACCTTTGAATATGATGTTAGGCTTAATTGACTCAATTTATAGGCTATATAATTTAGAATAAGTACTTAGATAGTTTAACAGTCTGCATTATTTACTTACCCGAGTCGTTTCAGTCCCATATGACTTTTTTCTTTTGTGGAACACAAAAGGAGACATTCAAGTAGTTAGTATCCATACAACCAAAGTAAATAAAATGGGAACTTCCAAGCTTCATTCACCTTGTACTGGGGATTGGACGTCTACTGAAGCTCTTTGTGTGAGGTTCAAATGTAATTGAGTACTAATTCAAAAAGTGATCAAATGAAGGTACCTCAGTGGACAGGATGTGACACGATCATTGGATTTGGACGTGCCTTGTCACCTTCCTATCTTCATATTATTCTGCCTGCAGAGGCAGCATTTTTCAGCTTTTGGATGTAGCCCCTGAGTTGACAGATAATGTTTATAATGAGCACCTGACCTCTGTGTCTTTCTCTGTGGATGAATACTCTATGTATATGAATGCATTGTCATATGGTCTAATTTGAAACTTTATTATATACTTGTCCATGTGTATCCACAGGTTCTCACACACTGATGGCTTTGGCAACATACAGTATAGCTGGACAAACACCATTCCCATTCACCATTTTGGAGACATTGTTGCCATCGTGGATCCTGTAGCTCCTCGTGGATCTTGGTTGTTGGGAAGAATAATCAAAACCTACCCTGACAAAGGTGGATTTGTCCAATCAGTTCACCTTAACACAAAAACAGGCCAGTTGGATTGGCCTGTATCCAAAATTTGTCTATTGCTGGAAGCAGAGAACTGAAGCTGATTCAGAGTTTCCATATAAAGAATTTTATGGATCCTTTCATGTGTATATAAAGTGTAATTGTAAATGTATATTATTACAATTATGGGGCCGGGGTGTAGGTGTTGAATGGGAGGAGTTGGCGTATGTCATATGACATTTAAACCCTCATGGTTGTGTGTGTGTGGAGAAGGTAACAGGTGGCGGGAATACATGGTTCATACCATACCCTAAGATCCATTGAACCATGAATCCACATGTTTATTGTAAGCTGCATTTCTTTCGTTAAATGAACAAACAGATTTTTACATAGACAATGAATTTATTTCCAACTTATGAGTAAAGAACGTTTTACCACCTGTTCCTGGGTGGTTAGGAAGTCACCACAGACATAAATACAGCTGCACAATGAAGCATCTCAATCTGGACAACAAACTGGACATTACAATTGGTAAAGAAAAACTAACACATAATTTATGAATTTAAAATATAGTTTATTGATTTCTTTGTTTATCTCACTTTTTCAACTCATTCCATTTTCAGATGTGGTTGAATCTGACCCAGGATCCTTCGGTCTGTCTGTAGTTCTCGGTGTGCTGGTGTTCATGTGTGTGGCTGTTTTATCATAACTGCACTCATCATATGAAGGAGGAGATGTGCTGCTGGTAAGGAAATTGAGAAAAAGAGTATTTTCCAAGATATCAAATCTGCAATCAAATCTTGTTTAAGAAACAACAAAATATCCCATACTTTAGTAAAAATAAGAAAACTCATCACCTAGTTTTAGTGTAGTTTAATGATGCTCTGTATTTTTATGGTAATTTTGTATAATCGCGACTCTATAATTTAGGTTCAGGTTCCAGGACCTCACAGATTCAATACATCTCAACTCAAAGTGAGTTCTTTCTTTCTTTCTTTCTTTCTTTCTTTCTTTCTTTCTTTCTTTCTTTCTTTCTTTCTTTCTTTTTTATTGGAAATAGTTTACCAGCAATAAAGTATCATGTGTAGATTGTTTACTTATCCAACACTTACCTTAATAACACAAACATTTAACATCATAACATTTATAAATTATTAAATGAATCTTTTCAACAAATCATTAAATTAAGCTTTGTAATTAATCTTTTCAACTGAGAAGCAAAATATTTTTCTTTTTTCAGCTACAGTGATGCAACATGATAATTGAGCTCTCCCTAGTTCACAAAGTAAAAACGCATTTTTTAAATTGAATTTGTTTGCTTAATTATTTTAAGAAATACATTCACTGAACTGAAATTTTAGGTTGCCCTGAGTCCCTGACTTATAATGTTCCATCACTGTAAGTGTGAGCTCCACAATATGAATGTTCCATATTATTATTATTATTATTATTAGACTAGTTTGCCTTTTATTATATAAAAGATGTTGAATAAAACTTTCCAGTAGAGTCACTAGAGTTTACACTTGTTGTTAAAACTTTACTGGGGACACCTGACAAATCTATGAATATATGACAAAAATATATAACAATTCTGTATCTCTGAAATGTGTTACTTTCACTTTTCTTTTGAGGCAAAGCATGCCTAGCACAGAAAAGTTGTGGGTGGATAACATGAACTTTACAGAGTCCTGTACAAATAAAAAAAGAAACAGAGTATGAACAACAAGATAAAACAGATTCATGACCTTCAGTTTACAGTTTACTAGGGACGCTAATTCCCAAATGCCTGCAACACTAATCAGTGACCCACAACAAATAGAACAAATAGATGGTGCCTGGTTATTTAGAGATTTAAAAACATAAATAAAATGTTTAAACTAAGTTGTAAAATGCAGAGACAACCAATTTAGCATTTTCAAAATAGGAGTGACATGAAAATGTGTCTTTTAGGAAGTTTGCTGCAGCATTTTGCATTAATTTGAGACAATAAACTGCACATAGTCCAAATGAGAAGTAATAAAACCATGGACAGTGATCTCCAATGTTTTCACAACAAGAAATTGTTTAACTTTGAAGAGAACTAACTGGAGAAATTAAGAGCCTTTCACTGCATTCATTTCTTTGTCAAAGTTTAGTTTGTGATCCCAAAACACACCTAAATTCTTCATGAAGTGAAAGTAGCAAGGTAAGGTCAATACCTGTTTTCATTTGGACTACGACCTCGCTCTTTGATTCATTCAAAAATATATATATATATAAATATATATATTAAAATTACCTTTTTCTGAAAAGCAGCAAGGGAGTCTTTCAGCATTTTATAGGATATTTTTACTTTGTCCTTCTTCCATTTTTATTCAGGTCTTCTGCAAGTTGGTCTCAGAGAGCATATGAGGGCATATGATGGTTTCAGCTTTTTAACCCTTACATGGATGTTTTGCCAGTCAACAATATATGAATGTATTAACCTACCTACATGTTCTGGGGCCTCATTTGTAAAATGCTGTGCAGAAACCATCTTAAAATTGATGTTACGATCATCTCTCATATATGTGTACGGGTGATTCATAAAATGAACGTAAAACGTAGGCAGAAAACGCAGGTACGCGTCTCTTTCAGATGTGAAATCTATGAATCGCAAATGATCTTGAACTTGCGCGCAAATGAATGGTTTCAGCTCTCTGCAACTAACTGGATCCCACTGGATCACTGCGAGCTGCAAAAACAGCTTACATTTCCAAAAACCTGCAGTAGGCTACTCGAACAAGAAAAAGTCTACTCAGACCCTGATGTGACGCTAAGCATTTTTCCACGTCAAAGACAGTTTTTACAAATATGAGCGTTGGCAATGATTTAAGCGTGCGCACACTCTACCATGAAATCTGAGCGTACGCACGTTTCATAAATGAGGACCCTGGGCCCGTATTCTTAATGTTTCTAAGAATCCTCTCAGAGAGCTCCTAATTTAGCTTAAAAATTTCTAACTAGGAGTCTTAGCTTAAAAGTGATTCAGGACCAACCTGAGATCAACTCTGAGCGAGGAAAACGCAAAAACTTGTATCTCAGTGAGGAGGCGGGGCTGACCCCGTTGCTAGCTATGACACAGTCTTTTGAAGACTGTGATTGGTTGGTTGTCCAAGAAGGAAATAAAAGAGCACTTTTAAGAGTAGGGTCTACTAAAAGCCTTCACTTTGAAATTACAGGCGTGTTTTTTTTCCTGTTTTACTGTACTCTCTCTTTCTCTCTCTCTCTCACACACACACACACATTATATATGTATATATATATTCTTATTTTTTATTCACCATGCTGACATACTTAAGGTTCTGAAAGTGCTCTAATTGTTTGTGTGATCACTTTGCTTATAGAAGGTTGTGACAGACCCAGATCATCACTGCTGCACAGTTGCATTTGCAACATATCGATGTAGTGATTACTTCCATTTCTAGTGCTATGCCATTTCTGCGCGGTGTCTGAGATGTTAGCATGTCTCTAATAAGATCGGTCACAAACATCATTCCTGCACAATCTAATGTGTAGTGTTTTATTAACTCACTGTCAAGCACTGTGTGCAACACATCTCTTCTCCCTCTTCATGTTTAGTCCATTTTCTCCACTGCTAAAGAAACTCTTAAGCCTCTTAAAAGTCCTCGTTTGTACTCCTAACAATTTTGGACCTTAAGACCTCTTTTAAGGGTTAAGATGCTTTCTGAATTACTTTTTTTCTTTACTAGGATCTTTTCTTTAATTTTAAGAGGAAAACCCACATTTATAAGAATTTTCTTAGAATATTATTACTAGTAGCAGCTCTTAGCACTAAGATTTTTCATGAATATGGGCCCAGACCTATTATCCAACACAGATGATATCAGTTAACTGCTGCAATAGCATAAACCTCTCCTGATATTTTAATAACAATTACAAAAGAATAAAATAAAGTATATTTCTTTACCTTTTGAAACTTAGAAGGGTTCAATTTGAGCAGATAATTTTACCATCACTGTCGTCCTCAGAGTGCACTTCCCAAGTTCATTCAGCAGTTGGCTCATATTCACAATCTCAAACGATTTCAGTGACTTCAGAATCAATATTTTCCACCATCAAATAACAGTTACACTTATATTTCATTGGGTACAGTAATTGCTCTGCAGTACAGCCATTCAAGCCAGTTAAAGTTTTGCTGATGATAGGCCAATTGTTGTTTTATACCTTTGGTACAAGTGAAACATCACGTCATCATTGTCTATCAAACATTGCCACCTTGAGGAATAAAGGTGAATTGCAATTATTGAGTCATCAGAAATTAAATAATAACAAATAAAAAATAAAAATAAAGAAATCAGAAAACAAACATTCTTTTACATTTTTATTATTTTTTCTTGTTATATTGTTTATAATGAATAGATTGAGTAATACTGAGAATGTTAATTTACCTCTAACTTTAAATAATGAAACAGGGAGAGGCAAGTGAATGATGTCCAGGGTCGCTAAAGACCCGAGGTATATACATTTAAGCCAGGTATTTGAGGGTTAAACCATATCCAAGTAAGGTAAAAAATGACTCCCGGGATACAGGCTGCATGTACATACAGTATGGTACAATGTCTGCCTACCATACTTTATTTCTATTTTGACGAATATTTGAGGGAAAGAAAATATTGGTGTGTGCAACATGAAGTTTACACACACTAATCAACATCATAAGAGCCTGCTTTAAAATAGCTCTAGTCATATCTTGACCAGGGCTGGACTGGGACAAAAAATCGGCCCTGGCATTTTTTGGTCCTGGTGGCTTACCACCATATACATGTATGTATGTATGTATATATATATATATATATATATATATATATATATATATATATATATATGTGTGTGTGTGTGTGTGTGTGTGTGTGTGTGTGTGTGTACATATGTGTATGTATATATATATATATATATATATATATTTATATATATATATATGTGTATGTATATATATATATATATATATATTTATATATATATATATGTGTATGTATATATATATATATATATATATATATATATATATATATATATATGTGTGTGTGTGTGTGTGTGTGTGTGTGTGTGTGTGTGTGTGTGTGTGTGTGTGTGTGTGTGTGTGTGTGTGCGTGTGTGCGTGTATAATATACAGTCGTGGCCAAAAGTTTTGAGAATCACATAAATATTAGTTTTCACAAAGTTTGCTGCTAAACTGCTTTTAGATATTGGTTTCAGTTGTTTCTGTGATGTACTGAAATATAATTACAAGCACTTCATACGTTTCAAAGGCTTTTATCGACAATTACATGACATTTATACAAAGAGTCAGTATTTGCAGTGTTGGCCGTTCTTTTTCAGGACCTCTGCAATTCGACTGGGCATGCTCTCAATCAACTTCTGGGCCAAATCCTGACTGATAGCAACCCATTCTTTCATAATCACTTCTTGGAGTTTGTCAGAATTAGTGGGTTTTTGCTTCTCCACCCGCCTCTTGAGGATTGACTGCAAGTTCTCAATGGGATTAAGATCTGGGGAGTTTCCAGGCCATGGACCCAAAATTTCAACGTTCTGGTCCCCGAGCCACTTAGTTATCACTTTTGCCTTATGGCACGGTGCTCCATCGTGCTGGAAAATGCATTGTTCTTCACCAAACTGTTGTTGGATTGTTGGAAGAAGTTGCTGTTGGAGGGTGTTTTGGTACCATTCTTTATTCATGGCTGTGTTTTTGGGCAGAATTGTGAGTGAGCCCACTCCCTTGAATGAGAAGCAACCCCACACATGAATGGTCTCAGGATGCTTTACTGTTGGCATGACACAGGACTGATGGTAGCGCTCACCTTTTCTTCTCCTGACAAGCCTTTTTCCAGATGCCCCAAACAATCGGAAAGGGGCTTCATCGGAGAATATGACTTTGCCCCAGTCCTCAGCAGTCCATTCACGATACTTTCTGCAGAAGATCAATCTGTCCCTGATGGTTTTTTTTGGAGAGAAGTGGCTTCTTTGCTGGCCTTCTTGACACCAGGCCATCCTCCAAAAGTCTTGGCCTCACTGTGCGTGCAGATGCACTCCCACCTGCCCGCTGCCATTCCTGAGCAAGCTCTGCACTGGAGGTGCCCTGATCCCACAGCTGAATCAACTTTAGGAGACCAAAGTTTTGAGAATGACACAAAAACATCCTCCGAGAGCTACTTCTCCCAACCATCCAAGACAACGTGATCTCACAGAATTCCGTGTAATGTTCACGGACTTAAAGGAACACTCCACCTTTTTTGGAAATAGGCTCATTCTCCAACTCCCCCAGAGTTAATAAGTTGAGTTTTACCGTTTTTGAATCCATTCAGCCGATCTCCGAGTCTGGCTAGAGCACTTTTAGCATAGCTTAGCATAGATCATTGAATCCAATTAGACCAGTAGCATCGCGTTAAAAAACGATCAAAGAGTTTCGATATTTGTCCTATTTAACACTCAACTCTTCTGTAGTTATATCGTGTACTAAGATCGGCGGAAAATGAAAAGTTGTGATTTTCTAGGCTGATATGATTAGGAACTACTCTCATTCTGGCGTAATAATCAAGGAACTTTGCTGCCATAACATGGCTGCAGCAGGCGTAATGATATTACGCAGCAACTGAAAGTAGTCCCCAGCTATATTATAACTAGTTACCTAGCTCTCCCTACCCCTACCCGATACTTTATGTTTAACTTTTTGATTATTTCCTTCATTTTTATTAAAAAATAAATGCTTTTCTGATGTGATTTGAAATTTAAAAAGGGAGAAAAAAAGTTCGCCAAAAGGTAGATTCGAACCCAGGTCGATCGCGTCAAAAGAGCAATAGCACGCGCTTTACCAGCTGCGCCACTGAATCGAACAATTGAGGACCGTCTTTTGCAAATTTGAATAATACCTTTGTGGGTGGAGTTAGTTAAATAGCCTCTGCCAACAACATGGCTATTTGCACTTAAATAGATACTCCGATTTTTATTTATTTATTTATTTTTATTCCCAACAATTAAACAGTTTAACAGTTGCCCACAGAAAAAAACAGGGGGTGCTGCAGCACCCTCAGCACCCCCACTTCCCGCGCCCCTGTTCAGAAGTGGGTAAGTTTAGGGTAGGGGTGGGTTAGGTGCTCCAGTGAAAGTATACATTTATATACAAATATAACTGCATCGGAGTCACTCTTTTGACGTGGTCCGATGCAGCGCTGGTGTTGAACCAGTGAATCCGTGCGTGGAGCACCGCGTCACTTCCGGTGTGTGGTACATTCCCTTTCCGTGAAGAATCTGTCATTGTAAATTTGTGTCGGGACTGGTAAAAGTGTTTTGCGTCTTGCTAATTTGTTTTCTAAAATGTTAATTTGTTTTCTAAAATGTAAATTTGTTTCGTCCTTGGTAAAAGTGTTTTTCCCATGTAATTGTGTTTTATGATTGGTAAAAATGTTTTCCAAAATGTAAATTTGTCTCGAGTTTTGTAAAAGTGTTTCACACTTTGTAATGTTGTTTTGCACTTCCCGGCCACCGTAGAAAGAAGGACGCGAAACGAAGGCTGTCTTCCAAGGATCCTTCCGTTTGACAAACACCCAACATGTGGGGGAAACTGATATCAGAGACTGAAGACATGACGCTTCATGCACACCAACAGGTGGCAGTAAGTGCTTTTTTACACGCCAAAAACGAAGAAGAAAAAAAACAACAACAAACTGTTGATAACGGACGATAAGAGGACACTCTTAAAAGTAGCTACACCTCACCTGTACTTTTTTTTCTGAGCCACCGGTGTTAATTATTTGAGAGAATGCTTATTCTTGTGTGCATGTTGTCATTTTGGCCATTCGTTAACGCAGGTATGTTAGTGCTGCTATCCTGTATATTTCAACCATATGGGTGAGCACGGTCACAAAGTTTTTGGGGTATAGTGCAGTTTTGAGAATCTGTTTTTTGGAAAATACTGGAAAATATTTGGTTTAGTGCCTAATTTATTTAAAAAGATGTGACTTTTGAAAATTTGTAAAGTCATGCGAACAATTTTTGGCTAATTATTTAGTAGTCTTTGACTTTTAATAAATATCTTATAGCTGTTTTTATGCTTGAGTTTTTTGTTGTTGTTGTTGTTTTCTTTTTGCAGATGCTGTTTGCATTAGATGTTATTTACACGAAGTAAACAGCGGACACTAAGTGGAAATAGCGACCACTAAGTGTAAAATGTATTTAGATGCTATTTATAATTAGTGTTTTATGAGAGATAGCATTTGCAATTCAGTCTATTGTAGTACATTATAAAACAGTAATAGCCTAATAACAACATAATCAGTGTATGATCATTTTTATTAACATAATACATTGATGTTGGTACCTTATTTGTCCTTATCACTAAAACCTACCCTTAGACCTACTCCTACTGAACCTGTGGATCAGTAAAGGTATTCTTGAAGATCCAAGAAGGGAGACACGTTTTTTGAGTATTCGGTATGAGCTGCATGCCTTGTTGTCGATGTGCATTGCAGTTCATGCAAACAGCCTTTGACAACAAGTCAAGCAATTTTTTTCTTTCCACGGCCTTTGGCTTTTCTAACCAAGCAAATAAAAATAACTTGATGGTTTCTGGCCTCTGTGTCCCTTTCTGTAAAGGTTTGCAGGAATGCAAATTTGTATCTACAGTAATGATGTAATTTTGACATTGTACTAATATTATATGCTTGTCCACGTTTATCCGCAGGTTCTCACTCACTGATGGCTTTGGCAACATATATAGTTGGACAAACACAATTTCCTGAGTTCAGTGTTGTGGTGATGTTGGATGATGTGCAAATAGCATATTATGACTCAACCACGTGGAAACCTGTCTATCGCTCTCACAGTGATTCAAAATACTATGATGAGGAGCAAAGTGATGCTGGTGTTGTATTGCGTGATATGTATTATGATATGAAAGATCGAGCCTTTTATCTTAAAGAGCACCAAAATCACACAGATGGTGAGAGCTATAGTCTACATATCAATGTCAACTCACAAAATATTTAATAACACATGTAGCTTTTATGTGTTTATTATTTTTTTCCTTAAAATCAATCATCTAATTTGTGTCATCGTACTCTTTAGTACATGTAGCTTTTTGGCTTCTACATCATTTTTTATTTTTTATATTTTATATTGTACTATGTTATTGAATAATAATACATCTTTACTGTTGTTTCATTCATTTGAAGGTGTACATGTTCATCAGAGACTTGTTGGATGTGAACTTTTGAACAGCAATAAACCAGGTCAACTTCATTACTGGGATGCTTTCGGTGGACAAAATATGGAGGAGTTTATTTTTGACATAGGAAAACACACTATCCAGATTAAAATGCCGTGGGTGATAACATGGGACCAGCTAAAACGGGTTCATGAAAACTTTATGTATGAAAATGTTTATCATCCTATTTGCATTAAAACTTTGAGAAGGTACCTGAATATGGAGAAGAACAACGTGCTGAGAAAAGGTGTGAGGATCAACCTTATTAACTTGAGTATAATTAAGAAAAATGCATGATCAAAAAATATAACCCAGACAGCTGTGCGGACAGAGAATGTGCCTCTGAATACCATATGAAACATGCTTATGATAAATGAATGACTAATGCAATGAATCCAACAGTTTTGCAATAGTAACACTTCTCATCCTTCTCTGTAGTGAAACCCAGAGTCAGACTCATGAGGAAGACGCTCTCAGACTCTCAAGGGCTTCAGATCAGCTGTCTGGCCACTGGTTTTTACCCCCGTCACATTAACCTGACCCTGTTCAGAGATGGTCAGCCTGTGGATGATGATCAGATCACAGGAGGAGAGATTCTGCCCAACGGAGATGGAACTTACCAGATGAGGAAGAGTTTGGTGATCAGTGAAGAAGAGCTACGTGAGGAACATAAATACAACTGCACAACGAAGCACCTCAATCAGGACAACAAACTGGACATTACATTTGGTAAATAAAAACTTACAATTAAGGAAAATGCCTCTTTGGTAATTAAATTCGATATTAGGTTTAATTACAAAACTAACTTTATATGACTGTAGCTTACTGATTTCTATTTGGTTTTAATCACTTCACCACATTTTCAGATGTGGCTGAATCTGACCCAGGATCCTTCAGTCTGTCTGTAGTTCTCGGTGTGCTGATGTTCATGTGTGTGGCTGTTCTCGTCATAACTGCAGTCATCATATGGAGGAAGACACGAGTTGCTGGTAAATATTGAGTAGAAAGGAACCAAAGACCAATTTATCTGATATTCAAGTAAACTGATGAATCAACAAAAAATACTTGGTTCTTTAGTGAAAAAGAAAAATTAATCTGTGTTCACCATGTTTAAGTCTTAAATGTATTTTAGTGATGGTCTAAACTTTATTATGGTGTAAGTGTGTACCTTCTTCATTCTCATTTAGGTTCAGTTTCTAAGACAACACAGAGTCATTACACCCGGACTCCAAGTGAGTAAACATTATTTTATTATTATTTTTTATAAATATATATGTTAGTAAGTGACGAAATAAAAAATATTGTAAAAAATGTTTACTTCTCTAACACTTTTTTTCAAAAACATATACAATAAATATAGCATTTATATGTCAGTTGTTCTTTAAATGTAATCTTTTGAATTATGCAGCAACGTCTTAATCTTTGTTCTGCTTTAGTGCAAGATGCAACGTGAAAAAAATGTGCCTGTTTGGACTCAAATTGATGAGGTAATATACACAGTATTTGGTCTCATTTGTTTCCTGTGGATGGCTGGGGCTCTTATTGGAGACTCTGATGAGACACTGGAAAGTTGCAAGGAGAACGCTCATCAAACTGTATCCTCTTATGAAGAATGCACCTCAGTATGACACGCTGCTCAAAAATAAGACTGATTGAACCACGATGATGTAGGTTACAGTGCAAACAAGGTATACTTTTTTTTGTTGCCATTGTGTTTTTTACAGGAAAACAAACTGATAAGCTTGGACATTGCTAGCACTATACTCTGATTAGTAGAGCTACAGGAATAAATTTGTAATTGAGCCATTGCATAAATGTATTTGCATCAGAACCATCTTCTGTTATG
The DNA here is from genome assembly GCA_036784905.1 of Acrossocheilus fasciatus. Taxonomy (NCBI): domain Eukaryota; kingdom Metazoa; phylum Chordata; class Actinopteri; order Cypriniformes; family Cyprinidae; genus Acrossocheilus; species Acrossocheilus fasciatus. Next base: position 18,396,639 of record CM071945.1, read on the forward strand.
AGGCAAAAACATTCATTTAAATGACATGGGAGTTGGTGCTCTACCTTGAACACCTGACCCATCTAGTGTTATATGACACGCCTTATTGCTCAATAAAAAAACTCTAAAGTTGGTTGTTTTCACTTTCTGTGTAAGACCGAACATATCACAGAAAAGTTAATGATTTGCAGTTCACTGGGGTTGTGAGATACAGTGAGATGTGTATCTGTGTCTCATGTCATATGAGACATGTAAACCTAATTCTTAATCCTAATTCACTCAATTCTTCAATATTTTATCACAACCTAATTTAATAGTGATCAATCCACTTAAATGTGTAAAACAGATGTTTAGTTGATCTGTTTGTGTTGGAAAGTGAATAAGTTTTGTTGCTGAAACTGGGCATGAAATTACTAGTTCCCAGGCTAGTATTGCTGCTGGCTATTGGTGAACTGACAGTGATTTGATTGATCTCATTTACTGGCCTTTGCTCAATTCAGGTAGAGCCACTGTCAACAATTTAATTAGGCTTAGGCAAAGACTTTATTCATTTATTTATTGTTTAGGCTGCCATGCCTTTTCTGTCTCACACCCTGATGTATGTCTTCCCCAAGTAGTTGAAAAACACTTCCATTTTTTTCCTGATCTGAGATTGCACTAAATGAGCTTTGAATTGGTGCTGTATAGGTAAAGGGTAACTGCTTTGTCTTGTATTGCTTGCACTGGGTGGCACAGTGGCCCAGTGTGTAGCACTGTTGCCTCACAGCAAAGAGTTCCTCGGTTGAAGTTCCAGTAGAGACGGGGCTTTCTGGCTGGAGTTCTCATGTTCTCCCTGTCAGTGTGGGTTTGCTCAATGTAGTTTAATTCTCCTCATGTCTTGCCAAACAACTACGATTGATTTTCTTCTTCTATCTTTTTTTTCTCAAAGACTTAGGCATTTTCTTTTAAATGTCTTCTTTTAAAGGTAATACAGTTCTAAAGTGGTTCGTAGATTTTTCCCTGATGGTGGAAATAAAAAGTCACCACACAGAAAAACAGAAAGGGTACAGTCCACATGCCAAAGACTGCACTGTTATACTGTTATTTTTTAAAATAAATAGTATAGCAAAGCTTGGTAAAACTACAGGTATATGATAAGAATATAAGAACATTTAGGTTTCTAGTTGAAAACAATGGGTTAACAGGTAATCATGCGCTAGAGGGCATTTTTATAAAATATATATAATTCTGATATTCTGATATTGTTCATTAATATGAATGATAGGTGATTGGGAGCGTTTTACTGACCATTCTGGTGCAGGACGCCCAACGCTCGCACATACAGTGCAAAGCAAAGCAATAAAGTGTAATGTTACAGGAACAGTCAACTCATTATTTATTGAGAAAAGTGATTCAGTGTTAAATATTTGTGCATTGTAAAAGTGCAAACCTTTGCTTTCAGTACTATCTGGTGTGACCCCATTTTGCAGCATGTTGCAGAAAATTGTAAAAGGTATCTTAAAAATATGTACAATAAAAGAAAAAGATGACAGTTACAATTTATAGTACAGTATCACAATTTATTCATTGTAAAAAATGTCAAAAGCAGTACAAAAAGTAGTCCAAATGACGATGCATTGCAGTCACAGTCCTGTGACAGAATACAATAGTTTTATGCCAAGGTCAGGGTCAGGTTTATTTATTTATATAGCACTTTAAAAGCAACATGGGTGCTGAACAAAGTGCTGCACAACAGACAAAACATGACATATCACCATACAAAAGAAAGCCTCATAAAAACTGATAAAATTCACAAAACATCAAACAAACATAAAACGCATATAACAAAATCTTCTGAATGTGTAAACAAATCACATATAAGCCTAAGAAGATAAAAATGTTTTAAGAGATGATTTGAATGCAGATAACGTAGAGGCTGATCTAATAGTGTATGGTGTTCCAAAACTTTGGAGCCTGAATTGAGAAAGCCCTGTCACCTTTAGTTATAAATCGAGATTTTAGAACAGTCAATAACAACTAAGAAGATGATCTGAGCATTCTCTGGGAAGAATAAGGATGAAGAAGATCTGAGTCTGAGATGTAGGAGCGAGACCATGAAGTCTTTAAATACAAATACTAAAACCTTTAAATCAACTTTGTACTTTGCTAAAACAGGGGTAATATGCTCCCTCCTTTTTGTCTCTGTCAAAAAATGAGCTGCTGCATTCTGTACCAGTTGTAGACATGACAGTAAGGACTGGCTAATTCCAGGGTAAAGAGCATTACAGTAATCTAGCCTGAGGGGTGAGTTTTCCACTGTATCACAGCAGTACAATCCCAATCTTTTTTTGTATTCCCGTCATTTTACTGATGACTGTGACTCTCGGTGAGTTCAATGCGGGATTCAATTCAATTCAATTCAATGCTTGCTCTTGAAAGATGGCTCAGTAGTTTATTTGGACCAGCTGGCTCCAGTGAATCACAACCTGCAAGTATGATAAATAAGAGGTGTTTATGTTTTCTATTGAGTGTTCAAAATGTGGAATTTTGGTAATGAGCTAGGGGTGGCACGGTACACAGATGTCACGGTTCGGTACGTACCTCGGTTCGGTACGATTTCGGTTCAAAGGGGGGAGGGGGGAGGGGGGGGAGAATCTACTATGCTCAGTTTCTTTTCATTTATTTTGAACAGACAGTAGTGCAAATTACAATTTTTTTCCATTTAGATGTGAAAATATTAATATTACATGTTATATATATATATAATCTGTTTTGTTTTCATTGTGAGTGTACACAAATAAAAGCAGACCTTTATACAATGATTATTAATAAGACAATATGTGTTTAAAGTTGATTCTGCTGGTATAAGGAAACTGTTGAAGTGATCGCGCCGGAGCGCGCACGCACACACACACACACACACACACACACAAAACACATCAGTTCCAGCGTTGCTAACTTGACAACGCAGTTGGTACTTTATCAAAATAAAATTAATTGAGCCAAACATCAGCGCGCGCGCCTCTGTGTCACCGTTGGAACGCGACTGAAGTACAAAGCCTATCATTTACATAGTAAATTATAGTTTCGTATTCATATACCTTACATCGCAAATATGGAAATATTATGCAATATTTGGATTTGTGCCGAATGAGAGAGGTAACGTTAGGATACTCGAGCACAAAGCTCCTTTTCGCAAACAGTTGAGTGCGCAAGCCTTTAAAGTATACTCCCTTGTCAGTTAACATGAGAGACGCGTTCAGAATCAGCACATAGTCACTGTATGTTCGTGCGAAACTGTCTGAGGCAAAACTGTCGGAGCACGGGGCTACATTGCGCATGCGTCGAACCGTGCAACGCACACGAACCGAACCGAGACAAGCGAACCGAACGGTTCGGGTGTTTTTTCATGTACCGTGCCACCCCTATAATGAGCGTATTGTTTCCGACATGCTGTAGACAAATCACAGCAGACTGGGCCATTGACCAATCAGAGCAGAGTAGGCTCACGTAAAGGAGGGGTTTAGAGAGACTGAATCTTTGAACTGTTGAAAATCGTTTGAGAATTGCTGGAAAATGAGGTGATATTAATACATATTTTGAGAAAATGAAAGCATTTTATTTTTTACCTTGATGCATGAAAACCTATTGTAGGAGACCCCCAAAACAATATTAGGAACCTTAAAAATGGAATAATAGGGGCACTTAAACAATATGATTTTCAGGCCACATAGGTTCATTTTTATGTTGAACCATGCAAAGTTTTGCATGTGGTCTTGACTTTAATGTAGGACCTTAGACTTACTTGTCATGTTTAATCATGGGTGGAAGCAGAAATGAAGAAAAAAAAGGTAGTCATTTCCAGAAAGTTTCCAAAATTAACCTAAGAATTAACATGCTGCATTCATATTATTTTATAAAAAAAAATAAAAACTCTTAAAAAAGTGTACTCACATGGAGTAAGAGAGTAATCACTTTGTGACTTCTTGAAACCTTGTCCTGAATAAGAATGACACAGTTAAATCATGTCCATGATGAATACAGAGTATCAAATAACAGGAACATATAAAACTGCCTACAGTGAACTTTGAAAGAGGTCTAAAGGAATGAACTGGTCTGTACAGAACATTTACCAGCAGCTTGTCTCTTCCTCCATATGATGAGTGCAGTTATGATGAGAACAGCCCCACACATCAACACCAGTACACTGAAAACTACTGACAGACTGAAGGATTCTGGGTCACATTCAGCCACATCTGACAATTTGGTGAATTTAAAAAGTAATAACAGAAGAAAAACAAAAAAACAAAACAGTAAGATAATGGACAGATAAAGGTGTTTTTTTTTTTTTTAAATTAAACCTGTTGCATTTTTGATTGTTAATTAGTTTTTCTTTACCAAATGTAATGTCCAGTTTGTTGTCCAGATTGAGGTGCTTCATTGAACAGTTGTATTTATGTTCCTCACGTAGCTCTTCTTCACTGATCACCAAACTCTTCCTCATCTGGTAAGTTCCGTCTCCGTTGGGCAGAATCTCTCCTCCTGTGATCTGATCATCATCCACAGGCTGACCATCTCTGAACAGGGTCAGGTTAATGTGACGGGGGTAAAAACCAGTGGCCAGACAGCTGATCTGAAGCCCTTGAGAGTCTGTAAGAGGCTTCCTCATGAGTCTGACTCTGGGTTTCACTATACAGAGAAAAATGAGAAGTGTTACTGTTCATGCGTTAACATTAAATTGTTGGGTTCATTGCAGAATTACACTTATGTTAATTGAGTTGATTCTCTCACCTTTTCTCATTACACTGCTCTTTTTCGTATTCAAGTACCTACGCAAAACTTTAATGCAAATAGGTTGATAAATATTTTCAATCAGAAACTTCATCTGAAATCTTGTTAATTGGCTCCATGGCCCCCATATTATTTTTGTCTGGACATTTTTTTCTGTGTCAAAGGTGTATTCTCCTATTTCTTGTCCATTAAACGAATCCCATCTCTGCAGTAGACCTGGTTTATCATCATTCAGCAGTTCACATCCAGCAAGTCTCTGTTGAACATGTAAACCTTCAAATGAACAGAAAGAAAATAAGTTTCTTAAAAGACTCACTAGTCTGCACTGACAATATACATACAAGATGTTGACTGAAAATACTTGTAATCATAACTGTCTCTAGCAAATGTACGCTTATAAATCCCTTTAAGAAATAACAAAATATGATGTACAAACTCTGCATTTGTTATCAAAGTTATGTGTAATATAATCAATGTGTTGGCCAGCTCTCACCATTTGTTTGATTTAGATGTTCCTTAAAATAAATTGCTCGCTCTTTCATGCTGTTATACATATCGAGAAATACAAAATCAGCATCACTTTTCTCTTCATTTTGGTACTTTGAATCACGTGGAATGCGATTTATAACACTCCATGTGGTTGAGTCATAATATGCTATTTGCACATCATCCAACATCAGCACAACACTGAACTCAGGAAATGGTGTTTGTCCAACTATATATGTTGCAAGCGCCATCAGTGAGTGAGAACCTGTGGATAAATGCAAAAAAACGTACAAAATTTCTAGACATGTTCTAATATCAAGAGTTAATAAGGACCATAGTGTATATATATTTCTATCATGACAACTCTCGGAGGGTTTGGCATAATGTACATGACAATGTTTATGTGTGTGGTTTTGGCAGAAGAGATCAGCTACGCTGCTGCTGCTGCAGCAGAGCAAGTACCGATACTTTCTACTGCGAATACATCCATAACATGCAAGAAATACTGCTGGTGCACATATAACATATATGAAATAACCACCATATACAGCATACATGAATCACCCCATAGCAGATCTATAGGTTGAGCTGGGGAAGGTGAAGGGTTTCTGAAGCTCACTGCAACTGCTACAGCAAGCATTAGCCAAGTATTTGAATGTTATATAAAAAGATCCAAACAGCTGTGCCATGCACCTCAAGTTTAGGTTAAGCTGATAAGTAGCTATCCAAATTATACATTAGTGCAGCAAGGTCAGAGACTAAGTGTGAGATCAAGATCAAGACTGAATCAAATGAGACTCGGGCACAAGAACAGCAACGTGTGCGTTTATTTATACTATTTCTGGAAACCTGTTTGCTTTAACTCATGTATCTGTGATTAATGCATATATGTTTTAATGTGTTGTAGCCTAGAATTGCCACATTCAAGGACTCTTTTTTTTTCATCCTGTTTCCTGTGTTTAGTTCCTGTTTCCTTAGTGGCCTTGGGTTGTGTAACAATGGGAATTTTTTAAATATGCATATTTGTATTTCCCTGAGAACCCCAGCGACCAGAGTGGCCAAAGTTTAATACTGGTGCTTTAACATATGAAGTGTATTTGAAGTTACTTTTGAATGATTATGAAAGTGAAAAAAAAAGTCAGTGACATTACATGTTGCCAAGTATGGTAGCCCATACTTGGAATTTGTGCTCTGCATTTAACCCATCCAAAGTGGGCAGCCATTTGCTGCAGCGCCCGGGGGGCAATTGAAGGCACCTAGCATGTGCCTTCCTCAAGGGCACCTCAGTCATTGGAAGACTGCACTTCCACTCCATCCACCTACAATTCCTGCCGGTAATGAGACTCAAACCCACAACCTTTGGGTTAAAAGTCAGACTCTCTAACCGTTAGGCAACGCTATTGAAAGTGAATTGATTTAGATGTGTTGTACTGTGTGTGATTTGATTTTGTTAATGTTTGGATTTGTGTGTATATATTTTTTTAAAGATTTATTTTTGGTGTTTTTACCTTTTATTCAATAGGACAGTAGGTAGATAGGAAACGAATTTGTAGAGAGAGAGGAGGGACAAACACAGGACGCCCGAAGTGCAATGGCACAACATGTCTACGAGCTGCCCACGAGTCTATCAGCGCCGACTTTATGTGTTTGTATTTTGAAGACAGATTGCCATGGCTTTGATTTAATTGGATGCTTATGTTAATTTTATGTTGAGGTTTTTTTTGGGGGGGGTTGTGTGTGTTAATTGGTTTTATTATTTTGAGTTGATTTGGGTTTTGTATCTTGGTTGATTTATTGCCATGCAGCAGTGATTAATGATTTTTTATTCATTTTTATTTTACTTTTATTTTTTTTCAGTGGGTGTTTATAAGGGAGTTTAAAAAGATTTTGTGCAAATAAAGGGAAAGTTTTCTTAAGAGATTGAAGTAGCCTACCTTGTAGATCATTTTTGTAACCACACAACATTATGTTGGATTAAAACTGCACATTTTCACCTTATATGCTGTATCTTGGGTTTATGGTGGGTGTTTGTAAGGAGTTTTAAAGAATTTGTGTAAATATAGGGAACATTTATAATTTATGTGTTGTTCTGTTTTATTTTGTATTTTTTATTTGTGCTTGCTGTTTAATAATCATTTGAAACTGGCAGCTCAGGTAGTAATTAACAGGTTTATCTTCATCTCTGTCATAGAAACTAGCATGTGTAAACCTTAATTAAAAATTTTATTAATCATTAAAAAAGGAACGTATACCTGTGTGATTTTACGCTGTACCCACATTGGACAAGCGGTTTGGAAAATGTATGGATAGATCAGTTGCAGGTGCCATCTTCTGGCAAAACGTGAAAATTCATTCAGCACAGTGCCTTATGTATATTCTGAGTATATATTGGTTGTAGTATTACATTGTAATGTATTACTCGTTATTGCGTTCATTGTGGGATTGAATGAGTGCACTCAGTAACTATGTAAACTAGTAAACACCCCTCAAATAGAGGCCTATTTCAAGGTATAGGGGGGGATTTCTGACACAGCTAAGGTCTTCAGGATTACTAGAAATGTCCAGGCAGGAGTGATGGAGCTTGTTGAAGCTAGACTCTGCAGGACAGTGGCCATCCAGGAGCGCAGTTTGACGCATGCTATATCAAAGCAAATAATTGACTTCTTTTGACCTGTTCTATTGTACCCTCTTTGTACTTCTCCTATTTTTTTTTCTTTTCTTTTCAAATCCATGGATCTCTTAACAGTAATTTACACAAAACAAAGATTAAAATGCAGTCTACGTCAAAGACTTAAAGCACATTCAGGAGGTGAATAATATCCTTAATAGCCTTTTAAAGTTTAAAGTTTAAATTCCTTTTTAAGTTGCATACATTTTGTTCTTGCATTGGTGTTACATTAGTAGCAATTTTGCACTTTGACAGTCAGTTTAAGATAATATAACTATATAATTATACAGTATTTTATTATTAGCCTATGTATCGGATAGTTTACCAAATCAAATGATTGGGACACTTTTTGTCATTGAAATGGCTTGGAAAAGTGTCCCAATAAACCTGAATTCACCTTACTCTTTAAAATTATGATTGCATTACAGTATGTTGTTTTAAACCCCAAATATTTTACTTAGGCCTATAACTTCATTATAATTATTCATAGTGTAGCTAGCTACTTTTCAGAAGGGCAGCTTAACTGCGAGTAGCTTGTACTCAGAACTTGTGTATAATTGTTCGGAAAAAAGAATCATTACTCAAATCAGTTACTTTTAAATTCAATTTCATTTGCAATGCTATACTAAAGTAGTCAACATATACACTAGGAGACAATACATGGATCATTAATATTTCTTGTCTCATTACTTTCAGTGTTTAATTACTGTAGTATTTTATAAAAATAAAAAAAAAAATAAAAAAAAAATAAAAACTTCAGAATTGCACAATTATTTTGGATATATTAGATGCTCTAAAGGAAAATAACTGTAATTCTTCTTACCTGCTTTGGTGACTGTGAAGCATGTCAACAGATACACACAAAAAGCATTCATAGAGTAAATTAATTCATTTTTTCCAAACAAGTATTGCATATTTTCATATAGTTAGGCTTGACTATTTTTACAACACTTTTTATTGTTTTTGAAGAAACCAAAGCTGTCTGTTCAGTTTCATATTTTTAATAGTGGTACTTCCCCAAACCAGTTTATGACACCTTGCCCTGAAGTCTATAATTTATTAACTCAATGACGCAGTCAACTGACAAGAAAGGTTTAGGCTTATTATTCTCTTTAAAAAGGATGTGTTGAAAACAACACAACCTGTGTTGATTCTTAATGCATCTCTGTGTCTAAATAAGTACGAATTGTTTCAGAAAATGAATTGTTTCAGATTTTGTCACATTATCACATCATTGTGCAATGAAAGCCCGCCTCTGTAGAATCAAATCAACGTCTACTTCTATATGATCGCATCTTTGGCCCCACCCACTGGAGCATGAGTGAGATGGCCAGGAGAGAAGAGCAATACAGGATCGCTAGACTAAAAATAACATTACCTTCCAAAGGATTTTAATCAGAGGAAATTGCTTATTTATTCAACTATCAACTATATTTGGATGTCTCAGTAGAGCATTCTTTGTTTGTTTGATACATTTCACTGTGGATTCTTTGTTTAATCAGTCACAGTTTATTGTTCATTTACCAGTGCAGTAAATTGTTTCTTAATAGCATGAAAATAATCAGTTATCAGTCACTGCATTCATACACTCAACAGTCTGTCTCTATAATGCTCAGCGAATTTCCAACCTGTGGCGAAAAGGCTAACACATTGTGTGCCTATGTGCTACATTATATTTCTCAGCAACAAGGAATAAAGTTGCTGTTTTTGAAGTAACTAAACTCACAGCTTCATTGTAGAGAGGTGCACAGATGCAGGTAATTCACACATGCAGCTTTAATTTCCCTCTTTCTCTCTCTCTCTCTCTCTCTCTCTCTCTCTCTCTCTCTCTCAATTTTCAATTCAATTCAATTCAGCTTTATTAGCATGACTGTGTAACACAATGTTGCCAAAGCATTAACATATATATAACAACAACAACATAAATAACAATAAATAAAATCCATCTAAATAAATGAAAAGATAAAGTAAGTCAATTTCGAGTTAATCATGTTTAAAGGAACACTCCACTTTTTTTGGAAATAGGCTTATTCTCCAACTCCCACAGAGTTAATAAGTTGAATCCATTCAGCCAATCTCCGGGTCTGGCGATAGCACTTTTAGCATAGCTTAGCATAGATCATTGAATCCGATTAGACCAGTTGTCACAATTCATAAATCCTATGTTTCCTTCTCGTCTCGTGATCGTTGGTAAGGTGTGTGTGTATGTGTGTGTGTGTGTGGGCGTGCCCACTCATCAGCGCTGATTACGATCCAGCTGCAGCTCATCAGGCCACCTATAAATACTCACCATGTTCTCATCTACTTTGTCAGATCGTTGTTTGTGAGTCCCGGTTGTGTTTGATCTCGTCTTCGTTCCAGTCTACGCCGTCTCTGTTCCTGTTCGTGTTCTGTGGATGTTCTGGATTCGTCACGTCACATCAGCGCTTCTCTTCACGGACTCATCTGACCATCAAAGTCCCTGCGTCACTAACCTGTTTCTGTTTTTGGACTGTAATTATCATCATTTTCACCACCTCAATAAACTGAGTTACTTGCAGATTGTTTCCGAGGATTTTTCAGGACAGAACGATCTGACCACCTGATGGAAGCAGCGAGTAGCTCTACCGGATCGCTGGAGGATTTTTTGAACAGCAGCAGAGTTCGCATGGATTCCCAGGAGAGGAACCTCAGCGATACAGCACATGCTGTTCAGGCTCTAGTGGCGCAGGTGTCCGAGCTCACCCAACAGCTTCACCATCTGCGAGTTTCCACTGCGCCCCCCACACCGCCGGTTCCCCTACCACCACCGGAGAAACCCTCCCAGTCGGAACCCCGCCTACCAGTCCCTGAGTCATACGCAGGTGAACCCAACTACTGTTGAGCATTTCTTACACGATGTTCTATGCATTTTTCTCTCCAACCCAGAACATTCAATAACGAGCGAGCCAAGGTCGCTTTTGTGTTGACGTTGCTGACTGGGAGAACAGCGGTGTGGGAGAATCAAGATCCCTGCTGTGCTTCGTTCCAGGATCTCTCCGCCGAAATGAGGCGAGTTTTCGATCGGGCCGTCGCTGGTAGAGAGGCAGCTAGGATTTTTGGCCGATCTGCGACAGAGGGAGAGGTCCGTATCCGATTTTCTATCGAGTTTCGGACCCTGGTGGCAGAGAGCCAATGGAACGAGGAGGCGCAGTGGGACATGTTCCTGCATGGGCTGGCTGATCGCGTCCAGAAGGAGATCTATGCCATGGACCTTCCCACCTCGCTCAACGACCTGGTCGCCCTAGCATTGAGGGTGGACGCGCGTTTGTCGCGCATGGATCGCCGCACACAGACCAGTCGTGCCACCGGAGGGACTGAGAGCCAGCGGTTTGGAGGCGGGGACGCGGTCAGCCCTGTCTACGATCATGAGCCTATGCAGGTGAGGCGAGCTCGGCTTTCCCGGAGAAGGAGAGGCGGAGGTGAGGCGGAGGTCTCACATCTACTCTCCAATCCGGTAAGACAGAGATGGTCAACTCACCTTCACGACTGTCGAGCACTTCTGGATTCTGGGGCAGAAGGTAATTTCATGGACCACGCATTTGCACTCAAGCTCCAAGTTCCCCTCAGACCCCTCACACACAAGATCTCAGTTCACGCTCTCAACGGCCAGGAACTTCCCACCATTTCATTCATCACAGAGGAAGTCACTCTCATCACATCAGGCAATCACATCGAGACCATATCCTTTTACATACTGGACACCCCCCTTGCACCCATCGTCCTTGGGCACCCCTGGCTCACCCGTCACAACCCTAAAGTGGACTGGGAATTGAAGTCTGTGTTGGCATGGAGCAATTATTGTCATAAGTCTTGTCTAGTGTCTGCCTATCCGTCTGTTTCTGTCCCTGTGTTTCAGGAGGAGGCAGTGGATTTATCTAACGTGCCCGCGGAGTACCTGGATCTGAAGGAGGTGTTCAGTAAGTCTCGGGCTGCTTCTCTTCCCCCGCATCGTCCCTATGACTGTGCCATAGAGTTACTGCCAGGTACATCTCCACCCAAAGGCAAGTTATATTCACTCTCTGCTCCAGAGAGGGAGGCTATGGAGAAATATATTTCTGATTCTCTAGCTACAGGAAATATATTTCTGATTCTCTAGCTCTGATTCTCTAGCTGCAGCATGTCCGACAAGTGCTCCAGAGGTTGCTAGAGAATGGGCTTTTTGTCAAGGCGGAGAAATGCGATTTTCATGCACAGTCTGTTCCTTTTTTAGGTTACATCGTGTCGGTTGAGGGAGTGCGTATGGATCCTGAGAAGATTAAGGCTGTGGTGGAATGGCCAAGCCCAGATTCCCGTAAGGCCCTACAGAGGTTTCTGGGATTCGCCAATTTCTACCGGCGTTTCATTCGCAATTTCAGCCAACTAGCCGCGCCTCTGACCGCCTTGACCTCCCCCAGAACGACGTTCAGGTGGTCAGACCCAGCCCAGGCTGCGTTTGCCAAACTGAAAGGTTGCTTCGTTTCAGCCCCCATCCTTATTACCCCTGATCCTTCACGTCAGTTCGTGATGGAGGTCGATGCGTCAGAGGTGGGGGTAGGTGCAGTGCTATCCCAGCGCTCTCTCTCAGACGACAAGATGCACCCTTGCGCGTTTTTGTCTCATCGTCTGTCCCCAGCCGAACGTAATTATGACATTGGTAACAGAGAGTTGTTGGCAGTCAAGTTAGCATTGGAAGAATGGCGCCACTCGTTAGAAGGGTCGGGGGTACCTTTTATCGTCTGGACCGATCATAAGAACTTGGAATATATTAGAACGGCTAAAAGATTAAACTCTTTTTTTTCAGTCGTTTTGATTTTACTCTCTCGTACCGCCCGGGTTCCAAAAACATCAAACCCGATTCTTTATCGCGTATTTTTGACCGTTCCGAGTGCCCGTCTACTCCTGAGTGCATTTTACCTGAGACCCTATTTATCTCTGCCGGAATGAGAGTATATTTCTTAATCATATCAGCCTAGCAACTTTTCATTTTCCGCCAGTCTTAGTACACGATATAACTACAGAAGAGTTGAGTTTTAAATAGGACAAATATCGAAACTCTTTGGTCATTTTTGAATGTGATGCTACTGGTCTAATCGGATTCAATGATCTATGCTAAAAGTGCTATCGCCAGACCCGGAGATCGGCTGAATGGATTCAAAAACGGTAAAACTCAACTTATTAACTCTGGGGGAGTGGGAGAATGAGCCTATTTCCAAAAAAAGTGGAGTGTTCCTTTAACATCTAACATTGTGAATGGTTAATACATATTTAGCAGTTAGTGCAGCTGTGTTATCATCTTCTCCAAGTAAGAAGGGCATTTTCTCAGTATCACTAAGTTCAGTAAATGATGGGATGAGTGCTTCAAATCTGGGGAGAAATGTTTCCCTCACATTGTGATATTTAGGACAAATCAGCAGAAAGTGTTTCTTGTTCTCTATTTGCTGTAGATCACAAAACTTTTTATTGAGCCATCTTCACTTTGCCCTTTAGATAAAGCATATCACAGAAAAGCTGATTTGCAGTTCACTGGGGTTGTGAGATGCTGGGAAAACAGTGAGATGTGTATCTGTGTCTCATGTTACATTTGTAAACATAATTCTTAGTTCTAATCGAAACAATTCTTTAATATTTTGTCACAACCTAATTTTATTGTGGTCATCCACTTAAAATATGTAAAAGAGATGTTTAGTTAATCCATTTGTGTGAATAATTCATGTTGCAATGAACTGAAAATGGGCATGAGATTGAGCATTCCTTTCACAGGACTTTATAGCAAGGGTAAACTATGAAAAAAGCGGAGAATTGTTTAATGCTCTGCTAATGTTTGGTTCAAAACGCCTAGTGTGAGTACACCCATGAATGTCCTTTGTTACAGAATGTTGAAGTTTCATGGTTTACCACTGCGGTGAAAAGTGTTTACTGAGCCATTTACTGTGAAAATATTAGTAAGTGGCATCCTTGTATTTGCTGCCAAGAACATATGTTAAATTTGCATTTAGCAGGCTAGTGTGTCCCACTGCTGGCTATTGGTGAACTCACAGTGATTCCGTTGAGTTATTTGATTGATATCATTTGGTTTTGCTTCATTCAGTTAGGACCACTGTCAGCAATTTAATAGGCTGAGCCAAAGGCTGCATTGTCTGTTCTGTCTCACACCCTGTTGTCTGTTTTCCATAAGTAGGTGAAAAACACTTCACTTTGTTCTCTGTTGAAAATGTGCCAAATGAACTTTGATTTGCTGCTGAGGAACAACAGACAATAATGTTAAAAGAGAACGTCTGTACACCAGGTTTAAATAACTGAAAGAATGTCTATACTTACAGTAAGAGTGATTCAAACTACCATGACGATGATTTTATGTGTATAACAGCATAAAAAATTTAGCATTTTATCTTAAGGGACACTTAAATCACACACAGTGAGAGCTCTAGCCTCTATAACAGTATTAACACACAAAACATTTAATAACAGATGTAGCTTCTATGTATTGTTGTTATTTCCTTGAAAGATTTATATGTAGAATTGAGAATAATAATAAAAAGTCCTTTTATGTTGCGCAATATGAGTAATGTCAATATGAATATCTTGAATAAAGAGTCTTTCATTTCTTTCCATTTATGTGAAGGTGTAGAAGTTCTTCAGAGACTTGCTGGATGTGAATTGTTGAACAATGATAAACCAGGTCCACTACATTTCTTGGATGGTTTCAGTGGACAAAATATGCACTTAGTGTGTCCGAATCCACTTTTGCTAGTTTAACGAGAGGGAAAACGGTCGGAACACCCGGCGCATGGTCTAAAAGTGTTGTCCCTATTCTTTTAATGAGTAATGGGTGTGTTTTGGGCATAACCTGCAACAAACCAATCAGATTTTCATCTCCCATTACGTTTAAGAGCCAGTTGCGCTCGCACCATGGCGGATTCGCTATTTACACGGTGTCACCAGAGAGGAAACAGAGCTGCTTGTGCGCGAGCAAATAGGTAGCTTAATTCTGATACATGCAATGACTATCCATTGTAACATGTAGGCATTTTTATATTTATGTAGCCTACACAATAATAATCTTTTACATTGTAATCCTAATATTTGGCATGTTTGTGTGCTGCTGTGTGTGTAATAAGCAGAGTTTACACACGTTGTGGATCGGCCTATAGGCGCATATTTCTAACGCGCTCTTTAAATAAAAAAAAATACTGCGCCATTGACTTTAGACTAGGTTTTAGTTGGTCAATGGCGCAGTCTATTTCACTTGCCTCAAAATATCAATGCGCCAACAATGCGCCTGAACACACATCATTTTCAGACCATCACGCCCATGATCACACAAATGGGTGCAAATGCATTTGCTATATAAACAACGTGGTGCAGGACATGAAAATGATAACTGCGTCTGGCTAAAACTAGCAAAAAGCACTTGTGTTGCGCCTGTCGCCGCATTGCACCGGGTGTATGATAGGGCCCGAAGTGTTTTTGCAACAGTAAGACTTTTTGTCCTTCTCTGTAGTGAAACCCAGAGTCAGACTCATGAGGAAGACGCTCTCAGACTCTCAAGGGCTTCAGATCAGCTGTCTGGCCACTGGTTTTTACCCCCGTCACATTAACCTGACCCTGTTCAGAGATGGTCAGCCTGTGGATGATGATCAGATCACAGGAGGAGAGATTCTGCCCAACGGAGACGGAACTTACCAGATGAGGAAGAGTTTGGTGATCAGTGAAGAAGAGCTACGTGAGGAACATAAATACAACTGCACAACGAAGCACCTCAATCAGGACAACAAACTGGACATTACATTTGGTAAAAAATAAATAAATAAAACTATCAACAATTAATCAAACAAAACTCCAATTTGAACAACGAAATAGAAAACATTAGATTTAATAGCAAAATAAAACTTCTTACTTTATTAAGCCAACACAAATCAGTTGCCAATATTCCACTGTTCCATATGTCTGTAGCTTTCTTTTCCGGTTGTTAATCACTGTTGTTGTTGTTTTGTTTTTTTGTTTTTTTTACCTCAGTTTCAGATGTGGCTGAATGTGACCCAGGATCCTTCTGTCTGTAGTTTTCAGTGTGCTGGTGTTCATGTGTGTGGCTGTTCTCATCATGACTGCACTCAGGGGCGTCATGCACTCATGATTTTTGAGGGGGAACGTGGGGGGTGGGGTACACACAGCACCCACGATAGCACTGTATAACTGATAGGCTTAGGCCTATGTTTTGTTTTTTGTTTTTTTCTTTTTACTCGAAATATTTCCAAACGTGTTTAGGAAATATCTCGTAAATGCGTTTTGCACCTTTATAGATTGTTAGGTTATTTGATCAATAAATGGTGATGGGCAAAGTAGACTAATAGTGTAATCTATTAACTACACATAAAACCCGACTTTTTACTTAAGTACCAGATATGGGTGTCATGCCATAAAATGTTTTTAATACGACTGAGTTTATATTTAATGTGAATTTAATAACAATGCTAATTAACCTATAACACTTTTTATTTTACAGAGAGTAAAGAACATTTACATTATCAAATAAGATTTTCATTCAGTCTAGCCAGAGTTCAGGCACTCTCAAAAAACCAAAAAATCACTGAAGCTGTTTACACTGTGAAATTAATATCTTTCTTACATTCGTAAGCAATCAAATGAACAAAACTAATCACACCGGTGTGATTGTATCAAATATAAAAAATATTATTCGGCTATTTTTTGTCTTTTGGAAGCTGTATTCAAAATCCACTTGGCTCAGAAATCACTTTGAATGGGCATAGTAACGCCTCTGACTGCACTCATATGGAGGAAGAGACAAGCTGCTGGTAAATGTTCTGAAATGTCCAATTCATTCCATCATTTCATTCATTTCAATGCTCAGTTAGAAGTAGGGTGACCACCTGGCAATAGATCTGTTGCGGGACAGAGATGCGATTTTGCGGGACAATGCGGGACATGTGTAAAACAGATACATTTACTACTGTTATACTATTTAAATACTGATTTAGATTACGTCCGTTGTCTTATGCACCATTTTATGTTTCTGCCGGTGGATACCCACACTCCAGGTTGCGCTTCTGGCAACATATCCAGGAGAGAGTATAAGTTTTGAGCGCGCACACGTAGGCCTAATGTAAACACGTAGAGCACATCTCTTTTGTGTGAGAGTGAAGAGAATTCTGCAAGCGGAGACATTTGTTGCACTCTCGCATTACAATAATGCATTCTTGACTCTTGTCATTAAAATAACGCCATAGAAACCACCTCAAACGAACTATTAAAATGAGAAGAAAGTCGTATCTGAAAGCTGCAATTGCGTTTTTTTTTTTGTTTTTTTTTTTTTTTTTTTAATTAAAGGAGAATATCGTGTTTTTCCATGTGCGCTCGACCATTTCCGTGGGTGGTGCTCGAGCACTTGATGAGGTCCGCACATCCTTTGCGCCGTCCACCCAGTCGTCATCAGCGGAAAACCCCCTCTCTACCACTGCGTCGGTTGGTTATTTTCACAGCTAGAACATGATGGCTGCGCAAATGGATTTTAAAATGCCAGTCACAGTTTTTAATGTATTTCTTATTTTGGTATTTTAGTTTCTGGGATGCAAAAAAAAAAAAAAAAATACAGAATACATAATTGAAATGCAGGACGCAGCTTACGTCTTGCGGGACGCGGGACAAAGCTCCCAATTTCGGGACTGTCCCGCAAAATGCGGGACGGGTGGTCACCGTAGTTAGAAGGGAAGACCAAACAGTTCCTTTAGACACATACATTACTAGAAAACCTGTTTTGTGTGTGTGTGTTAGTGGGTAAATGTATGTATTCTGTACTATGTGTTGTTTCTTTAAGAGACTCGCTTACACAGGGAGTTCGGCTGTAATGCGCTTGAGCGAACATGCGCTTAACAGCATCTTTGTGTGCTGCTGTTATCACCTTGGGTAAATTCTACCCTGCGTTCCATTCGGGCCCTGATCCCTTCAAAGGGTTTACCCTCCGGAGTGAGAGCTTCGATGGGTGTAGGGGACCAAACAACAGTTTCTTGAAGTGTCCTTCTGCGTCATCATCCTGTGCCCACACGGAGGCCGAGGCGCCGTCATCATGCAAAGAATCTGCGCAAAGGCTCATGGGAGCCCAAAGTGTCCATCAGTTGTACCCTTCGAAATCCTTCATTCTGAAGGGCCCTTTGAAGTGGCTAGTTTTGAGCACTTCGGTTTGGAACAACCCTTCAATATGGTGGCCATGATTGTTTTCACTCTGAAGTGCCCTTCGGAGGGCGATATATCCCGTTTGGAACGCACTGCTAGAGTGTCTAAGTTCATTCGTCCAAGAGAGGGGGACTTAGAAAAGAGCGAGGAAGATTGAAAGTCAGTCGAGAGAGAGAGACGCGAGAGATGCAGGATATCGTCTGGTTAACCAGGGATTTTAGGCCATAAAATCCTAAACGTTTCCAGCGGTGATCCGGGAAGTCGATGCAAGAAACAGGGTTTTAGGCCATTAAACTTAAAAGTTTCTTAAGTACAGACCATATGTGCCATTTTCTCCGGATGCGTCCTGGCCAGGATTTCTATTTTGCTTTGATTCAAAGTACCTCAAGAGTGTTTTGAAAACACAGATCGGTCTGCACCCGCAAACAAAGCCAAATTCTAGATATTTTAGGCAATATAAAAATCCTGGCCAGGATGCGTCTGGGAAAAATGGCACGTATGGTCACCCTACACTTGTGCCTTTATAGAGTGAATGAGAGAAGAGAGTGATGCATGATGTCGATCGGAGAAACTCAGGATTTTAGACCATAGCATCTTTTATTGTTTCTATCGATATTTATGTTCCCGTTGGGTCTAGAGGTGCCACTAGAGAGAAAAGTGAGAAAGATTATAAAGATTTGTGATTATGTATGCTGTATGTTTTATGCCGTAAGAGTTCAATTTATGTTGTGTGATCAACTTTGGACTCAGGACTTTATTTATTTATTTATTTTTTTGAAAATCCATTCGAGTAGCAGTGAACTGAAAGTTTATTGTTTGACGTCTATCGACACAAGATGGATGGAGGACATCACCAGACAGCCCTGAGTACCGTGAGCCACTAGCGTAGCCAGAAATGTTTAAGTGGGTGTGTCTAAATAAAACTGGGTGGGCTAGGTGTGTAGCATATGAAAACTGCATGTCAAATTGCCAACAAAAAATACAGCACCAAGGTTCATTACACAGTACAGTATATCTAAAGCATGCATTAACATTAGTAATTTGTTATGTTAATGTTCGTTTAAAAATTTACTAACAGGACATTTAAAAAGTTAACATTGTTAACATTTGCCTGAGCTGATTAACAAAGATGAATAAACATGTATTTATTCAATTTATTCAATTATTAAATGTATTGCTAATGTTATTTAATGCATTAACTAACCTTAACTAAAGGAAGTTTATTAAAAAGCATTACCTCAGTCTGAAACAACAGGGCTTAGCTGATGATTTCATAATCAAACGTCTCTGTCAGTTCACGCGCATCGAGGACCGCAGAAATGCGCGCAGCTGCAAATTATGCAGTTTGTTGTGGCGACCAGGATCTAGCACGTTTGTGTCTTTCTTTCCACAAAGGACGCATCTGTTTAGTGGATCAAACTGTACCTATGCTAATATGATGTTTCTAACACACTTGGTTCAGAAGTTTCCAATCGATAAATCAAGCACCCTCAGGTGGTCTGTCGGGTTTCATTTGTAGATGGTCAGGATTTATTGCTAAGACTTTTACTTTTTAAAAGAATTGATCTGATTTATGTTTGTTTCACTAGGCTATTTTCAAATTTAACTTCACAAACGCACACATTTTACTATTATATCCTTACGTTGTAAACATAGGTCATAAACATAACATTGTGGGTGGGACTAACAGAAACAGACGAATCATCATTTTGACAAGTGTATGATGATATGCACCTATAGGAAGAGGGAAAACTAAACAACCTGTAATTGACAATGAAAACAAGCGTTTAATATTTTTAATAAATAAAGTTACAGTGAAATAAGACGTTTATTAGTATCATTTAATAAATTACATCCATTTGGAAAATTACAAACTTCTCATTGGGTGGGCCACAGATGAAAGTGGGTGGGTCCGGGCCCACCCAGGCCCACCCATATACGCAACTGTTTGTTATAAAAAAGTTTACATACACTGTTAAAATTTTAGGTGAATGAATCTGAGAAAAATCTTGTCATCTTTCTCCACATTTAAAGTGATATCCATGCCAGTAAAATTTGACCATTTAATGAAAATTGTTATTTAGAGTTGTATTATAATATGACATGTATAATACAATTCTAAATAACAATTTTCATTAAATGGTCAAATTGTTATTTAGAATTGTATTATACATGTCATATTATAATACAATTCTAAATAACAATTTTCATTAAATGGTCAAATTTTACTGGTCTTTCAGTGCTATATATTACTTTCTCTGGAACTGTAAACAAATATATATTGAGATGGTTGCTGTAATGGCTTAACCCACTTGCAAGACCTGCCTGAATGGATAGTAGCAGGAAACAATATTTTATAAGATTCTAATTCGGGGCCATACATCTTTCATGTTGTTTCTTGCTCTGAAGCTAAAAAGAGAAACAATTTAAAGTTCAGATATAATGTAATTTAAATGTATTTTGTTGCTAAATGTAAAAAAATAAAAATAAATAAATAAAACATTGTATTGTAAGTTATTTTTATACATCGCTATTAAACACTAAGAAACTTACTTGAAGTAGATGAATATCCACTTTGATGTGAAGTACTGGAGCCTGGTCCTGAATAAGAGTTACACCATGATAAAGGTTAACTTTTTAATTTAATTTTATCTTTTAAATTATTTTTTCCTCAGATGCAATAAACTTTATTAGGTTGCTTTTCTCTAAACACATTAAGAATGAAAACATTCTACAGATCATTTACCAGCAGCTCGTCTCTTCCTCCATTTTATGAGTGCAGTTATGATGAGAACAGCTGCACACATTAACACCAGCACACTGATAATTATGGACAGAGCAGAGGATCCAAAGTCAGATTTTTCTAGATCTTCATCTGTGGTAAATACCAAAAAAATCAGTCAGAAAACAAATGTTTATACTTTTGAGATTTAGATTTTGACTTATATGAAGAAACAGATTTACAGCTGGAACAAAATTAGTTGTTCTGGTTTGAATATAATCTGGACGATCTGAGGACCTCAGATGATGACAAGCCTGAACCAACATACAATACTACCATATCTTCATATAAGTTTGATTGCAACATTTAATCATTGCTGTTAATAGTGTTCACTGTTTATTTGAATGCATGTCATTAACTTACTGCATGATTTTGACTTTACATTTCTGCAATATGGACATCACCTTGACATAGCCACCACCAATAAACTAATGTAGAAACTTTCATTTTCTGTGAAGCTGCTTTGCAACGATTTGTATTGTGAAAAGTGCTATACAAATAAACGTGAATTGAATATGCTGTCCATATATTTAAAAAATTATGTTTTAATGATTGTTTGCAAGTTTTTTTTACCAAAAGCAATGCCCAGTTTGTTGTCCAGGTTCAGGTAGTTTGCTGTGCATTTGTAATATGTGTCACGTAGCTCTTCTTCACTGATCACCAAACTCTTCCTCATCTGGTAAGTTCCGTCTCCGTTGGGCAGAATCTCTCCTCCTGTGATCTGATCATCATCCACAGGCTGACCATCTCTGAACAGGGTCAGGTTAATGTGACGGGGGTAAAAACCAGTGGCCAGACAGCTGATCTGAAGCCCTTGTGAGTCTGTAAGAGGCTTCCTAAAGAGTCTGACTTTGGGTTTCACTTTAGAAAGGAAGGTTAGAAACAGTGGACAATAATGTGCCAAAATCTATGCGTTAATTATTTATATATATGATAATATGAGTCTCTGTATAGCATCCCAAACATTTAGTCTTTACTGTCTGTCATGCTTTTTTGAGTTACTTTATGTTCATATTCTTGATTATATCTTAAATAGTTAATAGAAAATGTTACAACCCATCAGGCTCTAATAAAGACAAAAAAGCATTACTAAAGTAGTTCATACAACTCTTGTGCTATAATAGGTGAACTATTATTTTTATTTAAACTGATGCTAACTTACATTTTCGCATCACAGTGTTCTTTTCTTTTTCCAGGAATGCCCGCAAAGTCTTCATGCAAACAGGATGATAAACATGTTCATACAGAAACTTCACATGAAGCCATTCCATCTGAGCCATGCCTTTTATTCTCATCCATGGTAAATTAATTTGCATAGTTCTTTTTACCACATCAAAGGTGAACTCTTCAGTATTTTGTCCATTAAAAGCATCCCATGAAAGAAACAAACCTGGCTGATCATTGCCAAGCAATTCACATCCAACACGTTTCTGATAAACATGCAAACCTTAAAATGAATGGAAATCAAACAGATTAGTTCTCACTTGCATTTTGAAAGAAAGCACTTTTTTATGGTTATATAATAGCAAATGTTGCTTCTTTATCATAATTTTGCTTTTAAAAAGAGCTTGAGAGAATATATTACGAGTCATAATGTGATAAATGTTAGATAACACTAAGATACTGTATGTTGCCAAAAATTAGAGGACGCCCCCCAGAAACGCATAAACGAATCTCTTAATATTGAATTTTTGATTGCTGGTAATACCAAAATTTATAGGGTTGCACTTACCATCTGTGCAATTTTGGTGGTCCTTAAGATAAAATGTTCGATCTTTCATGATGTCGTATATATCACTAAATATACTACCCGCACCATTGTCATCACTTGAATTACTCTGACTGCGGTGGACAGCTTTCAGTGATACTGAGTCATAGTACATCACTTCCACATCATCTAACATCAGCACAAGAGTGAACTCAGGAAACTGTGTCTGTCCAGCAATGTATGTGGCAAAAACCATCAGCGAGTGAGAACCTGTGGAAAGGTGGGCAAGGATAACATTTTCTGACTAAGCAGACACATTGTAACTTTGCTGAACTATACATTAAAGGGTCATTGTTTGAACATAAATGCATGTTGGAAGTGAGTGTACACTCTCAGAAATAAAGGTGCAATGCTGTCACTGGGGCGGTACCTTTTCAAAAGGTACATGTTTGTACCTAAATAGTCCATTAAAGGTACACATTAGTACTTAAAGTGTACATATTTGAACCTAATAGATACAAAAGTGTACCTTTTGAAAAGGTACTGCCCCAGTGACAGCTTTTGTCAGCTGACAGCTTTTCTCTGTCTCTCCACCAGGAAGTTGAGGAAGTTGCATGCAGAATCTGTGCTTATAGCCCAAGGCTGATGTGTCTGCTGTATACCTGTGCTAGTAAAAGAGTGAGTGCACGTTAAATGTCACAAATGATGTCAGTTTGATTCCATCTGTCTCCCCTGCTATAAATAAATAAATAATCAAAAACAAAAATCTGCTCTCTCCAAAAAGAATGTATAGTAACATAATACATAATTAAATTATTTTTGTAATAAATAATAGGTTTATCAAACAAGTCTTAGTAACAGGTTTCACAACACTTTAAAACATTAAATTTCCCTTTTTAGTTCCCCTTTTTGATGGATAAAAAATAACACCGTTTTAGCATTTTGTCTATAAACTGACCATATTCAGATTAAATGCATGCTAAACGTGTTGGAACAAACAAAGTTATTATCAAATAAAGATATCATTGAAACTTCCATTTGATTTACTCATGTGATATCTAATAACGCATTGGTATATGGAATCTAGCCAGAGATAGGAAAATTAATAAGTGCCCAAGATACCCCCTCTCGTGCCCCAGAGTAATATATAGTCAGGGCCGGGGCCCATGTGCACTTCATGATCACAGGAATAGCTGTAAACTGACTTACCTGCTTTAACAGCTGTCAAATATGACAAAAGGCACACAAGAGACTGCATTCTCTCAGTAAATGAATCCCCGCACTTTAGGGTATGATCTTGTTGTTGAGTGTTACAGCCTTCCAACTACAAATTAAAGAAGTGACTTTAGCTAATGTTTGGAATTCTCTGCTGGTCTTACCGGTCTTTCCAGTCTCTTAAAAAAAAAGAGAAATGCTCAATATCTCATTGTTGTTCATTTTTTTATCATAATTGTGTCTGTTTATCTTTAATCATTTCATATTTTCAGTTCATGGCACAGAATCTTTAAATATGTCCAAGAGTTTTACACACTGGTGTGTTACTGTGGGGACATTACCATGCCCCTAAACATGACAAAACAAAACGGCACAAAACGAAAGGTGATTGGTTGCTTTACCTGTCAGTCATACAAATTACCATTCAAAGTGGCAAAGGTTCCCAGACCTTCTGCCGTCAGTCTGAAGGTCAGGCTATGCGAATGGCCACCCTTACATTAGTGCAAGTCCTTGGATGAAACTGCATTTGATGTCCCCGTGAAAATGAGATGGTGCTCTATACAGACTCTGTGTATAGGGAGCAGCAATATTGATGCTACCTGTGCTATCGCTATAGGTCGAGTAGGTGCAGAATAGGTTAAGGGGGTTTATTTGTTCCGCATAAGCTATCAGCACTGTGACTGACATGACAAAATAGCTGTGCTAAATCTGTTTATTTATTCTGAAAGGTTGCATTTTTGCTTAATAAAACTATAGGCCTGCATAGTTTAGCCATTTTTCTCTGGCAACCAGTGCATTTCCCAAAATCATCGTTAGCTAACTATGGTCGTTAGTTCCATTGAACTCTATTGGTAATAGTGGAACATGCAGCCTTAGTTGCTTTTGGGAAACGCACCCCAGAGCACTGGCAAAAGTATTTCTTTAAAAATAATCTCTGGAATCCAGCTGCCATGGAAAAACAGATTATGCACAATAATAATCAGAATCAGAAAGAGCTTAATTGCCAAGTGTGCTTACATACACAAAGAATTTGTCTTGGTGGCAGAAGCATCCAGTGCACAGATGGAATGACAAGTAACAAGACACAGATAACAAAATAAACAGGTGATTAAAAATGTGAAAATAATACTCAATAGACAAAAAGACAACAGACAATATATTGTATATACAGATGTGCAATATACAAATTATGCAAGGGAATTTGGATAGATGTAACATGTTAAACAAATGTTAACATGTAAACATGTTAGCCACAGCCATATCACCCTGCAGCCCAAGACCGGTTGCCCATGGAAGCTAAGCAGGGCTGAGCCTGGTCAGTACCTTGATGGGAGACCTCCTGGGAAAACTAGGTAGCTGTTGGTAGAGGTGTTAGTGAGGCCAGCAGGGGGTGCTCACCCTGTGGTCTGTGTGGGTCCTAACGCCCCAGTATAGTGATGGGGACACTATACTGTCAAAAGAGCACCGTCTTTCGGATGAGACGTTAAACCGAGGTCCTGACTCTCTGTGGTAATTAAAAATCCCATGACACTCATCGTAAAGAGTAGGGGTGTAACCCCGGTGTCCTGGCCAAATTCCCTCCACTGGCCCTTATCAATCATGGCCTCCCAATAATCCCCATCCACTTGATTGGCTCTATGACTCTCTCTCCTCTCCACCTGTAGCTGGTGTGTGCTGAGCGCACTGGCGCCGTTGTCCTGTGGCTGCCGTCGCATCATCCAAGTGGATGCTGCACACTGGTGGTGGTTGAGGAGAGACCCCCCCCCCCCCCCCCACATGATTGTAAAGCGCTTTAGGTGTATAGCAATACACAATAAAGCGCTATATAAATGCATCATTCATTCATTCATTCATTCAAATAATATATAATAATTATAAGTATGGATATATATATAATAATTAGGCCTATAGTAAAGCATTATTATGATTATTCACAGTAAGCCTATACTCTTTGCTCTAACACACAAATACACAGCCATACTTTTTGTCACACATCATGAATCTGCAATGCAAACAAAGTTTAGGCTCAATAAAATAATTTCTGGACCGATTGTGGGCATAGGTAACATTTTTAATAAAACTCTGTAAATGCCAGATTAGATAGTAATTGAAATATTTAATGTGTTCTTTAATTACATTTTTACAATTTTCGCAACATTCATGATATTTTTATTATTACAAAAGCTCTGATGTATGTGGTTAAATGCAAAGAGAGACAAACCTTTATATTTCATGTTGCTTATGGTTGTAGCAGTACCATCTAGTGGTCAAAAAACGAACTGACAATACATTCAAACTTTCTTAACCTACTTGGGGCTGCTCCAGATGGAAGGGACTATATCTCTAAATGGGTTTTATAGAAGGTTCCTACCTAAGCCCACCCCTAAACAAAACCCCACTAACTTGAATATCTCTAAGACTGTTTTATTGAAAATAGACATATTTGTAACACAGGCTTTCCAAAAAGATTTGATTAACACTTACAGCCTGAAACATAAAGAAGGAACACGGTACATTCAAAATCATGGAACTCCTGTTGCTTCTCAGTACAAGAAAGCAAAAAAGAGTTTGCAATAGTAAAGAGAATAAAAGTATGCATTAGCAGAGGTGCAGTTAAACCAGATGACTGATATTTTCAGCTTGTGCTAGCAACTCAGTCTGTTGGTAGATCTTTCAAATTCAAATGTTGAAAAAGATTGTGTATAACATCATATTAAAGTTCATTTAGAAATCTATTACATGTTAAAATATTATATGTACATTCATAAATATGATGGGAGAGCTAACAGATCAAAAACTACTATCAAAAACAAGAATAGCTTTAGCATTAAGATGTCAGCTGATTGCAATGAAAATTCTGAACGCAACAAGATTATTTCTTGATGTATAAAGCACATTTTAAGATATAGCCATTTAAGCATTTTTTAAAACATTAATAAATTCACAATCAATTTTATTTGAAACGTAAATGTAACCAGTATTAATGAACAACCTGCTACATTTCCAGCAAAATATAATTGTTGAATAAAGGTATTATTTTATTATTTTTTTTGGAGTTCAAAAACAATGTGCATTTCCTCACTATAAAACATAGGTATCATGTTCTAATAACCTTTATTTAACTAAAATTGTTACAATTATAGGCTCAACATAACTATAACTTTGATTATAACTGCATTTTCTCTGAATAGCTATTTCTTATCTGACTGTGTGAAGAACCCGGAAGCATGGCTGTTGCTTGTTTTGTGATGTCACGATAAATTCATATCACCAATGACCATATTTAGACTTCCTCCTTCAGCTGCGGTCACTGGGCAAAACTCCAGTATTTCTAGCCAGCAGCTCAAGTGAAACTGAAAGAAAAAAAAAAAATACCTTGTTTATCCGAACAGGTCTATGATCATGTCATTGTTAATAATCAAACTGTTTATTCTTATTCATTGTTAAATAACAAAACACAGCAAGATAGACAAGATCATGGTTATTAAGACACTTACTGGCTGCCCTGTAGGGATGGAAAGATATTTGGGACTTCGGTCAGCGTCTTCTCGTAGGAGATTACCTCCATGAGCAATGCCAACATCCTCATGTCTGTAAAAGCTCTCCTGTGAAAAAAGTTTGTTACACACAAACATTCTTGATGCGTCGGGAGCTGATGGCCAACCCACTGCCTGCAGCCACAATCTAGCTCTGTCAGCATCTCGGGGGAACCAGTGCAAACCTGTCAATTTCTTGCACCGAGCCAACAAACACTTGCAACCCATTCTGAATTCAGAGCCAGCCTGGCATCAACTCTGTTTATACAAAAAGGTCACATGACAGAAACCATATTTGAATTCTCTCAAGCAGAGACTGGCAAAGTCAGATTCACATATGCCGCAAACATAAAGGACAACAATCTTAAATAAGTGTTCAGTATCCTGATCCTTTGTTTTTATCAAAAAGGTGGCTTTTCCTGTTTTTTAAACTTTACAGTAAGGTTTAATTGTTAACATTAGTTAATGCATTAAGTATCATAAACTAACAATGAACAACATTTTTACAGCATTTCATAATTATTTATAAATATAGTATTGTTCATTTTTTATTTCATGTTCACTCATGTTCAAAATAAAAATTGTAAAACTTTTAGCATACTGTATATAGAAATGAACATTGACCATGTGTAGTAAATGAGCTGTAAGTGCTGTAAAAGTAATACTTCTAATTCTATAATTGCTAATTCTTGATATACAACATGAGCTAATGTTAACATTCCCTAAAGAACTACCAAAATATGAATAATTGGTTAGTAGATCTATTTTCTGAAAATAGAAAAGATGCATGTTCTGTTCTTGTACTCTTCCATCATTTTATTTGTTAAAGGCAATAAACATATTACACAAGCAGATTTTACACAGCAAGAAAAACAAGTCAACAGAATAGAAAGGAATGAAATAAAACATTATGTCAAAGAATAACCAAGACACCAGGAATATGTCTACAGAACTCATCCATCTGCAACTCTAAGAACTCTTACTTTTACTGCACAACCACACAATAAAACAATAAATACACAAACTTGGAGCGGAGATCATGAAGCAGGGGACAAGAAAGCCTCTATACCGGTCCACTCAACTCCCTCAGCAACTAATCCAAATACACATAAGTAAGTCAAGCCACTAGATTATAGATATATGATTAGGAGAACAGGCACACACAGCAATAGTTGACGGTGGGGTACAAAGCCATATACCCTGCCCGCCATAAATAAATAACAATTCTTAGTTTAGTGGCATGCATGCACACACTGGTATGTAGGCGCATACTGTATCTAACACCACACTGGTAGAACACTAGGAACACCCCTTGCATGCTAAACTGCAGCAGCAGCATGTCTTAAATGCACACAGCAGTGTGTCTGTATACATATTGGCAGACAGTATCTCTACTTGCTCAGCAGTAGCAGCAGCAGCTATAATACCAGAAACAGCAGCATAGCAGATCTATTCTGCCAAGACCAAATACATTAAAGTCGGTATGAAATCAACAGTGACAATTCTTATTTTTTGATGGAATACTGTAGTGTTTATTATAAATAATTTATCTGTGCACTTCATTATTTTATTTTTTTAATTAATGTGCCCTCGTAATCTTTAATCAAAAATGTTAACCATCAATGTGGCATTTTTTTATTTTTTTTATTAATTATATAGAATTCCAAGTACCACAAAACTGCTCGTCCCCACAGCCATGTACAGCAGGAAAGTGCTTTATTTTGAGGTCAAAAACAGGATTTTCTACCATTTAAAATACAAAAGTCTATTCATAACTATCAAATATATGATATAAATGGCATAATAAAACAAAATGCCCAAAAAAATATTATAAAATATATATATATAATGAAAATAGTGGTCCCTTGGAGTTGTGACACTGGTGTTATCGCATAAGTCTTTTATTTTGGAATAGTAATAAAAATATATAAAATAAAAAACACACTGATGACATCACTCAACTTCCATCCTGTTTTCTTAACATCTGTGAAAAAAGGCCCATGTTTAGTCCACTATTTATTTTCGGTTATGATAAATTTTCTCATTTATCTCATGATTTCATATGAAGCTTTTAGTTGATGTGTGACCTATTTTTTGTTAGGGAAATGTAAAAAAACTATAATACAAATGGATTAAACTACTTAATTTAGTGAGTAATAATAATAATAATACGTTTTATTTATATAGCGCCTTTTCAGAGCTCAAGGACACTTTACAATAAACATCAGAAATGGGAGGAAAACATCAAACAATAAACAGAAAGAAAAGAACATCAGAAATCAAAGAGTAATATACAACATAAAACAAAATAAACAGAAGTTAACTAAGAAAGATAACATTCTGAAAACAAGTGAGTTTTGAGCAGCGATTTGAATTCAGACAGGCTATTGGCAAGACAGAGTGATCTGGGTAGAGAGTTCCATAATTTAGGGGCAACAACACTGAACGATCTGCCCCCCATGGAAGAGAGGCGATATCGAGGGATGATGAGAAGGCGAGAATCAGAGGACCGCAATGAACGTGGTGGAGAATAGGGGAGGAGCAGATTGCAAATATAGTAAGGGTATACCATGATTGACAACATGTGGCTTGATACCTTGCAGCAGACATTTTGTAAAATGCATTTTTCATGAAAATTGTCACTGGTGTTACATTCCTTATGGATAACACCAGTGACGATCAGTATATCAGGTCTAATGTATGTCACTGGTGTTACTATGCTGCCGTACTGTTTTTGTCTGTAACATTAAATAAATAAAACAATCTCCTTATTTCTTGCATTTTCATTATTTTTCTGAAGCTCTGACTACATGTGCTGAATTTTTTTTTTTTTAGAAATAATATTTCATAAAAACTTTTAATATTGCTAAAGAAGGGAACACCAGTGACAAAAAAAAAAGATACATGTGGTCTTGAAATAATTGCACAAAGAAGAAGAATTAAGCTGTCATTTATATGTATTCATAAAGTCAAAAGGTAATCTAATAATGTGGTCTAAGTTTAAA
The DNA here is from genome assembly GCA_036784905.1 of Acrossocheilus fasciatus. NCBI lineage: Eukaryota > Metazoa > Chordata > Actinopteri > Cypriniformes > Cyprinidae > Acrossocheilus > Acrossocheilus fasciatus. The sequence continues at coordinate 18,426,976 of CM071945.1, forward strand.
TGTAAAAAAAAAAAGAAAATTTAAGACATTTTGCCGTACCAAAAGTGGACGTTTCTGTAGAATGACCCAGTAATACCCCAACTTCCAACAATCCAATCAATTCTTGAAGGACGAAATCAAGTCCCGCCCTCTCATCTCAAATGCCGTTTCACTCGGATATACGTCACAGTAGAGAAGAAAAGACAGTCGCAACTTCAGTTTCATGCAAACTTTAACATAGTAAAATTTATTACCATTCCAAACTCTTAACAGAAATACAAAGTTTTGTCTTGAAACTCAATATGGTGCAGACTGATAGGTTACATAGTACATATAACTGATAGCAAATCACATGATATTCTACATGGTGCAGATGATTGGTTTCTATAGCATCATCAGTCAATGAGTTTGCTACTTGACATTTAGGGTTTGCTATAGCAGTTGCAGCACAAACCAAACTAGAGAGTTGCCATGACAGAAAGTTAAAGTGAAGTGACTTAGAATGGAGCGATTCTGGAGCAATTGGAATTTAGGTGCCTTGCTCAATTGTGGATATGAAAAGCACTGAAGAGCGCTGAGGAGAGTGCTGTACATTCAGTCCCCCACCTACATTACCTGCCGGTACTGAGATCCTAACTGACAACCTTTGGGTTAGTCCAAGTCCAACTCTCTAACCATTAGGCCACAACTGCCCAGAAATCCCACAGAAATACAATAATACAGCAGGAGATATTGTTCCTGAACAATATTATGACTCCAGACCACATAGTTTTTTTGTTGTTGTTGTTGTTATATTGCATACATATATGTTCCTTTGTCTTTGTATTTTTTTTTTATATAATTTGAAGGCCATCATAGCACAACTCAAATAGCATCCAACAAGCACTTTTCATTTTTCATCACGCATCTAAGCTGAAATAAAGAAAAATACTTTGGTTGTAATTTCTAGAAAGTTTACAAAATTAACCATAAGAAGAAAGTTGCTGAATTCATAGTACTTTACAAAACAATTTACTCACATGGAGTAGGGGAGTATACTCTGATGTCCCAGATCCCTGTCCTGAATAAGAATAAGATAGTAAAAGCATGATAAATACAAAGTAACACTACAGAAACAAAACCGCATACAATGAATTTTCTTCTAATTGAGCTTTAGATCTAATGAACTGGACTGAACAGAACATTTACCAGCAGCTTGTTTATTTTTTTTTTCTTTACCATATTTGATGTCCAGTTTTATTTCCAAATTAAGATGCTTCATTGTGCCGTTGTATTTATGTTCCTCACGTAGCTCTTCTTCACTGATCACCAAACTCTTCCTCATCTGGTAAGTTCTGTCTCCGTTGGGCAGAATCTCTCCTCCTGTGATCCGATCATCATCCACAGGCTGACCATCTCTGAACAGGGTCAGGTTAATGTGACGGGGGTAAAAACCAGTGGCCAGACAACTGATCTGAAGCCCTTGAGAGTCTGAGAGCGTCTTCCTCATGAGTCTGACTCTGGGTGTTACTTTTGCAAAAGTGTTCTGTAATGCTTAAAGCATTTAGAGAAACAGATTTTTTTTTCCCCCAGGACTGCAGTCTGGGTCATATTTTTCAATTATGTTTTTTCTTACTTATATTGGTAAGTTAACAAGGTTGATTCTCTCACCTTTTCTCAGCATGTTGTTCTTTTACAGATAACTCCACAAAACTTTTATACAAAGAGGATGATAAACCTTTTCATACATATACTTTACACAAGTCCATTTCTGTTGGTCCCATGTCATTTTTGTCTGGGTTTTGTTGTTTTCTGTGTCAAAAATTAACTCTTCTATATGTTGTCCTTCTAAAGCATCCCATCTCTGAAGTGGACCTGGTTTATCATCATTTAACAATTCACATCCAGCAATTCTCTGATGAACTTGCACACCTTCACATGAATGGGGGAAAAAAAATTAAGACTTACTGATCTATTTTTCTCACATAGTCTCTAACATATGTAGTTTTCTTGCTTCTATGTCAAAAATTCCCCTTCAGAAACTTGAGCTGCGTCGGAAAACACTATGGGAACGTCTTCAGTGTGACCACCCTCTGAATCACATGTGTAATCAGTCCAATGGAAGGGTGAGACGTCACGGGCGGGGTGACATACCAACCAGGAAGCTTAAAAGCATGTGTGGTGGAAACCATATGTATACATATCTATGGTGTTGATATGGTCTTGGCTAGGGGTGGGCGATATGGCAAAAATGTGTCACGATTTCTTTTCTTTTTTTTTTTTTTTTAGAAATATCACGGGTTTTATCACATTTTATTTTATGTTGGTTTTTCTATTTTGCAAGTTGTTTGAGCATTACAGCCAAACTAGCTTCCCTATTATAAAGACAGCCTTTTAAGGTAACAAAATATAAAAAAAGGATGGTGGATATTTAGGCCAAAGTGGGTGAAGACAAAAATCTGTGTCATTATTTTATCTTTGTTATTAAAAAATGAGAACAAAGATGCACATTAAAAATACACATAATATACAAATAAAATAAACAGTGTTTTATTTTCAGGTAGGCTACGATAGGTGTGTTTAGCAGAAGCATTCAAGAAATTGAATGAACAAATATAAAAATTCACTATATAGATTGATTCCTATATTAAAGCAATTGTATTAAAGTTTTTCAGTCAAGAGTAGCCTTAAGGTTCCTTTAAGTTGACCCTAAGTAACTATTTCACCTTGATGAATTTAAGGGACCAAAACAGCTCCCTTAAGTCATCTTAACCTCAGTATTTTTAAGATTTTTAAGCTCAAATGTAAGACTTAAGACATTTTTTAAGACCTGCACAAATAAAATATCATAAGAGTGTAGTAGGGAAATGACTATGGTAACATATTAAACTGTAAAATGACTGTAAAAAGCATGACTTACAGGTTTTCACAAAACGTGTTATATCATTTTTGTAAGAAAATGGATGAGTTGTACCAATTATTATATTAATTTAAACAATTAGCCTATTATTAATCAATTATTAGCCTACATTAATTAAATAACAATATAAATGTAATGTATGCCTTAATTGTTTTCTTGTCAATCCACCTGCTCACATTTACAACTCTGCGTGTTTGCGGTTGCAGCATCAAAATATGGGTTAGCCTAATTATTAGTCATTGGTCAGCAGGAGACGCTTTCACTTTAGAAACAAAGCGGTTTCCTCGGTAACGACTGTACACAAAACAGCGCAGAAACGGGCAGTGCTTATTTATTTGTTCGTGTTTTAGTTGGTTAGGTTTGTATTTTGTTATGTTCTGTTTATTGTCATAGAAATACATATCTATGTTTATTGTGAGATGTAGTAACTATAGCAACCGCGGCGCCCTTTGCTGTATGTTGCCTGGAACTACCGTGAAACGCTTAGTATAAACACAACCCGGTCTCATCAATCTGCGTATAAATACCACGAGTTTGCACTTTCAAATTGCGTGTAATGCATACGCCAAAGTCCACTTTTGCGTGCATATGACACGCCAATCTTTCCCATTAACTTCAGTGGAGAGCAGATGCGTCCGAATACCACGCAGCATCTTCAGCGGCAGTGACGTCACCAGCGAGGCTCGGTCACGGCTCGGTTCGCCCGGTTCACCTGATGCGCGTGCACCTTCAAACAGGTAACGTTAAGTAAAGGCAACGCTCTTTTTATGTAACGAGATCACGTGTTTAACGGTATTATTTAAATTATTTCAGTGTTTCTGCATCACATTAGATGAGGTAATGTGTTCAAATGAGTTGTTAGTGGAGCTAGCACAGCTGGTAGCCTGCCATTGACATTAGCCTAAGCTAACTTCTACTGTAGATTTTAAATAAATCAATAAATAAAACCGTTTCTAATCATGTTGTGACATGGGTCTTCAACGTTTAGACATGGCTGATGACAGCACAACAAATCAACCAACCCAGTATTGTGTGATAATTGTGATCATGTAAAAAGTTCATACATTTACCATATTTTTACCATAGTAACTGTTGCTCGACCATGTCATGTGTAGTCAATACACAGTAACTACAACATATACCATGCCTCTCATCACCGTAACTGTAGTTTTACTGTGGTATTTTTTGTAGGTATGGTAGCCACAACACGTACTATGAGTTTACCACAGTAACCGTAGTTTTACTGTGGTATTTGTAGATAAAGCGTAGTTTTACTGTGGTATTTATAGTTAAAGCACAACACGTACTATGAGTTTACCACAGTAACCTTAGTTTTACTGTGGTATTTAAAGCACAATAACCACAACATGTATTATGAGTTTACTACAGTAGCCGTTGTTTTACTGTGGTATTTGTAGATAAAGCATAATTTTACTGTGGTATTTGTAGTTAAAGCACAATAACAACAACGTGTATGAGTTTACCACAGTAACTGTAGTTTTACTGTGGTATTTGTAGTTAAAGCACAATAACAACAACATGTATGAGTTTACCACAGTAACTGTAGTTTTACTGTGGTATTTGTAGTTAAAGCACAATAACCACAACACGTATTATGAGTTTACCACAGTAACCGTAGTTTTACTGTGATATTTAAAGCACAATAACCACAACACGTACTATGAGTTTACCACAGTAACCGTAGTTTTACTGTGATATTTAAAGCACAATAACCACAACACGTACTATGAGTTTACCACAGTAACCGTAGTTTTACTGTGATATTTAAAGCACAATAACCACAACACGTATTATGAGTTTACCACAGTAACCGTAGTTTTACTGTGATATTTAAAGCACAATAACCACAACACGTACTATGAGTTTACCACAGTAACCGTAGTTTTACTGTGATATTTAAAGCACAATAACCACAACACGTATTATGAGTTTACCACAGTAACCGTAGTTTTACTGTGATATTTAAAGCACAATAACCACAACACGTACTATGAGTTTACCACAGTAACCGTAGTTTTACTGTGATATTTAAAGCACAATAACCACAACACGTACTATGAGTTTACCACAGTAACCGTAGTTTTACTGTGATATTTAAAGCACAATAACCACAACACGTATTATGAGTTTACCACAGTAACCGTAGTTTTACTGTGATATTTAAAGCACAATAACCACAACACGTACTATGAGTTTACCACAGTAACCGTAGTTTTACTGTGATATTTAAAGCACAATAACCACAACACGTATTATGAGTTTACCACAGTAACCGTAGTTTTACTGTGATATTTAAAGCACAATAACCACAACACGTATTATGAGTTTACCACAGTAACCGTAGTTTTACTGTGATATTTAAAGCACAATAACCACAACACGTATTATGAGTTTACCACAGTAACCGTAGTTTTACTGTGATATTTAAAGCACAATAACCACAACACGTACTATGAGTTTACCACAGTAACCGTAGTTTTACTGTGATATTTAAAGCACAATAACCACAACACGTATTATGAGTTTACCACAGTAACCGTAGTTTTACTGTGATATTTAAAGCACGATAACCACAACACGTACTGAGTTTACCACAGTAACCGTAGTTTTACTGTGGTATTTGTAGTTAAAGCACAATAACCACAACACCATGCTTTTACCACAGTAACTGTACTGTATACTATTTGTAAAGCAGTGCTTGCCACGCCTTTAATATGTTTTTGTGAAGTAATTCAATATTTTTTTTCTGTCTTGCAGTTAACGCCAGATCACATACTCCAGCAGCTCTTTTAAGAAGCCATCTCTCTCTCTCTCTTTCTCTCTCTCTCTCTTTCTCTCTCTCTCTCTCTCTCTCAATTCAGTTTAATTCAATATGTACTTTATTGGCATGACAATTGTTACAATGTATTGCCAAAGCGTAGTGTTTACATTGAGTCTAGAACAGATATAAATGCAACAAAAACATACATGTAGATACATTTAAAAAGTAGAACAAATCAACATTTTAGAATTCCACGAACAATTTAAAATTCAATGTTGTGTGTGTGTGTGTGTGTGTGTGTGTGTGTGTGTGTGTGTGTCTCTCTCTTAGCTTTTCCGTTCCTATTTTGCTGATCTTGAAGAAGCTGCCAAGAAGGCTAAACAAGTTCTTCAAAGATTCAACCCTTCACAGGTAATGTTGAACACATTTAGCTATAGCTGATTTGCTTTAATGAACGCATCCTTATTTTTTACATGTTAATAATATCTTTCTTTACAGTCCTTCCTCTCAAATATTTTGGTCACTTTGGTCATTTTTAACACACTGTCTCAACATGTATATATTTCTCTTCATTTCAGCTGAAAGGGAAGACCAAAGGAAGGCCTATCATGGGATTTGAATTTGGCCATCTTGTGTGTTACGGAGAATACCAAAAGCTGCAAAGACAAACACTTCCAATGGTACGTCTGTGTTGGTCTGAGCACCTTGACTAAACTGTACTGCAGTTACATTTGCACAGCATTTGATGTTTCTTTAACTTTGGTTTACGTAGCCCATCAGGAAGAACCCTCAACAAAGTGTCATGTAGAAGTAGTAATAATTCATACAATTTACCAAGTCAGCAAATTCATATGATATTGTACAAGCGTACTCATACAAAATTCTACCACTTTTACTCCTGCTGCTGTCATTGGCCATTGCCTCAGCTCTCCTGCAGAGTCAAGTCACTATTATTTGTACAGTGCTTTTAACAATGCATGTCAAAGCAGCTTTACATCAGGTTTACAGTATTTATATGCAGATTGTGCCCGTTGTAAGTAGTCAGAGTGTTTGTATCATAAAGTTTATTTTAAGTCCATTGGAATCTTTATTAATCTTTACAAATTGGTGCGGTCTCTTCCAGTTCTAACAGTACATGATACCTGTCCACACCTCAGAGTCTGCCTTTCTTTCCATGTTGATTTTTATTGAACATAATCTGTCTAAGAAGCAAGAGTCTGGAAATGCTGTTTTAACTTGTTACGTGACAAATCAGATCTTCAGTTAATTTGGCCAAATCAGATCACTTAAAGCTGTTCACTACAAGAACAAGAACTATAATGATAACTTTTTTAGCATCCACACCAACAGACAATAATGTTCTGTTTACTGTTATACATGCTGCAATTATGTTGTTGTCTACCATTTGTTGTTGTCAATATATTTATTATTCATCATGTGTTCAATTCTGTCTCTTCCTGTCTTGCAGGATTTTTCACAGATTACTCCATCAGCTTTCCACAATATCAGCCCTTCCAAAAGCTTCCACATCTCTCTCTCTCTCTCGTGTGGCAGATCTGCTCTCAGTCCTTTACTGCAAACTTCCAATATTAGCATGTCTACTTGTATTAATTTCTCCTGTACAGTTAACACTCCCATCTCTACTGTGAGCACTGCACTTTGTCACTATCACTATATATATATATATATATATATATATATATATATATATATATATATATATATATATATATTCTTGCTCAAAATGGTTGACTTTTATCATTTTAAAATTATAATTAATATTAACCATTAATTTGTCTTGCATTTAGTCACAATAGTAGCAAACAATGATTACAGGAGATATATTTTTAAAGGTAATAATTGTAAAATATTGAAATATTGTTTTTAATTATTTTTGCCTTTTTTATTTGTTTTGTTAAAGAGAAGAAAATATGCACTTTTCAAATGGAGGCTTGCATATTATTTGACAGCTTATAACATTTTCTGTAAACAAATTCTCTTTATTTTTTAATATAGACAATGTTTTTTAAAGGGGTTTTCTGTTGCATATTTCTTAGTTGCCTCCATGCAAATACATTTTTATAATCAACTGCTTTTTTGTTTTCATTTTTTTCTCCATAGTGGCACAAACTGGAGAGAGAACTATATGGGAAAAGTTTGAGATATCAATAAACGTTGTAAAATGACTACACAATGTGTGATTCATGATTTTTTATTTTATTTTATTTTTTTGCATAGTTCAACTGGCAGATCTAAGAATGGCAAGTTTGTAGGGTCCATTTCCAGGAAACAAGTGATTGATTGTTTTCCTTTAATACACTATAAATACACTGTAAATATTACAGAAGCAAAATTGAATAGTAGAAAAATATAGCATGTTTGAATAATTATCAGAGGGGTTTTTTGTAAGCAAATTAAACATTTTGACTTATTTGTTTTTCACACAGTGTATGCAAACTTTTGAGTTTAAATATTGTACATTAATATTAGTGTAAACAATGTGTACAATGCGAACTATTTCTTCACTGTAATCAACAAATCTGTTGCTGCATCAGGTTAACCACACGATGCAATCTGTTGTTGTAATTTTATAATGAGTGGAGACAAATAAACATTTAACTGATTATCTGTCCATTCACCCCAAGATCCCGGAAGATTCTGTTACGAATTACCATATATGGACAAGTACGTGTGACGCTTCTGCTCAACTGGGTTGCCATTGGCTTTGAAGTGCCCTTGCCACTCGCAGAACTCGCTGTGATTGGACTATCTTTTAACCCAAATTTAAAAAAGCTTAATGTTGTAAAGTACGTTTTGCTGTTATTATTACGTCAGTAATACCTTCAGTTAACAATGCAGTGTTTCTATGTCGTGAGAAATTACCACTTTACCGAGATCGTAACCCTAACCCTGAGCATAACTTTATTAAACTACAAATACCAGCGCCATGCTTTTCGCGTTTGAATGGCAGAGGCTTATGGGTAATGTAGTTTAAAATGTTTAATAATAAAATGGGGGAAAATACTATCTTTTTTGAACAAAGGTATATTTAAACATGTTCATTGTGCAAACATTTATGACATATGTAAGAGGCAGGCTGAAGTTTGGTATTTTACTAAGAGCACTCTTTTAAACACCTTTATACCACCTTTCCATATTATGTTTGAAAACTCTGTCCAACATTATTTAATTAACACAGCATAAGTAGTTGTCCTGCCAAATTTCTCTTTAAAACTATAATCAGACTTTGATTTACAGCCATTTGAAATGTTAATTGTTTTTGCTCTTCCAGGGGACTCTACTGGGCCCCTGAGGATGGAAGGGCAGTACAACATACACACATCTATTCTCAATATCACAACTAACTGTGCTGAGTCACAGTTTTTAGATGGTCTTTTCAGTAACTCGTAAATATGTAAGTTGCAAGTCATAGTTATCTTAGAATAAGAACAGACCCCAAACAAATCTACATCAGTGCCTATTTGGAAAGTGCTCCATTTATTTCATTAGATCAGGAGCAAGAATACAGTGTTGACAGTAAACAAAGACACCAATTTAAACAACTAATATATATTGTGACACTTCATTGTACTGTAAGGCCAATGTGTCATTCAGTAAGACAAGGTACAGACAGTGTGTGGTTTATGATGCAAAAGCCATACAATTCATGCAATTCATAATATAAAAGACCTCATTTGTATCTCTGTGTTATAAATGTCTTATCCTCTTCAGGTGCTATACATCAGTAATGTCCATGCTCATCTTGCTTATAATACAGTATAGGATTCTTGTTGATCTTTCCCTGGTAAACTGAGTACAGTTGTGCAAGAAGTGCCTGCAGCAATATAGTCCATGCAGTCTCTTCTAATGCATCTTTCAGCATTCCCTTCTTGTAAATGTTCATGTTTTAATTAAAACAATCATAGTAATTATATGTATTGTTTACTAAATTAAATGGTGTATTTACCAAACACCATCCCTAATACAGAATATTTACTTAATAGTTTATTATCCAACACTATGTGCAATAATTTACTGGAGGACATAGCATAAAGACAGCTAAAGTAGCATATTAAGACATAATAATAATAAAAATGGGTTATGTTTCAACCATATTATTTTAATCAGATGAAGCCACCCAAATGCATGCATGGTGAAATGTCTTGAGCATCATAGAATCACATTCAGTTTCCTGCTCATCATCAGAGCTCTCCTGGTTTTCTTCCTCTTGCTTGCTTGTCCATGTCCCTATCATAATCTTCTTCCATGTCATAAACAATTTTCAGTTGTTACCCAGCACCCTACAGTACAACTGATGAACAAAAGAAATGTGACCAATTCAAATCAAATCACTTTATTGTCACAATACCATGAACGCAAGTGTACAGGTGGTGAAAGTCTTCTGTGCAAACTGCAGCATGACAATATGGATGACATGTATTGAATATATATATGCAACACAAATATATATATATAAGAACTCAATACATAAAGAGAACAATATATGGTAAATATTATTCTATACAGAGAGCATGAAATGAAAAAAATAATAAACAATAATCACAGTACATATATATCTTTGCAGTGCAGTACGGCATGAATTAGTGCAAACAGAATGTCACGGTGCAGAATAATAGTGAGTCAGAGTCCAGTCAGTGTAAGTGATAGAGTGCAGTGCATAAGAGGTTGGTGTGCTGTGTGCTGTGTGTGGTGTTACTGAGTTCAGTTCAGTCTGATTGTCTGTGGAAAGAACTTGTCTTGCAGTCTGCTGGTGAAGGTTCTGCGATCACATCTGCCTGATGGTAACGGTGAGAGCAATCCAGGGCTCGGGTGGCTGGAGTCTCTGACAGTCCTCTGTGCTTTCCTCACACACCACCTGGTGCAGATGTCCTGGAGGGACAAAACATGTATTTAGGGTGTGGTAATCAATAAACAAAATATTGTATTTTTAATTGTTGCACTGGACTTACCATTGATTCTTGATGGAGTTATGGGCTAAATGAATCCCTCCTCTTATCTTCCAGTTGTTCAGTTCTGAAGTTTCTTTTATGGCCCGTAACATCTGAGCAGTCGCAGTAGAGCTGTTCAGGAATGCAGTCTTCACAGCAGATATCTGATGGGTTCAGGCAGCAGTGCTTCACTTGGTGGGCATTGAATTGATATCTTCATCAACTGGCTTCATCCTCCTTCAAACAAAGAGAGAAAACAATAAGTCAATGATAACTCCAGAGAAATAGTGTTGGTGAATACAGGTGTCAGTACTCACCATATTCGGTCATTTCCTGCCCAAATCCCAGAGATGATTCACAGCTGATTTGCTCATTGTAGGAGCTATAAAAAGATGTGTATGTGAAAAATGACACCTTGAAGAGTTCTTTGAGAGATCAACATCAAATGCTGTACCACATATACTGCATAGCTTGAACACATACATACCAGTGGAAATGTGCAACTTATCTTTTCTGTTTGGGCACAAGTGTAGGCCATGTTCATTCCTCATCCCCATCAGGACTGGTTTGACCGGCTTGCTGTGACTGATTTTCTTTGCGTTTTTGGTCTTTAGCTGTAAACAAGAAAATATCTATTGACCCCATGTTTAATTATTATTGTTGTTGTTTAAACATAAATTAAGCAGTTATAACTATATACTTCAAGCTCAAGTTCCCCGGCAACTCTAGCAGGCTCCTGAGTTCATCTGCATACATCAGATTCAGAGTCTGAGAAAAGGCCATCACGCAAACTCTCAGTTTCTACCTTACAATAGAGTATAAAACAATGTGTGAGTGAGTGACGGAGTGAAAGAATAAGATGAAGAGAAACAGACTTTTGTGTGTACGTTTTACAGAATAAGAGGAAAACAGCATTGGAAAAAGCTGTATTCTTCAATAGCAAGCTATATTTTTATGAATTATTTTAAATATGATTAAATGCTGGCGGTATTGTTGTAAGCAATTTAAAGGCATCTTCACACCAAGGATGAGTCTATACCGCAGCTATTTAACCTTTAATGACACAGAGGAACAATATCATTGGAATCTCTTTTGACTCTTTCAGAACAAATTTTTCCAGCTGATGAACAATAAAAACATTGACAGCCAATCAGAATCCACCAGACTTTAAAGAGCTGGAGCATTTAAATGGCAGACAACAATCACAGCGTGCAGTTATAATAAACAGAACATTATTGTCTGTTGGTGTGGATGCTAAAAAAGTTATCATTATAGTTCTTGTTCTTGTAGTGAACAGCTTTAAGTGATCTGATTTGGCCAAATTAACTGAAGATCTGATTTGTCACGTAACAAGTTAAAACAGCATTTCCAGACTCTTGCTTCTTAGACAGATATGTTCAATAAAAATCAACATGGAAAGAAAGGCAGACTCTGAGGTGTGGACAGGTATCATGTACTGTTAGAACTGGAAGAGACCGCACCAATTTGTAAAGATTAATAAAGATTCCAATGGACTTAAAATAAACTTTATGATACAAACACTCTGACTACTTACAACGGGCACAATCTGCATATAAATACTGTAAACCTGATGTAAAGCTGCTTTGACATGCATTGTTAAAAGCACTGTACAAATAATAGTGACTTGACTCTGCAGGAGAGCTGAGGCAATGGCCAATGACAGCAGCAGGAGTAAAAGTGGTAGAATTTTGTATGAGTACGCTTGTACAATATCATATGAATTTGCTGACTTGGTAAATTGTATGAATTATTACTACTTCTACATGACACTTTGTTGAGGGTTCTTCCTGATGGGCTACGTAAACCAAAGTTAAAGAAACATCAAATGCTGTGCAAATGTAACTGCAGTACAGTTTAGTCAAGGTGCTCAGACCAACACAGACGTACCATTGGAAGTGTTTGTCTTTGCAGCTTTTGGTATTCTCCGTAACACACAAGATGGCCAAATTCAAATCCCATGATAGGCCTTCCTTTGGTCTTCCCTTTCAGCTGAAATGAAGAGAAATATATACATGTTGAGACAGTGTGTTAAAAATGACCAAAGTGACCAAAATATTTGAGAGGAAGGACTGTAAAGAAAGATATTATTAACATGTAAAAAATAAGGATGCGTTCATTAAAGCAAATCAGCTATAGCTAAATGTGTTCAACATTACCTGTGAAGGGTTGAATCTTTGAAGAACTTGTTTAGCCTTCTTGGCAGCTTCTTCAAGATCAGCAAAATAGGAACGGAAAAGCTAAGAGAGAGACACACACACACACACACACACACACACACACAACAATGAATTTTAAATTGTTCGTGGAATTCTAAAATGTTGATTTGTTCTACTTTTTAAATGTATCTACATGTATGTTTTTGTTGCATTTATATCTGTTCTAGACTCAATGTAAACACTACGCTTTGGCAATACATTGTAACAATTGTCATGCCAATAAAGTACATATTGAATTAAACTGAATTGAGAGAGAGAGAGAGAGAGAGAGAAAGAAAGAGAGAGAGAGAGAGAGAGAGAAAGAAAGAGAAAGAGAGAGAGAGAGATGGCTTCTTAAAAGAGCTGCTGGAGTATGTGATCTGGCGTTAACTGCAAGACAGAAAAAAAATATTGAATTACTTCACAAAAACATATTAAAGGCGTGGCAAGCACTGCTTTACAAATAGTATACAGTACAGTTACTGTGGTAAAAGCATGGTGTTGTGGTTATTGTGCTTTAACTACAAATACCACAGTAAAACTACGGTTACTGTGGTAAACTCAGTACGTGTTGTGGTTATTGTGCTTTAAATATCACAGTAAAACTACGGTTACTGTGGTAAACTCATAGTACGTGTTGTGGTTATTGTGCTTTAACTACAAATACCACAGTAAAACTACGGTTACTGTGGTAAACTCATAGTACGTGTTGTGGTTATTGTGCTTTAAATATCACAGTAAAACTACGGTTACTGTGGTAAACTCATAATACGTGTTGTGGTTATTGTGCTTTAAATATCACAGTAAAACTACGGTTACTGTGGTAAACTCATAGTACGTGTTGTGGTTATTGTGCTTTAAATATCACAGTAAAACTACGGTTACTGTGGTAAACTCATAGTACGTGTTGTGGTTATTGTGCTTTAAATATCACAGTAAAACTACGGTTACTGTGGTTACTGTGGTAAACTCATAGTACGTGTTGTGGTTATTGTGCTTTAAATATCACAGTAAAACTACGGTTACTGTGGTAAACTCATAATACGTGTTGTGGTTATTGTGCTTTAAATATCACAGTAAAACTACGGTTACTGTGGTAAACTCATAGTACGTGTTGTGGTTATTGTGCTTTAACTACAAATACCACAGTAAAACTACAGTTACTGTGGTAAACTCATACATGTTGTTGTTATTGTGCTTTAACTACAAATACCACAGTAAAACTACAGTTACTGTGGTAAACTCATACACGTTGTTGTTATTGTGCTTTAACTACAAATACCACAGTAAAATTATGCTCTATCTACAAATACCACAGTAAAACAACGGCTACTGTAGTAAACTCATAATACATGTTGTGGTTATTGTGCTTTAAATACCACAGTAAAACTAAGGTTACTGTGGTAAACTCATAGTACGTGTTGTGCTTTAACTACAAATACCACAGTAAAACTACGCTTTATCTACAAATACCACAGTAAAACTACGGTTACTGTGGTAAACTCATAGTACGTGTTGTGGCTACCATACCTACAAAAAATACCACAGTAAAACTACAGTTACGGTGATGAGAGGCATGGTATATGTTGTAGTTACTGTGTATTGACTACACATGACATGGTCGAGCAACAGTTACTATGGTAAAAATATGGTAAATGTATGAACTTTTTACATGATCACAATTATCACACAATACTGGGTTGGTTGATTTGTTGTGCTGTCATCAGCCATGTCTAAACGTTGAAGACCCATGTCACAACATGATTAGAAACGGTTTTATTTATTGATTTATTTAAAATCTACAGTAGAAGTTAGCTTAGGCTAATGTCAATGGCAGGCTACCAGCTGTGCTAGCTCCACTAACAACTCATTTGAACACATTACCTCATCTAATGTGATGCAGAAACACTGAAATAATTTAAATAATACCGTTAAACACGTGATCTCGTTACATAAAAAGAGCGTTGCCTTTACTTAACGTTACCTGTTTGAAGGTGCACGCGCATCAGGTGAACCGGGCGAACCGAGCCGTGACCGAGCCTCGCTGGTGACGTCACTGCCGCTGAAGATGCTGCGTGGTATTCGGACGCATCTGCTCTCCACTGAAGTTAATGGGAAAGATTGGCGTGTCATATGCACGCAAAAGTGGACTTTGGCGTATGCATTACACGCAATTTGAAAGTGCAAACTCGTGGTATTTATACGCAGATTGATGAGACCGGGTTGTATAAACACTAAGGTAAGGGTCACAGTTAAGACGTTTGTTGCAATGCTCTTAAAGATATCCCTTACCTCAGGGAATTTTTTTCCCCTCAGGGATAACCTTAAGTCAAATTACTTAAGGACTTTCATGCAACCGGGCCCAGGTCCTGAAGCATTTCCGGTAGCGCCATTTGCGCCATTAGCGCAATCTCAGATCTGTCAAAACAAGCGCATACTTTTTAAGTTTAGCAAAAACGCAAGTTACGGTATTAATAGTTATAATAATAATAATAATAATAATAATAATAATAATAATAAATTAACCGTGATTGGAATTACCCTTTAAATATGCCTGAGTCGCAAACTTACAAAGAACATTAAATGTAGTCTTCCAGACGGCTCAAAGCGACTCTGATTGATGCTGCATTCATGTACACGAGAAATGGCGGTAAACGCGTATCGCAGTCTGGATGCTTACCTTAGCGGAAAAGTTGGGATCATTTGTTCGTACAATGGATGACACCAGTCTTATGTTCAGTTAAACTGAAGCACTTACGTATGTATCATGGTTTGGGCTAAGATGTCCAGCGAGGTTTTATTGGACTTTTAACTTGCATTGCTGGGTCAGTCTGTATGTCTACGAAAATATTCATATTTATTTGTACAGCGCTTTTGACAATACATATCGTTTCACTGCAGCTTTACAGAACATGCATGTTTACTACAACACTAAATGAATGCTAGTAAACTAATCACTATGCCATTATTACTGATTCGTTTTAAAATGTGTGCTTAGTTTGGTCAAGTTTGTTGTTGTGGAACAATGCTAGAAAGAATTTGAATGCTCTATCAGAGCCATCACGTGATGTAAATAAAATAAAAAAGTTGAATGCAATTAAATGCTGGCTACCGTGTTTTGCATGCACCTGTATTATTATTACTATTTTTTTTTTCAAGTTAAAATAACCTACATGCAGATTAATAAATGCACACACACTACATATATGTGGGTAGGCTATGTATGTTTTATGCACATTTACTGTAAACACATACACATACTGGTCAAGAGTGTGGGCACTATTACTATTTTTTAATGTTTTTGAAACTCATCTCCTATGCTCATCAAGCCTGCATTTAATTGATCAAAAACTCAGACAAAAACAGTAATATTTAGAAATATTACAATTTAAAATAATGGTTTCCTATTTTAATATGCTTTAAAATATAATTTATTTCTGTGATCAAATCTGAATTTTCAACATAATTACTCCAGCCTTCAGTGTCACATGATCCTTCAGAAATCCTTCTAATATGCTGATTTATTATCAGTGTTGGAAAAAGTTGTGCTGCTTAATATTTCTTTATAACTTGAGATAATTTTAGGATTCTTTGAAGAATAATAGAACAGTATTTATTTAAAATATAAATGTTTTGTAACAATATGCACTACTGTTCAAATGTTTGGGGTCAGTATTTTTATTTTTGAAGGAATATTAATACATTTATTCAGCAAGGATGTTAATTTTTTTTTTTTAATTTTTTTTTTTTTAAAGTGATAGTAAAGACATACTGCTAGGAAAGATTTCTATATTTTGAAAATCCCTGCCAGGATTCAATCAATCAATCAATCCTGTATAAAGCATCACAGGTTCCAGAAAAATATTAAGCAGCACAATTGTTTCCAACACTGACAATAACCAAATATCAAATCAGCGCATTAGAATGATCCCTGATGGATCATGTGGCACTTGGACTGGAATAAAGGCTGATGAAAATTCAGCTTTACATCACAGAAATAAATACAAATATACCCCATTGACTTAAGACTGGTTTTGTGGTCCAGGGTCACATATATATATATCTCTATTTCACCCAAACCTTCTGGTTCTCACCCCTCGAAAATACGATTTTATTTTTCTCAAATAAAAGTGAAATTTAATTAAAAAATTAAATGAAACATTTTGTTAAAGTTTTTTCTCACTGTTGATATACAGTAAATTTATATTTAAAGTAACTGCAACTTGCACTTTAACTGTGCAGTTAAAAAAGGTGAAAGAAAATATTGCAATGCAGTGTCATAGGATGGAAAAATTGCTGTTTAAAATGAAAATGTACATGAAAGTTATGCTGTAAACATCAAAAAGATTGAAACCTTTTTGTCACTGCTTCATTCATCATATAGTGTAAAATCGCAACAGTGTAGATGTTTCTCTGAGTAATCTATAGTCCGTCACCTTATAAGTGACTTTAGGGAATAGTCAAACGTGAATAGAATTTATACCATAGGCAGAGCATATTCACCTGAATGAATCAATATAAATAAAATTTAAAAAAAATAAAAATAAAAATATTGTTTTGGTCTGATACATTGGTTGTTTGTCAGTCAATTTTTATTCACAGAATGTTCTTAAAGAATGAAAATTCACACACAAGGTATTGGTGATAATGCATATACATGTAATGTCATAGGTTTCCAAAAGCAAGTCATCAAACAGCTAACTAAAAAACAAAGGGTATAAGGAATTAGGGCAAGAACAGAAACATTCCACATTTTAGACACTTCATATTTCTGAAACGTTTTGGGGTAAGAGGGTGACCTGAAACATCCTGCGTGTCCTCAGTTGGAGAAACCCAAATAACAAAACTATTGGAGTCAAATGAATGAACAATGAGTTTGTAAACAATGGCTATTTGCTAGCAAAAGCCCAATGAACTTTCATTTCCTTTTTTTTAGTTCAGCTCTTGAAAAATTTTCCCAGTGTAAGTAACTTGATCACATGTTGTTTTGTGGGTCAGTGAGAAGCTTGATTTTCCAGTTTGATGAGTTGAGATGCCGATCTGGGCTGGCATTAGTTATGACAATTACTGTAACTACACTCAGGCTCATTCCCTCTATATGCCAGTGAAACAACACTGAAGGCACAATGCAGTCTGATCGCGTGATACACCTGGCCTTGCTGATGCCCATTTTGTTTGAAACAGGTAAGATATGTTTTTAATAATGATGAAATAACTTTTTTTTTTTCAAAGTTCAACAGACTATCAGAGCATATTGTATGATTACTGAACTGTCTAATGGTTTGTTGTCTGCTTTTTTTTTAGTTCATGGACATTATGCATTCGTTCTAGTTCTCTGCCGTGTACTGGGCTCTCTACAAAATGTTGAGATTATTTACTCAATTAATTATGACAAAACAGAACTGCTGAGATTCAACAGTACTGAGAATAAAGTTGTTGCTTACACTGAATATGCAATGAAATGGGCAGATGATTTTAATAAAAAACTATACCTATACCTACTATACCAGCTATACCTCCCTGAGGTAGAAAAAACAGGTGAGATGCATTTAACACTAAAATATTTTTAAACAACACAAAATGAACCTCATCATGTCTGCAGTAAAGCCAGAAGTCATCATCCGGTCAGTAAGGCAAGCCAGTGGTAAAAGTCCAGCCATGTTGATCTGCAGTGCCTATGATTTCTACCCCAAACCCATCAAACTGACGTGGATGAGAGATGATAAAGAGGTGACAGCTGATGTGACATCTACTGAGGAGCTGGCTGATGGAGACTGGTACTACCAGATCCACTCCCACCTGGAATACTTTCCCAAACCTGGAGAGAAGATCTCCTGTGTGGTGGAGCACGCCAGCTCCCATAGACCCATGATCTATCACTGGGGTAAGAACAGAGCTGATACTGCAAAATATGACCACAGAAACCAAACTATATTTGTTCTATCTACTTGTTCCCTTGTTGTTTTCATTGTAACAATAGCTAGAGTCACACAGCACTACAAAGACTCTAGAAACCAACATTGATTCCTACAGAAGATATTAGTTTGAAGATATTACAGAAGATATACAGAAGACATATACAGAAGATATTGCTTATTAGTTCCAGAAGATTAAATAGGAAACTATATTTGTTGGTTGTATAGCCTAAACAATTTAACCAACCACAGAGGAGTCTTATTCAGGCCAGCATATTATTATTGCTCATTGGTGCTGTTGGACTTATTTTTAGTATAATTCCTACAAGTCTTACCCATTGAGTTGTTGGTTATCAACAGCAATTTTATCTCAAGGTATCTTCTAGAGTAGACTTAGTGATATAATTGTGTACATTGCATAACAAACCATAGAATATTTTAGCACACTTTTATTTTATTTTGCAGATCCATCTCTTTCAGAGTCTGAAAGGTATAAGATCATAACAGGTGCTGGAGGGGTGGTGTTGGGGGTGATTATGGTAGTAGGAGGACTGGTCTACTTTAAAAGAAAACACACAGGTTAGTGCAGACACACACTAACACACAGTTTAAAAAATCAATAGTGCATTATAAATCTCATGTTTTCTAAATTGTTATGTTGTAAAATTCTCATGATCTCATTTTCATGATCTTTCATTTACTAGCACTCATCATATCAGCTGGAAGTCAACATATTGCATGCTCTGAACCTCTGCAGACACTCAGCAATGCTGAGGTGCATTAGATGATCATTGAGTAACAGACTGTGTATCAGCATATGAAAGACACAGACATCCTCCATAAGGTCTTCAGTAACAATATGTTTACCAAAAAGAACCAGTTCAACTGCAAGTTTTGTTGATCAAATTTAGTTTGGTTACTATAAATTAACTAGCTAATTAATTTCAGTTTATTAACTGAGCGATTTATCAAAGAGGTAGAGGTTTTCTTCTGTGGTTTGTTCTAATTGAACATATTCCTTTTTGTAAAGGTTAATGAAAAATTAATCTACATTTGTATATTGATTCATCATCTATGTTCTGTAGTGTATGCTGTCATATCTCAGTGAAAATAAATCGACACATAATTATAATTATTATTATTATTATTATTATTATTGTTGTAGTTTTTGTTGCTGTTGTTGCCTATATTATTTGTTGTCTCTGCTATTGTTTTATTGGTTATACATTATATCTGTCATGTTTTTTTTTGTTTGTTTTTTTTGGTTTTATGCTTCCACCCCCACATCTAGATACACTCAAAATTATAAGAAAGGGAAATCCAAGGCACTCTTCTTCGAAATTATTTAAAAAGCCTTTATTTTACTGGCTATTTCATATTAGAAAATATAAAATACATGGGGGAAAAAAACAACCCATGTGTAGCGGCACAAATAGCCTTCTTCAGGGTGTGCTTCCCAGACAAACAATTTCCCCTTTTATATATATACTAATTAGAAAGACCTGAGTGACATGGTAAATTACCACATGAAGTATGCCAAAACAATCCACGGTGGCTAGCTGTGAATATTCACATACATATGTACGTCTATACACACATATATATACATACAGTCCACTAGATGGCATACATCATAAATATCTACAAACAAGGAAAGTCCACTAAGTGACTACCTATAAATGAGGCCCAAACAAATATATACATACATATACACATACATATACACATATAGAGAGCAAGAAAGAGAGGAAGAGAGCGAGTGATTACAAGAAAGGACTGAAATCTATTTCTTCATTCGACCCAGGATACACTGTGGCCTGTAAATTATATATATAAAATGTTTCTCTCTGTAAAAGTAATTTTAATCGATCACCACCCTGAATGTTCTTTTTGATCGTTTCTAAACCCTCAACCATTAGGCCTTCTGGATTGCCATTGTGCACATTTTGGAAATGTTTAGCCATAGGATAATCCAAATTGGCTTTCCTAATGGCATTTTTGTGCTCCGATACTCTGTCTTTAAGACGTCTATTGGTCCGGCCTACATAAAAACATCCACATTTGCATGATAATCTGTATACCACAAAAGAAATGTTACAATTAATGAATGCTTTTATGTTATACATCTTATTAGTCTTAAAATCACAGAATTGTTTGCATTCTTTAATGTTAGAACAATGATTACATAACCCACATTTGTAAGTACCTTCTAATTGTCTATGAAGCCAAGTAATCTGTTTTTTGACAGGATGATGACTTGGTACTAACCTATCGTGTAATGTAGGGGCCCTCTTAAAACTAATTTTTGGAGGTACAGGAAACACTTCTCTAAGCACAGAGTCACTCTTAATTAGATTCCAATTTGAATATATTATCCTTTTTATGGGATTGGCCAAAGAGCTATATTTTGTAACAAAAAAAGCCTGGTTTTGTTTAGAGGATCGTTTTTTCTTTTTCTGGAGTATCTCTGATCTAGGAATGGACTGGGCTTTCCTATTAGCATCAAGTATAATTTCTATGGGATAGCCTCTTTGTGAAAATCGATTGGAAATGAAAATATCATTAATATACCTCCCCCACCATTTTATCTTGTCACTATAGCTGTTAGAATAGACAAAGTCCTTCTCCCACAAGCATAAAAAAGGTTAGCATAGTTAGGGGCAAAGCATGCACCCATTGCAGTACCCTGAACCTGAATATACAATAGGTCTTGGAAAAGGAAAACATTATTTTTAAGTGTCCATTCAGTAAGATGAATAATGAATTCAGGGGGAGGTCTAAGAGTCTATAGGTCTATTCATTAGAAAATGTTGTAAAGCTTTCAGTCCATCATCATGAGCAATATTTGTGTACAGGGACTCTACATCAAATGTGACTAAAAAACAGTTATCTGGAATTCTCATGTCACTTAAGACCTTCAACACATGAGTAGTGTCCTGTATATAGGAAGGAAGCTGTTGAGCCAAAGGCTTGATCTGAAAGTCTATAAACTGCGAGGCTGGCTCTGTGAGAGAACCATTAGACGATATAATAGGCCTGCCCGGAGGAGATTCAAGGGACTTATGAACCTTTGGGAGCATGTAAAAAGTAGGTATTCTAGGATGTTGACATAGGAGAAAATCATGCTCGTTTCGAAATCCAACCAGTATCCTTGGCTATGAACAACAGTTCTTTCAATCTCTCTTTTGTGTTGTCAGTTGCATTAGACAACAGCCGTTGATAGTAATCTTGATTGTTCAATTGCCGTAAGGCTTCTTCAACATATTTATCTTTGTCCATTACCACAACACACTCAAAATTATGTTTTATTAACAAAGTTTGGGAAGAGCACAGTCAGATAATTAACTTGGCCAATTCATCATCAGCATTTTAATTGCCTATCCTATCAGCTCGAGAGTCGATCAGATAATTAACCTGGCCAATGCATCATCAGCAGTTACATCGTCTAGCTTATCGGCTTGAAAGAGAACCTCTATAAATAGCTAAACAGCCTTACCTTCATTCTCTCTACAGTCTTTCAGCATCCCTCCCCCACCCCGACTTCTCACCATTAGCCTGTTCCTACCCCAGTACGGGGAGGAGCACTTGGGGGAGAGCTCTGGGTCTGGGCTAAATACCAAGCTCGGAGCCCTATACTCAGATAGGGGGGGAGTGGTCCAGGTTCGGGAAGAATTACTGAGCTCAGAGCCCTCTCCCCGGACAGCATGCCAAATACGCATAACCTTTACGCTGTTTATTACATATACTGTAAGTGTAATTTTGTGAACACATACACGCATACGCAAATGCATACACACATGCACACAGACACGTGAATACACATACAGGAGTTATCAAAATGGACTTTGGCTGTTAGCATATGTTTGTTTGTCTTTATTTTTATTTTTTTGTATTTGGCACATATACAGTCAGGTCCATAAGTATTGGGACATCAACACAATTCTAACATTTTTGGCTCTATACACCCCCACAATGGATTTCAAATGAAACGAACAAGATGTGCTTTAACTCCAGACTGTCAGCTTTAATTTGAGGGTATTTACATCCAAATCAGGTGAACGGTGTAGGAATTACAACAGTTTGCCTATGTGCCTCCCACTTGTTAAGGGACCAAAAGTAATGGGGCAATTGGCTTCTCAGCTGTTCCATGGCCAGGTGTGTGTTATTCCCTCATTATCCCAATTACAATGAGCAGATAAAAGGTCCAGAGTAATAGTAACTGTCACTCATTCATCATGATCTCACAAAGTTTCTTTTTAACCAATGAATGCAACCACACGGTTTTTAATGAAGTTACGAGCATGATAGAACTCAGCGCTGGACAAAAAGCAGTGAGTGCGTGGATTCCAACCTAAACACCTCTGATTGGCTATTGCGTTGTAGAAATCAACAAACATGTCTTTCTCCCCTCTGCAAAAATGCATTGTAAAATCATTTGATGCTTTCCAAAGCAGAAGGGCAGATACACTGGATTGTCTGCCAAATCTATTTTGTTATGCTATTATTACGAAGAAAACAGATCCTAGATCAAGAGTTACAGGCAGCTTTTCCATCTAAAAGCGTTCAGTTAGACCATTTTACACTATGAGTTAGATTATACACGCTAAACTAAAGTCTAGCCGTACCCCACGGTCCTCTGGTGCCAGGCCTGCCCCCATATTTAAATGTCCGGGAATATGAATATATCTCAGCGAGATTTAGTTTGCTGTGGGCCCAAAGTAAGGTATGCTGCACCAACCTGAACAGGGCGTGAATGCAGCCCAAGACAATGAATTAACATTATGACACTTCTGCTGTGTTGCCCATTCGTACCAACACGTGGTAGCCCATCAGGTCTGGAAGAAAGTACTTAAAACTTACACTGGTCACACACCGGACGAGAAGCGCAGTGCCACGCTGCATCACGCCATGTCTTTACATTGTTTTAAATCGTTGCTAGGCGCCGCCGTTGTGCGTATGATCATAGAAAACAATGTGTTCCAATATTAAAGACTTGGCGTCCGGTGTGTGACCGCCTTTAGAAGTACAGCTGTCATCTCCAGGCAATTTCTAGTATGTGCCAACAGAGATTACAACTTTTCCAGAGACCTGGATGGCCTTGTAGAACTGCACCCCAGCATGTAAGTGAAGCATATGTAAGGAATCATTGACGACGGGCTATTGAATCATTAGAAAAATAATGCACACCCGAGGTGGTGATGCGGCAATGATGCAAATATTTTTCTAATAATTCAAAGGCCCGGAGTCAATTATTCTGTTGTCCGTTGTCCTGTGGCTGCCGTCGCATCATCCAAGTGGATGCTGCACACTGGTGGTGGTTGAGAAGAGACCCCCCCCATGATTGTAAAGCGCTTTGGGTGTATAGCAATACACAATAAAGCGCTATATAAAAATGTTTCATTCATTCATTCTGCTTATATGGTTGCCACACCTCAAGACATCAATCAGATGATATATTTCAAGGCATTTGTCTGTTATTTCTACTTAAATCGCTATTGTGAGTTGGATTATTTCTTCCGCATCTCATTCATCGCCTCCCTTGCTAATTGAACAGCGCTGTTGTTCCCTCGCTTGTGAGAAGTCATGTAGTTTTTAAGTTGTTCAACTATGTTACTGATGAAATCGTCAAAGTAGTGCTAACAACATTAGCGCTTATGTTAACATGTGCAAACTGTATGTGCGTCTGTGAGAGCGGGAGAGATAGACTATGTGCTTTCCGTACATAAAATGAAATTTTGTGGCAAAAACATGGACATGATCTGTCGTTTTTAATCCTTTTGTTTACTATATTTATTTGTTTGGCCAGTGTCGTTGTGGGTTTTGGTTCTTTTGCTGTAAGGACCTTTGAAATAACTCAAATAATTTGGCGAAGTGGTCATGTAATGTGGTCAAGACCTGTCTAGAACTACGGAACTATGACCCTGCATCCCAATGTGCATAATATCCACCCTATCTGCCCTAAACAGTATTGAAAATTACTAATATCACATAGAATTTAGGATGGATAGTATGCACATTGGGACGCAGGTTACGTCATAATAGTTTTCAGATGGCAACATCATGCTACCTGTGAAAACCTGAAAATGGCTTGGTTTCCACAGAAAAAGGGTACAAAGCCACTTGCACATAACCCTTATAACTTGCAGAGGGTTACACTGGGGATGAAAGCCCCTGAATTTGAGCCACAATTGAATGGCCTCATACGAAGTAGGCCCAAAGGGATTACAGGGGCAGCTGTTGTTGTAAGACACTGCAGCCTTTGGCATAGGCTGACATGGATACACAGATTCCCTTGAGTCTCAGTAGAGCCAGGGATGCATCTACACTTTGTGAAGGTGAGAGGAGACAAGGATTGGCTGAAGGGAAGAACTCATTATATATATATATATATATATATATATATATATATATATATATATATATATATATATATATATATAAAGTGTGTGTGTGTGTAATACATGAATAGGGTGAATTCAGGTAATCTGGGACACCTAAACTCCAGTGTGGACCTGTGTTGATTCCATTTCTATTACACACCAAACCCCATCGTTCCCTGCGGGTCTCCCGCGAAAATTTCTGACCGCCCGCTCCCGGGAGATTTGCTTTGGGTCCCGCGGGTCCGGCGGGAGCCCAAACCCAATGTAGCCCTCTAGTGCCGTGTACAGAAGCTGTGTGAGAAGTGGAAAAGGGAGGAGGGCGCGGGCGCAGCCGCAGTGGACAGTTCACCTCTCCCAAATGGAGCGGACAAGGAGGGCTTGTCTGCTCTATTAGTGGAACAAGTGGGATAAAGTCACCTTGACTTGCTTCCAAATAACGCACATTTCATTCATAATATTAAAACACAGGCCTATAATTTGCACGTTTTTTTTTTCTGAATTGTGTGAAATGGCTAATAAAAATAGGTAATAAAAAACGATTATGTGGAGGTGAATTGGTTTAGTCTTGACTTCTGGTCGTGAGTGACAGTGTTGGGGGATGGGAAATCTGTTGATTGTCGAGTGCCAAATAAACACAGATATAGAGTTCTATATAAGAGGGGGTCTCGCTCGGAGAGTAATTCAATGTAGAACCGCCACTGATGACAAGGTCAATGACATAGGATTCTGACTAGATTAATGTTAAGAACATAAATCTGTCATAAGACAATGTTCCTAATCGTTGTAAAATTATGTGTGTGATCTATTCAAGCAACAAAATATTTATTAAAGCGTTGAAAATGTGTTTTAATTTATTTTATTTTTTTCAAACGTTTTTTTTGTTGTCCCACATTATCAAATATGATTAAGAATGTGGGACTGAATGCTTTGGGTAATCTGGGACAGTCTTCAAATGGGGGAAATATGCATTTAGGGACCTTATAAATCTAATGACAAGGGCTAATATATGCCATAATGAGGGTGTTAATGCTGGAGGTTATAACATTAGCACAAGTTCACAGTAGCTAGCAGCTAGCTAAACCAGCTAGCTAGAGAGATACTACAGAGATGGAATCTGGGATACGTATTCCAATAGCAAGCAAAGGTATCAGGATGAAGTATACCGTTAATTTCAAATTCCCAGTTAGTTTAGTACAACGGTTCAAATCACTGAGCAGGATTCAAAATGTTGAATACACACCCACGCATACACACCCACGCACACACCCCACACACACAGTCATTAGTCAGATAAAATATGATAATATCCATGGCCTTTAATTAACTCAATGAAATGTATTACAAAATATAATGGCACCACAGCGTCAGGAAAAGAGATGGCAACAGAAAGAGCGAGGAAGAGAGAGAAATAAGAGAAGGGAGCTATTAGTGATATTGTGTTTGGTATGCATAAAGTATGGTGAATATAGGCTTTTTTAGGTCTAATACATATGTCCCAGATTACAAAGTGACCTATCCCAGATTATCAAATTCCAGCAGAATTTTTTTTTTTTTTTTTTGGCACAAAAACACTTAATAGGTGTGTGGCATGTCTCCTCTGGGTATAGTGTCTATACATTACAGAAGTCAATATTGCAAAAAATGTCCCAGATTACCCGAATTCACCCCTACATATTTTACTGT
Organism: Acrossocheilus fasciatus; assembly: GCA_036784905.1. Lineage (NCBI taxonomy): Eukaryota > Metazoa > Chordata > Actinopteri > Cypriniformes > Cyprinidae > Acrossocheilus > Acrossocheilus fasciatus. Next base: position 18,453,779 of record CM071945.1, read on the forward strand.
AACTCTATCAAACAGTATATTAAAAATATAGATTGTTTTGGTCTGATATATCAATGGATTTTCAGGTGCTGTGGAGAATCTGCTTTTTTTAATAAAATAATAATTATAATAAAAGAGAGTGAGAGGGTGACCTGGAATCTGTGTCATCAGATGCAAAAACCCAAATAACTCAAACTATTATGTTCAAATGAATGAACAATTATAAATTAACAAATACTCACAGATGTTTTACTTCAGTCTTTTTTTTTTTTTTTTTTGCAGCTCAGCTCTTAAGAAAAATGTTCCAGTGTAAATTATTTGATCACATGTTGTTTTGTGGGTCAGTCATAAGCTTGATTTTCCAGTTTGATGAGTTGAAATGCCAAAATGGGCTGGCAGTAGTTAATACATTTACTGTAATTGCACTCAGTCTCATTCCATTCTCATTCCATGCTAGTGAAACAACACTGAATGCACAATGCAGTTTGATCTCATGATACGTCCAAGAGTTTTACACACTGGTCTGTTATTGTGGGGACATTATCAGGGGCGTCATGCAGTCATTATTTTTGAGGGGGCACGAGTTGGGGGGGGGGGGTGTCGTCATGTGACACACAGCAGGCAACAGCACTTATGTTTTATTTATTTTTTCCTTTATATTCTAAACATTCCCAAACGCATTAACTATATCATGAAATATCTTGATTCTCACCTTTATAGATTATGATCAATGTAACCTAATAATCTATTAACTATGCATAAAAACCTGTCTGTTTATGGGTGTCATGCCATAACATTTTTTATACGACTGACTTTATATTTAATGTGAAACATTGAAAGTTAATGTAACATGTTTTCTGGTCTTGTCCAGTCTTAAATCTGTTTTGGTCAGAAATACATTCTAGCGTAGAGAAAATTTTGGAAATTGAGATAGAAAAAACAGCTATTCAGTCAGAAAGAGGTATTCAGTCAGCGAGTGAAGAAAACGCCAACATTTTTGCGATGACTCATCTGAACGCGTCTGATTGGTCATTGCATTCATAAGCTCAACAGAATCGCGTGTGATTAGTTATAATGCACAGTGCTGTAAAAACGCGTCTGTATCTGGCTCAGCGCCAGCAAGCGAACGCAGATTTGAATTTAACAGCTAATGATATGATGCGCTGAACGATTTAATCACGCTAGTGTGATTGTATTAAATATAGAAAATATTAATCGGCTATTTTTTTTCTTTTGTTAGCTGCATTCAAAATCCACTTGGTTCAAAAATCTGAGGGGGCACGTGCCCCCTCCCCTTGAATGGGCATGACGCCTCTGATTACCATGCCCCTAAACATGACAAAACAAAACGGCACAAAACGAAAGGTGATTGGTTGCTTTACCTGTCAGTCATACAAATTACCATTCAAAGTGGCAAAGGTTCCCAGACCTTCTGCCGTCAGTCTGAAGGTCTGGCTATGCGAGACTAATGTAAGGGTGTAAGTCCTTGGATGAAACTGCATTTGATGTCCCCATGAAAATGAGATGGTGCCCACTTAGGTGCTCTACACAGACTCTGTGTATAGGGAGCAGCAATATTGATGCTACCTGTGCTATCGCTATAGGTCGAGTAGGTGCAGAATAGGTTAAGGGGGTTTATTTGTTCCGCATAAGCTATCAGCACTGTGACTGACATGACAAAATAGCTGTGCTAAATCTGTTTATTTATTCTGAAAGGTTGCATTTTTGCTTAATAAAACTATAGGCCTGCATAGTTTAGCCATTTTTCTTTGGCAACCAGTGCATTTCCCAAAATTATTGTTAGCTAAATATGGTCGTTAGTTCCATTGAACTCTATTGGCAAAAGTATAACAAAATAAACAGGTGATTAAAAATGTGAAAACAATACTCAATAGACAAAAAGACAACAGACAATATATTGTATATACCGATGTGCAATATACAAATTATGCAAGGGAATTTGGATAGATGTAACATGTTAAACAAATAATGTATAATAATTATAAGTATGGATATATCTAATAATTAGGCCTATAGTAAAGCATTATTATGATTATTCACAGTAAGCCTATACTCTTTGCTCTAACACACAAATACACAGCCATACTTTTTGTCACACATCATGAATCTGCAATGCAAACAAAGTTTAGGCTCAATAAAATAATTTCTGGACCGATTGTGGGCATAGGTAACATTTTTAATAAAACTCTGTAAATGCCAGATTAGATAGTAATTGAAATATTTAATGTGTTCTTTAATTACATTTTTACAATTTTCGCAACATTCATGATATTTTTATTATTACAAAAGCTCTGATGTATGTGGTTAAATGCAAAGAGAGACAAACCTTTATATTTCATGTTGCTTATGGTTGTAGCAGTGGTGGTCTAGTGGTCAAAAAACGAACTGACAATACATTCAAACTTTCTTAACCTACTTGGGGCTGCTCCAGATGGAAGGGACTATATCTCTAAATGGGTTTTATAGAAGGTTCCTACCTAAGCCCACCCCTAAATAAAACCCCACTAACTTGAATATCTCTAAGACTGTTTTATTGAAAATAGACATATTTGTAACACAGGCTTTCCAAAAAGATTTGATTAACACTTACAGCCTGAAACATAAAGAAGGAACACGGTACATTCAAAATCATGGAACTCCTGTTGCTTCTCAGTACAAGAAAGCAAAAAAGAGTTTGCAATAGTAAAGAGAATAAAAGTATGCATTAGCAGAGGTGCAGTTAAACCAGATGACTGATATTTTCAGCTTGTGCTAGCAACTCAGTCTGTTGGTAGATCTTTCAAATTCAAATGTTGAAAAAGATTGTGTATAACATCATATTAAAGTCCATTTAGAAATCTATTATATGTTAAAATATATGTACATTCATAAATATGATGGGAGAGCTAACAGATCAAAAACTACTATCAAAAACAAGAATAGCTTTAGCATTAAGATGTCAGCTGATTGCAATGAAAATTCTGAACACAACAAGATTATTTCTTGATGTATAAAGCACATTTTAAGATATAGCCATTTTAGCATTTTTTAAAACATTAATAAATTCACAATAAATTTTATTTGAAACGTAAATGTCACCAGTATTAATGAACAACCTGCTACATTTCCAGCAAAATATAATTGTTGAATAAAGGTATTATTTTATTATTTTTTTTGGAGTTCAAAAACAATGTGCATTTCCTCACTATAAAACATAGGTGTCATGTTCTAATAACCTTTATTTAACTAAAATTGTTACAATTATAGGCTCAACATAACTATAACTTTGATTATAACTGCATTTTCTCTGCATAGCTATTTCTTATCTGACTGTGTGAAGAACCCAGAAGCATGGCTGTTGCTTGTTTTGTGATGTCACGATAAATTCATATCACCAATGACCATATTTAGACTTCCTCCTTCAGCTGCGGTCACTGGGCAAAACTCCAGTATTTCTAGCCAGCAGCTCAAGTGAAACTGAAAGAAAAAAAAAATACCTTGTTTATCCGAACAGGTCTATGATCATGTCATTGTTAATAATCAAACTGTTTATTCTTATTCATTGTAAAATAACAAAACACAGCAAGATAGACAAGATCATGGTTATTAAGACACTTACTGGCTGCCCTGTAGTGATGGAAAGATATTTGGGACTTCGGTCAGCGTCTTCTCGTAGGAGATTACCTCCATGAGCAATGCCAAGGTCCTCATGTCTGTAAAAGCTCTCCTGTGAAAAAAGTTTGTTACACACAAACATTCTTGATGCGTCGGGAGCTGATGGCCAACCCACCGCCTGCAGCCACAATCTAGCTCTGTCAGCATCTCGGGGGAACCAGTGCAAACCTGTCAATTTCTTGCACCGAGCCAACAAACACTTGCAACCCATTCTGAATTCAGAGCCAGCCTGGCATCAACTCTGTTTATACAAAAAGGTCACATGACAGAAACCATATTTGAATTCTCTCAAGCAGAGACTGGCAAAGTCAGATTCACATATGCTGCATTAAACATAAAGGACAAAAGTAATCTTCAGAGAATGGAATAACAGTTCGTCCTCATACAAAACGTTTATTGTTTTTATCAAACAGGTGGCTTTTCCTGTTTCTTACACTTTACAGTAAGGTTTAATTGTTAACATTAGTTAATGCATTAAGTATCATAAACTAACATTTTTTCAACAACATTTTTACAGCATTTAATAATAATTATTTATAAATATAGTATTGTTCATTTTTTATTTCATGTTCATTCATGTTCAAAATAAAAATTGTACTTTTGAACTTTTGAATTGAACTTTTAGCATATCATATCTTGATATACTACATGAGCTAATGTTAATGTACCTTAAATTATTATTTTTTTATTATTTTCTGAAAATAGAAAAGATGCATGTTCTGTTCTGGTACTCTTCCATCATTTTAATTGTTAAAGGCAATAAACATATTACACAAGCAGATTTTACACAGCAGGAAAAACAAGTCAACCGAATGGAAATTAATGTACTAAAACATATGTCAAAGAATAACAAGGAATATGTCTACAGAACTCTGGACAACCACACAATAAAACAAAAAATATACAAACTTGGAGCGGAGATCATGAAGCAGGGGACCAAGAAAAGCCATGCAAAACTACTGCTTCCAAAAGAGGACACAACTAGAAATCAGTGGTTAAGTTGTATTTACAATACTGTTCCAGAACAGTTCAACCCAAATATTCGAGTGTGTGCATCGCATTTTACGGAGGACTATTTCCTGAACCTGGGAGTAGCCTGCCAGCTGTGCTCAAAGACTGTTTCTAAAAGTGGGGCAATTCTAACTTTGCAAGGACAGTCTGGCGCTTCTGACTCACAGCCTGTAAGTATGTTTTCATATTTAAAGAATTTGCCACTGACTATTCAAACGCGAGTTTTGAGTAGTAGAGTAGCGCTTGTTGTTTGTCGTTTCTCCAATCACAAATGCAGACATGGTAATGTTTACGTGGCATGATGCTACGAGGCACAACGCGACAGTATAAGTCATTATAATCGGTAATTATGTCCCCATTGGATGCAACAAATGCCTCGTTTGTAATGGGTTTTATTGTTTTTGTGTCGTCGCGCTGGGACACGGCTAGGATTGTAACGATATGAGATTTTTGAGTTAAAATTTAACTTTTATTTTTGGTAAAGTGCTGCACAACAAAGGTATACTAAGTTAAAACATGGACAAACATCATATTCCTTTATAATAATTAATTTATTTAAACATTATTTTTAAGAATATTATTATTATTGTTGTTATAAATTTTAAGTAGCCTACATTGTACAATGCTAATATTTCTGTCATGACTTTTCTTTTGATGGGTTGTAGCGGACCTTTGAGTTTCAGAGTGTATTTGGCAATGGTTTGTGTCAAATAAAACTGGAAAATGTTTATTTAGGTTTTCTCTCAGAGCAGCTCTGCTGATGTTCATGTTTATGTAGACGCTGAAAACACAATTAGTGTCATGCATGCATACTTCAGTATTTGGTAGATAAAACGGCGCCACTCATATCTTTTGATTTTTCCATCCATCAGATTGCACGTTTTACGTGACAACCTCGTTATACTGTAAATATCATGTTCACGACTGCACCGGGATTCCCTCTGCATCACGGAAATTACACAGCCTTTTAACTTGTTATAAATGCGACATATCTTTATTTGCACGGAGGGATGGTGTCCGCGAATATGAGCGAACATGTTGGATGTATTGCCTGCTTTCAGGGGCGTCGCACCCGTGGGGGATGTGGGTGTTTTAACACCCACACTTTTCCCGGTGAGAGGGTTCAACACCCACACTTTTTCTGCAGTTTTTCCGCAGTTTTGCACAAACGCCTTACAGCAGTCACTCCTCCGTTTCTCTGGCTGCTCTGCGGCTGCCTCCTCTCCCCTCAAACATGACACCGGCTTTGAGTGTGACCGGCTGATGATTGGCTGTTCTGCCTTAAGTCCCGCCTCTCTTGGTGTGTTAGATTTATCGGTCAGCTCGTGCTGAGGAGGCGGGAACTTACGGTTATGGTTATTTACATCTCCCTTTTCCAGGTAATTTGAATGAGTGTTTATGCTTTCGAGGTTTAAATAGCTTGATATGTGTTTGGGAAGATGTTCTGTTTATGTTTTGTTGACATGTCGAGTGTTTTCTGTATTATATTTCGTTTTTTAGACTAATGATAATTGCTAATTGGGATATTGTTCAGCAGCTAGCTAAATTCGGTTATGTATGTGGCATGCAATGTATAAAGTAACTGTGATGAAGAAGGCAAGGAATTGACGAGGAGGAGGGACAAATTGTCATTGTTAATCAGTATTTATGAGTTTATTGCCAGTGCAATTGATTTTGATATTTTGAGCATTGTTTGTTAATAATTTAAAAATAATTTCCCCCTGGGATTATTAAAGTATTTCTGATTCTTTAGCAAGACTACTGTTGTGTATTTTCACAACAGAGTTTTGACTTATTTTCTGTGTGTTCCGAGCAGTCATGGGAATAACGGCGTTATAAATACGGCGTTACTTTAGGCGTTATTTTTTTCAGTAAGGAGTAATCAAACGAATTACTGTTTCCTCCGTTACAACGCCGTTACCGTTACTGACAATAAAATGAGGCGTTACTATATTATATTAGAATTTTATATTTCAGTTCATCTGAATGGATGCGCAGTGTAGCTGTATTTGACGTACCATAAACTCTAGTGTGAAGGCGCACGACTCGCTGTCGCTTTCTCTCACAAACACGCACGCAAAGAAAGATACAGAGCAAGAGAGTCTTTCAAAACATGCAGAATTGACGCGCTACATGTAAACGATATTCTTTGTTGTATTTTCATGTCAAAATAACGGCGTTCCTTTGGAATTCTTCAGCTTTTAAAGGAACACTCCACTTTTTTTGGAAATAGGCTCATTCTCCAACTCCCCCAGAGTTAATAAGTTGAGTTTTACCGTTTTTGAATCCATTCAGCCGATCTCCGGGTCTGGCGAGAGCACTTTTAGCATAGCTTAGCATAGATCATTGAATCTGATTAGACCAGTAGCATCGCGTTCAAAAATGACCAAAGCGTTTCGATAGTTTTCCTATTTAAAACTTGACTCTTCTGTAGTTATATCGTGTTCTAAGACTGGCGGAAAATGAAAAGTTGCGATTTTCTAGGCATATATGATTAGGAACTATACTCCCAGTCCGGCGTAATAATCAAGGAACTTTGCTGCCGTAACATGGCCGCAGCAGGCGTAGTGATATTACGCAGCGCCTGAAAGTAGTCCCCAGCTATATTATAACTAGGTACCTAGCTGGGGACTATAACAATAGTTAATACTTAGTGCGTTTTATATTGATGACAAATATGCATTCATACTTGGTTATTCTAATTACTAAAGTTCTATCATCATATAATATAAAATTATCATAATATTATATTATAATGCTTGACTGACTGATACTAAGTGTCAGTAGATAAATAGTGTAGATTAATGTACAATGTTTTATAATAATTTATTCTTATTTAATTTAACATATTTAATATTGGGGGCATCCAAAGTTATTTGACATTTGAACATTTTTTTTTTTTAAAGTAACGCAATAGTTACTTTCCCTGGTAATTATTTACCCTTATAATGATGTAACTCAGTTACTAACTCAGTTACTATTTGTGAGAAGTAACTAGTAACTATAACTAATTACTTTTTTAAAGTAACGTGCCCAACACTGGTTCCGAGTGTGTTTTTATACTTTTCTAGTATCACTCATTTAAATGGGAAGGTATGTTATACCTTTTGTACCCTTCTGTCATTTGTATTCATCATTTTTATTGTTAACAAACAAACCACATCCATCCCCCGCACTTTTGAAAAGCTTGCTACGCCCCTGCCTTCAACTCAGGCTCTAGGCTACTTCCCGTAGAGACTATTATGTCACAGAATGACTACTCAACCTATTGGATGATGTAAGTAAAAAAAAAACTTTTTTATGAAAAGCTGCTGACATGTTATTCGAGCGGCACAGTCATTCACACACGCTACTGTTCGCTGAAATGGAAGGATTCTTTAGAATTACACTCATCGGTGTCTGTGTGCTTTACATTAACGGCCAATGTAAGTATTAGGCTACATTTATAAAACGATTTTATCATTTCCCATCAACAGAGTAACCTATACATGGAAAAAGGAGTAATACCTATTTGTCATTTGTTTTGTGCCATATTTGAACAGAACATGCTATCAATTAATATGTTTTTATAGCATAGTAGAATGCAGGCTATATCTACATTTAACATATAAGTGTAGTTGTGACTGTAGATATATGTTTTATTTTTTTATTATTATTATTTACATCCTGTAAATAGCTGCAGTTGTGCTTGCTCATAAATTATACATACATCTTCAAAAATTATTATGCATCTTCATTAGCTGCAAAAGAATATCTCTGTAAAGGTTTCCTAAATTATCTAAGTGTAATATCTCTTTCTATACATGTACATAGAATTATACTTAGAATTGTAATTAATCATAATAATAATCTGACTTGTGAAAATATTTTAGATTATCATGAATATGGGCTGATTGAAGCATACGGTGACTCAGATCAAGAAGATTTCATTGTCAAATTTGATGATGAACATATGGCACATGTAGACTTCAAAGAGCAGAAAGAAATCATCACATTACCTGACTTTGCTGGCCAAATTGAGATTCCTTCACTGTATGAGGATGCTAAAAAGGGAGTATCTATTTGCAGAACCTTCTTTGCCATGCTTAAAGAGGTGTATGCCAATTCATCTGAACCACTTGGTAAGAGATAAAACAGGCATAAAAATGTTTAACTTAAATGTTTGAAATGTCATATTATGATTGATGGTTTCTATCTTTTCCAGAACCCCCCTGGAGCTCAATTTATCCCAAAAGTGATCCACAGTTGAATGTCAACAATACCCTGATCTGTCATGTGATTGGATTCTTCCCTCCACCTGTCAGAGTCTCGTGGACCAAGAACAATGTGAATGTGACAAATGAATCAACTCTCAGCAGATATTACCCCAACAAAGACGGGACATTGAATGTTTTTTCTCGACTGAGCTTCATTCCAGAGGAAGGAGACATTTACAGCTGTTCTGTGGAGCACAAAGCCCTTCAGCAACCTCAAACCAGAGTATGGGGTGGGTTTATATTGTATTTATCAATCACATTTAATCCCCTTTAAAACACATGATGAGATTTTACAAATGTTTGTGTCTGTGTGTACAGATGAGGAGATAACAGAGTCTAGCACTGGTCCATCAGTGTTCTGTGGAGTTGGTCTGGCTCTTGGGCTGCTGGGTTTCGCCACTGGAGTCTTTTTTATTGCCAAAGGAAACTGATACAATAACACTGACAACTAGATGTTATTTTGTTTTAGTTCTCACGTTTAGTTGCTCATGTGCTTAAGTTACAATAGAATTTATTTTAGTGTTAATTTAGTTAATTTATGTTTTCAGGGTTCTATATTGGGTAACACTTTTTAATAACTGCATGCTATGAATCATTAGGTAAGCATTAGTAAATAGTCAGTTCATCCTTTATAAAGCATTGTCCCAACATTAATAGTCATTAGTAAGCAGTTTATAAATACAGCTATAAATGCCTTGTTCTTGATTTATAAGCATATCTATTACAAAGGAGATTTAAAGGCTCAGTTATCTTCCTAACAGAAAAAAATAAACAAACACAACACAGAGGGAGACAGAACTCAAAAATATTTATTTCAACATGAAAAAAAAAATGAAACTGTCCAACTGTACACTTTAATTTTTCTTTTTAGTTGTACAGTTGTACAGTTTAATTTTTGCATCTTGAAAAAATATTTCTGTGTTCTGTATCCCTCGGTGTTGTGTTGGTTTAACTTGTCTGTCTGGAAGATAAATGAGTCTTTAAATCTGCTTTGTAAATGCTTTACAAGGTATGAATAGTCCGCACTTTAGATGAGCTCACAAAAATAGATGGCTGCAACTACTAAATGTTTTATAACTACCTGACTTAATCATGAATTACAGCAGGAATATGTGTTAATAAAGCATTTATTAACACACTGAGCAACTATTATCATGTGTCTACATAATAAGATTTATAAATGTACATTTAAATAGTTTATTAATCATTTACTTACACTTTTTAAATGATCTTATGAACCACTGACAACTCCTAAATAACTGGTTTGTAAATACCGTAATAATTTAGAAATGAAGTATTGATCATTAATAAAGTATGAAAATACAATTATTAAACATTATAGATATGCTCAAGAACAAAACATTTATAGCTGTTTTTATAAACTGCTTACTAATGCCTATTAATTTTGTAACAATGCTTTATAAATAATGAATTGACTATTTACTAATGATTAACTAATGATTCATAGTGTGCAGTTATTATAAAGTGTTACCCTATATTGTAATACACAGCAGCAGACATGTTACACCTGCAATAATATACAATAGCTGTAAGTCTTCGTAGGACATGATATAATATTCTACTTTTGCATAGTGTGGTGGCTATATTTAATGCTATATTTAGTAGCTGCATTATGGGTCAGGCTCTTATGTTGTAATAAATGTTTTTCAACACTAAATTAGGTTCAAATTTTAATATCTAAACTTGGAAAGGGACTTGTGACATGTCACTCTATTTTTTATGTTCAAAAAATATTTTATTTTCTCAAATAAAGTGAAAACGAAATAAAATATTTTTCTCAATGTTGATGTAGATTTATTAGTTGTCAAAATTAGTGCGTTAACGCAGGAGATTTTTCAGTTTAATGCGTAAAAAATATTTAACACAGGGGCGGAGCTATTGACCACCCCACTCAAAACTGCTTGGTACGCGTGTCATTCAATTGCACGCACAAATACAACAGCGTGCTGTATCATTTCATTTCATAGCACGAAAGAATCTAGCATGTAATGTCGTGGTTATGTCATCAGTTAAATCACGAAATTACAAAAAAAGGCGATTAAAGCTACCTTAAAACTGTGCATGTAGTATTTATTATTTATGAGTCACATTTAAAGCAGTATCAGATCCGCATCAAGTTCAGCAGTGGCAGCTCTTAAAGTAACAACAGCCAAAATATCCTAATAACTAGCTGCTGTGATGTCCGTTAAACGAAGAACAAAGCAAAAAAGAGAAAATCAATAACTTCTGTAGTTTTAAGTGTTTGATAACTTTATTAAATTATATTTTCTACTTGCTGTAAGGCAGAGGTAAATATGGCATTTAATGGGTTTATGTGAAGATTCCCTTAATTTAAGGGAATATTAAATTAGTTCACTTAAATTAGTTATTTTTAAAAAGGCTAATAAATTATTGCAATATAAAAGTATATTAAAAAACTTTACTGTTAGTTGGGATTAGTGGCACTGAAGAGTGGTAGAAATACACTGCCTGGCCAAAAAAGGTTGGCATTTAGATTTAAATAAGCGATTACTGAATTTCGTAGGTGGTCCAATGAAATATTGGTGTGTGTTTAGCTTTTCTTTTGGATAGGCAAAGTAAAGTCAACTCCAGCATATCACAAAGACTTTTAATGGGGTTGAGGTCAGGACTCCGTGGAGGCCAGTCTTTCATAGTTTGAGCCTGATGAATCCTGACATTGTGTTGTCCTGGAATATAGACATGGGTACGTCTTCCGACACAGTTGTTTGAGAAATGAAAAGCTATGGACCGCATCATCAGTTAGAGTTAAAAGAATTGTTGCCAAACATACAACATGCCAGAATCATATTAATCACTGCAATAATGCAGTATAATTTTAAGTATTTGCTTAAGTACTAATGACAAGCAACTAGTGAATCACTCCAGTTGTTTACTGAACCAGTTTAACTGTAATACCAATGTACAACTGTGTATTATTTATTTATTTATTTATTTTTTCAGATAGAAGTTTCCCTTTGAATGTTTTGGTGTGTGTATACAAATAAATCTATGTTCATCTGTTGATTCTGCATCTGTCCATGTAGTGTATGCAAAGGAGTGTATGTAAAGTCTGATATTCAGGTCTTTTTATTGTAAATGCATTGTAAATAAAATGTTTGTAGTATTTGCAACAATGTTTTAAAAAACATAAGGACAATGTCATGAACTGAGAAATCAAGATTTCCATTGATCTTTTGACATATAAGAGATAACAAACATCCTGTAAGTTGTGGAAAGTGCCACTTTATGACATAATAGTGTGGCTAAACACGGCCTCCGCAGAAGATCAATGTCTGCTTCTACATCTCTGCCTTTTTAGCCCCACCTTCCGGTTTGTGCATGCACTTCATAACCCCTTTAAGACACAACAACAAACTAGCTAAATATGTGCTTACAAAAAAAAAAAAAAAAAAAACAGGAGGAAGTTGGACAGAATAAATTCCTGATCTTTGTCATGCATACAGGAATCTTTTTTACATTTTGTTCTCCAAAGCAAGAAATAATGAGGAACTAACATTAAAACAATTAAGTGCCTGGATGAAACTGGATCCGCCTGCTTAGTGGGTTCATATCTTTGTTACGATTTCATTGGTCAATTTAATCACGCAGTCAGTCATCTGCTAAGTAAATAAAAGTCTACTCTTTGCTTCACCTCACAACTTTTCTGTTGCCAACATTTCCCATTCTCACACATTACAGATCTGCGATGCAAAAAGAAAGTTATTTTGGTGGATTGGTCAGTTAATGACGCTCTCTGAGAAGGCCAGTTTACAATTGAATGATAAAATGTTTCTATGCTGTTGCTGATGGTTATCCAGCAGTATACCATCTAGTGGTCAACAACCGAACTAATACATAAATACAGTCAAAATTCCTTATATACTTTAGTTTACTTCTAGTTTACTTCTAGCGCCGATGTATTGCCGTCCTCCCAGTTTATACTTCCCGTAGGGAACTCAACAACACTGAATGCACAATGTGGTATGATTATGTGATATGCCTGGCCTTGTTGTTGCCTACTTTGTTAGAAACAGGTGAGATATAATCTGTTTCTAATAATGATTAAACATTTATGCATTTTTTTATTTATTCTTGAAGAACATGATTATTGAAATATCTAATGGTTTGTTGGCTGCTTTTTTAAGTTCATGGACATTATGCATGGACTGGGTTAAGAACAGAGCTGATATTATCGTTTGCTTAGCATAAACAGTTTAACCAATCACAGGTTTTTAGGCCAGCATCATTATTACTAATGCTCAGCTGTCCTTTTGAACTTATTCTGACTCCTCATGTTAAAACAACATAAATAGTAATAAAATAAAGTGCCTGTTTAGTCATTTCTTTCTCATTTTTAAAAACTGAAACTCTCAAGTGACTCACTGGGTTGTTACCTATAGCATTTTTATTTCAGTTTTATCTCAAGGCATTTTCTAGACTAATTTTAGTGCATAACAAACCATATACTATTTTATCACACTTTTATTTTATTTTTCAGGGTCATCTCTTTCAGAGTCTGATAGGAATAAGATTATAACAGGTACTGCAGGGGTAGTGTTGGGGGTGATTATGGCAGTGGGGAGGACTGATCTATATATACCAAAACACACAGGTCAGTTTGTAGACACGCACACACATATACACTCATTGCCAAAAATATCGGCACCCTTGGTAAATATGATCAAAGAAGGCTGTGAGAATTAATCTGTATTGTTAATTATTTTGATCTTTTATTTTAAAAATTCACAAAAACCTAACCTTTCATTGGATAATAAGAATTTAAAATGGGGGAAATATCATTATGTAATACATGTTTTTCTCAAATACACATTGGACACAATTGTTGGCACCCCTAGAAATTCTTATGAGTAAAATATCTCTGAAGTATATTCCCATTCATATTCACAATTTTAAGCACTCGAGGGTGTTTATGAACATGAAATTATCCAGCCATGGCTTCCTGTTTCACAGAAATATTAATAGGAGGGAAAACAAAGCCCAAATTCCCCTAAACCTCCATCACAATGAGAAAAAGAATATATTTCTGATGTGCAGCAAAAGATAACTGAGCTTCACAAATTAGTGAAGTGGCTTTAAGAAAAGAGCTAGAGCAGTGAAAATTCCCATTTCCACCATCAGGACAATAATTAAGAATTTTCAATCAAAATAAAATGTTACGAAACTGCCTGGAAGAGGACGTGTATCTATATCGTCCTAATGCACGGTGAGAAGGAGAGTTTGAGTGGCTAAAGACTCTCCAAGGACCACAGCTGGAGAATTGCAGAAAATAGTTGAGTCTCGGGGTCAGAAAACCTTTTAAAAAAATTGTCAAACAGCACCTACATCACAACATGTCCAAAGTTTGGACTACATTTTTCATATATATTATATTGCTTTTGTCACTGTTATGCTGACAGTTCCGTTTTACATTCCAGTAAGGCTTAGCACTACTCTTTCAATTTATGTCTAATTTAATGTTGAAGAATGTTTTGCAGTTTAAAGGGTTAGTTCACCCAGAAATGAAAATTAGCCTGTGATGTACTCACCCTCGAGGCATCCTAGGTGTATAAGACTATCTTCTTTCAGACGAATCCAATCGGAGTGGCATTAAAAATTGTCCTGGCCCCTCCAAGCCTTACAATAGGGGTAAGTGGGTGCTTTTTGTCAACAGCTCAGAAGACGTGAAATAAAGTGCGCATATCCGTAATAAAACGTGCCTCACACGGCTCCGGGGGGTGAATAAAGGCCTCCTGAAAAATATCCATATTTCAAACGTAATAAATACTTTTTTCTCACTTCCGCTGACTGTCATACGTGCAAGACGTTCCGCTGGATCAGTTGTTCTTATCTCCGCTGACATTCAAGGCTGTAGAGGTCATCTCTAGGTGCTGATCCCCCATCTGATCTGGATACGGACTGGATCCGGGTGACTGCAGTGACCATGTGATCTGGATACGGACTGGATCGGGTGACTGCAGTGATCTAGGAATAAGAAAGAAACATACTAATATTACCATAGATGCCATTCTTCTTACGATGTAACAAGTTCATCGGGTGTTATGGGAAGTGTTTCCGGTTCTGGTTGACCTAATTAATGCAGCCTAGCAATCCTTTAACGGATTTGAATATTAGAAATGTATTAGTGTTATGTGTAAGCCAAGTTAAAGAGATGGATCTTTAATATAGATTTAAACTGACAGAGTGTGTCTGCCTCCCGAACAGTGTTAGGTAGATTATTCCAGAGTTTGGGCGCTAAATAGGAAAAGGATCTGTCGCCTGCAGTTGATTTTGATATTCTAGGTATTATCAAACGGCCAGAGCTTTGAGAATGCAGTGGACGTGGAGGACTATAATGTGAGAAGAGCTCGCTCAAGTACTGAGAAGCTAAACCATCATTAACCATAATTAGCAAGATTTTAAAATCTATACAATGTTTAATAGGGAGCCAGTGCAGTGTTGACAGAATCGGGCTAATATGGTCATACTTCCTGGTTCTAGTAAGAACTCTAGCTGCTGCATTTGGAAACCCAGTTAGGTCTACTCTCTAACAATGTATGCAAACAAATACTAATGGACTTTTCACTGTTTTTGATAAACACATTAGTGCTGTTAGTAAAGTTTTTTAAGCAGAGATCAATTGCAAAATTAAAAAATCTTTTTTGGGGGGCAAAGAATTGTAATAAGTGATCCATAAGGAAATAAGGAAACTTATTGCCTTAAAACATTTGAAAAAACAAGCTGATTTTTTTTTTTAAGTTAGAAGAGCTTAAAATTTTTATGACAAGTGGGGCAGGGCAGAGAGTTACGGGACCCAATACAAGCCTCACTTCCATGATCCCACCCCACTCATCACACTGATGATTGTATATAACGTGCTTCCATAAACAACACATTCATTCAGATC
This sequence comes from Acrossocheilus fasciatus, assembly GCA_036784905.1. Lineage (NCBI taxonomy): Eukaryota > Metazoa > Chordata > Actinopteri > Cypriniformes > Cyprinidae > Acrossocheilus > Acrossocheilus fasciatus. The sequence goes on from CM071945.1 coordinate 18,469,625, forward strand.
TTTATAGTTAAGTGCTAGTTTGTAACTGCACTCTAATGTAGTTATCTAAAAGACTCACAACACACTTGCATGTAAATAGCCAAACAACATGCAGTATATACATGCAAAAACACACAAAATAACACTTAATTTCTGCATTTATTTTCCTTGTTGTCTGATGCAAAGCATGCTGGAAACTAGAAAACGCAATCATTTTAAGTTCACCTTGCTACAACAACATTTTGAGTTCACAGAACTTATTTCAATTAAGTCTAATGAACGTTCATTATTATTTGAGTGAAATGAACTCATTTCATTTCATTCATTTCACTGTTCGGTTTTACAGCGTGGATATCTATTTTATGGAGAATAGCACAGTGGCTCTATTCTAAATATTTGTTTCAAGGTCCACCACCAGTGACAAGAAAAAAGAGAATGCAGGTAATCAAGTTACATACAGACTTTGAAATATATCAAGTCTGAAATTCAGGTTTAAGGTTTCAATTTTTTTTTTCAAATTATACAAAATAGATCACGTTGATCAGTAGAGGGCGAAAATAGACAGATTTTTGTGTTGGTGGCATGTAATATGCACATGTTCAACACACTAAGAAAGATGAAACATGAATGGAATTTTAGAATAACATACATTTTCGAAATCCATTTTCATTTTTTTTTATTAAAACAAATTAAAAATTGAGTTACATCAATTAGAGCTGAGGCATCAAACACAACAAACAATTTCTGCTGCTAATCTGTGAATAGGCATTCTTCTCTCATCAACATGACCATGAACTGTACGAAAACATTTTTTTTTTTACATTCAGCAAAACATATTTAATAATGCTGTCAAAAAGTGTGGCATGTTTTTAAAGAGAAATCATTTGCCTTCTGATCCATACAATACTTGTTAATACTCATCTGACCTTAGCAGATATGATGTGTAAATTGATCTGTTCACAATTCATTTTGTGTGTTTCTTTAATAACAAATAGGCCTTAACCTTTTGCCCTGTGGACTTACATAAAATAAATTCTCCTAAAACATCCATTTCATATCTTATTTATCCAACAGAGGAATACCAGACATTTATTGCAATAATTTCTGATGTATGATGCAATCCTTTCCAATAGTGTGTATTCCACAGCAGGTTTTGCAAAGCAAATTAACATGCGATCTGTACATGACGACAGAACTAACAACAAATATGGCATTGTTAGTGTCAGTATAATTATATCCATTTTTTTCCTTTGGCAATAAAAACTGCTCCAGTGATGAGACCCAGCAGCCCAAGAGCCAGACCAACTCCACAGAACACTGATGGACCAATGCTGGGCTCCGTTATCTCCACATCTGCACACACAGACACAAATATTTGTGAAATTCATCATGTGTTTTTAAAGGGGATTTAATGTGAATAATAAATATAAACCTACCCCATGTTCTGCTCTGAGGTTGCTGAAGGGCTTTGTGCTCCACAGAACAGCTGTAAATGTCTCCTTCCTCTGGAATGAAGCTCAGTCGAGAAAAAACATTCAATGTCCTGTCTTTGTTGGGGTAATATCTGCTGAGAGTTGATTCATCTGTCACATTCACATTGTTCTTGGTCCATGAGACTCTGACAGGTGGAGGGAAGAATCCAGAAACCAGACAAATCAGGGTGTTCTTGACATTTAATTTTACATTGTTCCTTGGGTAAACTGAGGTCCAGGGGGGTTCTGTAGTACATTTCAATTTTATCAATGCATTTAAACTTTAAAGTTTTATAATAACCATATAAAATCAGATTCCTCTAATGTATAGCCTATACAAAATGTTTGGCTATTTTAAATCATTCATGTTGCATTTAAAATTTTAAATGTTTAATCCAAATCAGCTTTAGATTATGTCACCGATGTTGAGTAAAAACAATGCCTTACCAAGAGGTTCAGATACATTAAAGGAGTGTCCTGAAATAAGTATCTTTGCACAAAGGCGTTAATCCAGCAGAAGGGTCTTCATTAGTGATAAGTGCCAAAATATCAGGGCCAGGAATAAACAGAAGAGCATTAGGTACTATGACAATTTTCTTCTCTTCCAGGTCCATGTGTGCAGCCACTTCATTATTATAAGTGAAGAGCATTTCATTACTACCAGCTGATCCAGTGCATGATTCAGTCACACCAAATTCATGATAACCTAAAGATGTCAGAATTTAGAACATCTGTTACAAATCACTTGAAAATGATTACATTAAACGTTACAAAAAAATGACAACACAAGCTTTACCAATGAAAGAAATGGGGAAAGAATTTAAGTAAAAGATTACATTTTAAAACACAAATTACAACATTAATTCAAAATTAGCAGAAAAGGTTTGTCAAAAAGGTTTGTTCACTTACTTTGGCCCTCAGTATATAGGAAATAGGAAATGAAAAATGTTATTCCGCAAAATGTTTCAAGCATGTTTGTTCACAGAAGTGAGTCCAGCATAGAGCGGATGGATCCTGTGTGGTGCTGTGGTCAGTCATGAACTGGATATTCTGGTTTAATATTCTGGTTTAATAGTAGCAGATTGTGCCAAGCCTACACATAGCCTGTATATGAAAGCTGTTACTGGGGCAGTGCCTTTTGTACCTTTTAGGTACTAATATGTATGTTTAAGGTACCAATATACAGTACAAAGGTGCTGTCCCAGTGACAGCTTTCATACCTTTTTTTCCAAGACCATAGGGGTTTTTTTGTTTTGTTTTGTTTTTTGAAGAGTGTACAATATGAAATGTCACATTAGAAACTTTTTTTTTTTTTTTTTGACTGTCACTAAATCTTGGGTCTGTTTCTATACCACAGTAGAACCGGATTTAAAGCTGTAGTTACAAAAACAGGTCTATAACTGAAGACTATCCATTAGCATTCCCATTTATCTAACTGACAGTTGCTGAACCGGAGCAGAGTGTCTTGTTAGTACTTTGACTTGTTAATACTTAGGACTTAGAAACTGTGGATTTGAATGGTTGCTACTTCACTAAAAATCTCTGCACATTGATGATAACCGCTTGTCTACATGCTTACAGTTTCTGTATGATTTAAAAATGTTAAGCCTACATTCGTACATGTCCCTAACAATCAACAATCAAATATGAGGATATTTAGTATTCAGCAACAGATTACTGCTCTTTTACACTAGTAGTGGCTATTTTGTTGAATCTGTTGTCTTTAAATCCAGACTTAAGTGCATATGGTGAAGAATGTGTGTATTGTTGTAATGTGTATTAAGTATCCATGCCCACAAGAAAATAACATTGCATAAACAGCATTAATCAATCAAATTTCATCACAGTCTTTTGCAAAGCAGAGACAATGATCAACTACTGAAAGATGAACAGTAATATCATATTTTATATCATATTTTAATGTGATAATAATATCATATTTTACTTGATCTAAATGTAATTTTATTAGGCAGATATGATCTAGATGCACTATGCACTGGAACAGTTGGAAAAACGTTATTTTTGACATATATTTTGCAATGCAAATTTACACGTCATCTGTGCACAACAGACAACAGAACTAACAACAGTGTCAGTGTTAACATCTCAGTATAATTATATATCCATTTTTTGCCAAATCCAGCAGCCCAAGAGCCAGACCAACTCCACAGAACACTGATGGAATTATCGTTTTGTTATATGCATTTTCCTTTCATATTTGTTATATGCAGTTTTTTTCTAATTCATGATAGACTGCTTTTGATAAATTGTCACTGAGCATTTTAGATACATATTTCAGCAGTAAGAATTTGGTGAAAAATATTGGGAAACATCATAACTGTAGTTCATAAAAAGAAAATGAACATTTATTTTTATTTTTTTGTAGAAATGTTACATGTAAACTGAAAATTTACCATTGCTTATTCATTTTCACATACTCTTTGTCTTTCCCTAACACCACCCACATACTGTACATTTTTTCATTACAATCTTCCTATTGCTCTTCTATAACAATCAACTGTCAATTTTCTGTTTACACAGAGATAAATGTCCTACTGTTGCTGCTGCAGTTTAGGGTTGTGATGTTCCTCCTTGTTCAAAACTTGTAGTGATTTTGCTGGACAAATCCTTTAAAGTGTTTTATTAAGAAATTGAGAAGATTTCTGGTAAATTTTCAGAAACTTTCCAAAAGTTTGTAAAAATGTCCCTGAAATCCAGGCAGGTTCTGAAAGACGTTTCAGTTTTATCACTACATTTAAATTTCAGTTTTTTTAATAACCATATTTAATCCTTCTTCTCTGCATTTGTATATGTATACCAAAATGTTTGGATATTTATTGAACTGACAATGTTAATGTTCAAACCAAATGGGTTTTAGATGTCAAAACTGAAGGGGTGGATTCTGTAATATTATCTGGAATTCGATATATATCCTAAGTTTTTAATTAATATTATTATTGGAAATTTTAAATGATTTGAAGAACTTCCCCATGTGAAACTTGAAGTATAGAATTACATGTCTTACACTGGAATGTACTCTCTCCTTGGTTTTAGAAAAGCGCCCAACACGTTAAAACAAATACATTTACTCTTCTGGCTTACTATGACAGCTTATAGGTCATAAAGCTCATAAGGCCCTCTCATCTACATGACACAAGCATTTATTTATTCTTCATCTTTAAACGTTAGAAAATAGAAAAGAATATTGACTGAAACCTCTAGCTGAGAAAAAGGACTTCATATCTGGATGTTTGTGGAAAGTTTGGATTAGAGCTTGGGTTTGAACAACACAGCCTTGAAGAAGTTGTGTATTCTCTCTCTCTCTCTCTCTCTCTCTCTCTCTCTCTGTGTGTGTGTGTGTGTGTGTACAGGACTGGTCTCCAGGGAGATTCGTAAATGGCACCCAATATGGACCTCTTCTATCACCCTGACACATGGGTGGCAGATATACGCCTCTGGAGAGACCTATTGCGTCTGACCTGATTGCTTGTCACCTAAATAATCACCTAAAGATATGCTTATGTCCATGTGTGGAGATTTTCAAAGTTTATCTATGCTTCGACTAACTAGAATCCTTTTTACCTAAGTAATGACAGTGACCTCTGCTAGAGTATAACTACTGTTGTATTGAGAGTTTACTCAGAGCGGCCTACAAACTCCATCGAGAGTGTTGAAGCTGACTTCTGCTGATGTAACTGCAAACTATTTTCTTCAGTAAATTTTTCTTTAATTGATCTCATCTCTGACTCCTGGTCTTTGTTCATCATATCTGGTCCTTGGGTTTTAATACTATAATTTTATACTAACAATAATATTTATTATACATATCAGAAAAACTATAATTAATAAAGTTAATTATAAAAACACATCATTTATTGAGAAGTGTGGAAAATGTTCACTTTCAATATGTAGAACATAGGAAATTTAAAAAAATGTTTCAAGCATGTGTGTACACAGAAGTGAATTCGACCATAGAACTTCTGGATCCTTGCACCTGTATTATAATTTAGTGTGGCACTGTGGTCAGTCATAAACTGGATATTCTGGTTTGATATATTCTGAGTAACAGACTAAGGGGTGTGTATTGTAATGACATCACAGATGTGATTATCATAACCAGGCGTAATGTTACTGTGCCCAGACTGTAATGCAAAAATGCAGTACAATCTTGTGGTAGTGTTTTTGTCTGCTTTATTTGAAACAGGTAGGATGATTTTTCCTACAATATACCTTTGTGTTCAGGTGATTTAGAATTCTCAATATTAAATATTTTAAATGAATTTACCGACACTTATCATCTTGTGTTAGCAACTAAACACGTCAAACTAAATTGTGGTGTAATTTTTGAACGATTTCCTTACTACTGAAATATTCAAAGGACCTACTATAGCAGACTTTACCAAATTGCAAAATCATCAAATTCTGATTCACTATGTCTCTTTCTGACAAGTTTATTACAATAATATATCTTGTTTTAATGAAAATTGTTATAAAAACAAGATATTTTATTTATTATTGAAAATTATTTGTATCAGTCAATCTTTGTTTTTGTTTTTTTATGTCAAAATGCTGTTTAACCTTGTCTTTCCTTTTTCTGTTGTCCAGTGCATGGACTTTACGGATATGTCCAAATTCAGTGTCGAGTACCTGACTCTCAACAAAACATTGAATTTATCTTCTCAGTCACCTACAACATGATAGAATATCTGAGATACAACAGTACTGAGGATAAATCTATTGGTAAAACCGAATTTGGGAAGAAATTGGCAGAGGACTATAATAAAAACAAGATTTTACTTGCACAAACAGAATTTGTGCTGAACCAATGCAAAACAATTGGAGAGTTAATTGTCTCTTTTTCAAGGATGAAAGGTAAAACAGTTCCTTATTCACTACATTATTAATATTAAAGACAGAATATATTATTTTATTAGTTTCAAAACTTTGGTATTTTGGTTTGACATAAATAAGACATCTGGTCTAGATTTTGCAGTACAACCAGAAGTCATTATCCGGTTGGATTATGTGAATCAGAAAGCTATGCTGGTGTGCAGTGCCTATGACTTCTACCCCAAACCCATTAAACTGACGTGGATGAGAGATGATAAAGAAATGGCAGCTGATGTGACGTCCATTGAGGAGATGGCTAATGGAGACTGCTTCTATCAAATCCACTCCCACCTGGAATACTTCCCCAAACCTGGAGAGAAGATCTCCTGTGTGGTGGAGCACGCCAGCTCCCATAGACCCATGATCTATCACTGGGGTAAGAAGAGTTGTGATGAAATTATAAGGTGAAGTTACGGTGTTAAGATTCAGTTTGTTGCCTCATTGAACATATTTTACAGATCCCTCTCTACCTGACTCTGAAAGGTCTAAGATCATTCTTGGGTCTGTGGGGCTGCTGATGGGGGTCTTCATGGCAGCTGGAGGTCTGATTTACTATAAAAGAAAACACACAGGTATGTATTTACAATACAGAATTAAGACTGATAGTGTGCTTAAAAAAATCCCTGTTATTATCAGCTGAGATGTTGGAAATGTTGTTGTTTTGCTGCTGTCTACAGGCTTTTACAGACTTCCAGTTTGTTTACTTCCAATGCAAACAATGAACGAGACCGAACTGCAGTAAGCTGTAGCATCTGGGACTGCACCATATTACCATTTTAGAGGACCATTTATCGAAGACTTTATGACACTGCAGTTGTTTTTTCAAAGGCTCTGGTCATAAAACTTCTACAATACTAATAACATTTTATTTACATGAATTAGATATGACTAGCCAAACGTGTCAATTAAGTGCCACCTGCACACTGTTTGAGTGGACTGTTTGAAACAGGCCTTGTTTATGTTATAAATTATATTGCCTAAGCGAATTATATTCTGGTCCTGACTCTTTGCTTTTGAAGATTCCCCTGTTCTAGTGGTCTATTTCAAGATTTCAGTCTCTCAGGTTTTGTCTAATGTTGTTTTAAGTATTTATTTGTTTTGCTTTACACAGCTTTCACCTGCTACGGCTTGTCGATGCTAAGCATTTATTTTACTCATCAATCTGTTTTCATCAATGCTTTGAGACTGATGTTACACAAGTTAACCACCAGAGGTCACTGTCACCCATATATTGACTGTGTCTTATACACCCATTATAACAGTCATGCATTCATTTTATAGGCTATACCAGACACTAGGCTTATTTTTTAGGCTTGTTATTACTCAAACATGAAAAAGTACAATGTTTGAGTAAAACCAAAAATTAAAAAAAAAATGATCAACCAGTATTAATCAATAAACTTTAAAAACATTCATTTCAAAGCACAATAAACAACAAACAAACAAACTAGAGATAGGAAATTAATAAAACATTTTTAATTAATCTAACTGTCAGTTTATGAAGCAGATCTGATCTAGGCTATAAACAGGTGGAAGATGCCGTATTTTTGATATAGGGGTTGCAATGCAAATTTGCATGGGATCTGTGCATAGCAAGACAACAATATATTTTCTGGTATTTACATTTTTTTATTATTATTATTCGTTTGGCAATGTTGGGCTCCTTAATCTCGACATTTGCACAGACACAATCATTTGTGACATCTGTGTAAAAAGGAATTAGATGTAGCCTAAATAATAAATACAAACACCTCATGTTCTAGTTTGAGGTTGTTGAAGGGCTTATGATAACTGAAAGATTTTAGAATTTAGATGTTACATATGTCGTCTGTAAAGGATTACATTAAACAATAAAAATGACAACACAAGCTGTACTGTGAAACTGTTGGGCAAAAATATGAATAAAAAATGTAATTTGCTAAGTAGCCTACACACCTTTTTTCATTTCATGAACGATCCGTTCATTGCGTCTGTCACGTGACAAATGAACTAACGACTCGGAAGGTGAAGTAATTGTTTATGTCCTCTGTAAGTTATCTTTGGATGCATTATGATGATTTCTTAATTCAGAATACGATCAAGACTGCGTAGGTGGAACAGAATTCTGGCTGTTAAAAGTATAACATTTAAAGATTCGTTTATTTTGATGAACGAGCTCGAACGAGAGAGTCAGTAAAGTGATTCGAACTTCCCATCACTATTGCACAAGTTAACCACCAGAGGTCCCTGTCACCTTTATTTTGATTGTGCCTTATTACCCTTTATGACATTCATTGTTTTACATACCACTGTGAAACTGGATTTTGGCCTGCTTGTTAGTCAAACACCGCTGCGTTTCCCAAAAGCGTCGCAAACCCAAGTAGCTGCAGTTAACTGTGCCACCATTGCTCTTTACAGTCTATTTACTGATCTATACCTGGAGAAAGCTATGGTTAGCATTCCATTTTAGTACACTTTTCTTATATACTGGTTGCTGTTTCTTCATTTAGGATCTTTACATGTGCATTAGCTATAACTGCTTGTATTAGACTTGTGCCTATGACTTCTACCCCAAACCAATCAAAGTGACGTGGATGAGAGATGATACAAAGATGAAAGCTGATGTGACATCCACTGAGGAGCTGGCTGATGGAGACTGGTAGGCTACTCAAATCCACTCCCACCTGGAATACTTCCCCAAACGTGGAGGGAAGATCTCCTGTGTCACGTGGTGGAGCACGCCAGCTCTCATAAACCCATGATTTATTATTGGAGTAAGATCAGTTATGATGGAATTAAAGCGTTAAGAAAACTTCACTGAAATGGGCAGAATGTCTTCCTTCTCTGGAAGATTTTGACAGGAATAAACTCATTACTGGGGTTGGTGTTGGGGGTGTTTATTGCAGATGTAGGTTTGATCTACTACAAAAAAAAAAAAGAAAAAAAAGCACACAGGTTAGTGTTATGCACAGTGATAAAGAAACATCATCCTTTTCTGTCAGTAACATAGATTAAGATGTTGTTTATTGCTGGTGATACACTTTTACAGACAGCCTGTTTCCTACTTCTGCAAGCAATGAGCCGCACTGATGAGCAGTGTGTTGCAAAACATTCTCACACATGAATCCTAAGTGTTTCCAGGGGTTTCCACAAGATGGACATTGAGCTACAGACTGATATCTTAGCATTAACAGAAAGAAAAAATGCTTAAAACTTCTAAAGATCTTCAGACAAACTGATTGTCTTTATACTATGGATTGTTTACTACAGCAGAAATGAACAATGATAGTCAACAACTGAATCACATTACAATGCAAATGAACAGTCACATATTGACAGATCACAGCTCAAAATGGTTTGTTGTATTAAGTTTGTGATCACTATTTCAAAGCTTTGTTTGTGCCCTGCCATTCATCACTTTGCTGTCTCTAAGGTTTTTAAATATTTTTGAAAGAAGTTTCTTATGCTCAATGTGTTTACTTGGTTAAAAATATGATAAAACAGTGACATTGTAAAATAATATTACAATTTAAAAGAACTCTTTTCTATTTAGATATGTTTTAAAATGTAATTTATTTCTGTGATACAAAGCAGAATTTTAAGCATCATTACTCCAGTCTTCAGTGTCTCATGATCCATCAGAAATCATGTAAATATGCTGACTTGCTGCTCAAGAAATGCTTCTTATTGTTTATTATCAGTTATTATTATCTTTATATAACAGCAGTGCTGCTTAATATTTTTGTGGAAAACATGATGTATTTTCTTCAGGATGAATACAAAGTTCAAAATACAAAGCACTGCATGCATTTATTTAAAATAGAAATCTTTTGTAACATTATAAATGTGTTTTCTGTCACTTTTGATCAATTTAATGCATCATTGCTGAATAAAAGTAAATTAGAAAAAAAAATCTTTTTAGCCGTTGTGGAATATGATCATGTTTCATTCAAAGTAATTCAAAGTATAAGTTCATACATATTACAGTCTGTTTGAAAGATAATGTGCCCCATATTTATTTGTTGAATAAGGTTAGCTAAAAAGAGGAAGTAATAAAAACACCCTTAGTACACATACACCAGTCACCCTTTACTTTAGAGACACAGTAAACAAAATGTATTTATTACATCCTATTTATCCTTACAAATGCCCTTATCAATCACATAAGCAATAAAAAATGATAATCTTTGTCAGTGGACGACCCTAAAAGCCTGTTTTTGATTAAACCAGATCATTTATTGAATCCAGAGTAGGCGACTGTACTGTACATTTTGCTTGGCTCTTTGATCAGTACACTTTAAGAACAGGAATACTGATGACTAACATTTCCATTAACAGAGAAAAAGAATGTCATTAATTATTGCTATTCAAGAGTATAGGTATAGGCTATAGGAATCATCAGATTGTTTTGATGTTGAGCTAATAGCAGGCAAATCTATAGGCTAAGTGAGGCTTTAAAAAAAGTATGACATATGCTTATCAAAGTTTGCCTTTCTCTCCTTCTGTCCATCAAAAGTTTTCTCCCACCGCCCTGGGACTGGTGGCGTTGGCCTTTGATTTTAATACTGAGAGCATAATTTATGTAAGATGTTTGAATAGCTTTTTGAGTGCGGCTAGATTAAAGAGAGTTCCGTGTAATGGAACAAAAAAAAGCATCTGCAGATTTTATTTAAATATATTTCAAACCACCAATGAATTGGATAGAGTTGACAAAGGCAGAGAGGGGGGAAGAGTTTTGGAAAACACTATTAATTCATTGTGTGTATGTGTTTTCAGTGGCTGTTTGCTTTGTTTCTGTAACACTTTCACTCACTGAAATTGCACTTGTTTCTCCATCCCTAAAATAATGTTACTCCTGTTGAGTTAGCATGAGAGGACTGTGAGGTTTTGTGTTATTTGTGTGCTGTGTGTATGTGTTATACCGCACATCATTACAACCAGTCACGTCTGTTTTTGTTCTATGACGCAGATCAGTTTAGTTTTCATTGATTCATTGATGCATAAGACAGATTGTTAGCAGTTAATATTTGTCAGTGAGTCTGCAAGTTGCGCAACTTCTTTGTTATCCTCGTGCTGATGCAACAAGATGTGTTTGCTCTATATATATATACAGGGTTTACAACATTGTGTGAAACACTAAATCTTTCTTCATATTTCTAAGTTTAACACTTTAAAGACAAATATTGGCAATCTGTCATATACAATTCAGCTTTATGTTCAGTTGTCTCTTGCAATAGTACAACAATGGTAAACATGGTAACTTAGACAGACGGTTATCCTCTGTGGATCTTTTTACTATCAGTAGTCTTGCAGGACACCACGTGGTGTAAAAATGCAGACCCCTGCCCTCTGTGCATGGATGTGGATGTCTTTATGTAGCATACGTATTATGGAAGTGATTTATTTTAAAAGAATATAATTTCGTGTGAACTGAATTTAATGCTTTCAGACATTTAAATGAAAATGCACTATAGTTAAAATTTTATATTAAATGCAAATAGATGAGTTTCCTACATTTCATTTGAGATTATTGCAAAGTGAAAACATTTCATTTGAGATTATTGCAAAGTGAATTTTTAAAAGTGTGTTAAGAAATGCAGCCACAAATAAACTTAAGCCACCTTATCTACAAGTACAGTTTTTTAAAATATACTTTTAAAATTTAAAGGCCAATTCAAATGCACATTCAATATAATTAAGCTTACTTCTTTTTTAGGGGTAGATGGCAATTATAGGGTCATCTGGGCTTCTCTTCACTTTCGTAAATATGTGTATGTGGTCATAAGAGAAGTTTGAATGTAGTCTGTTTTGGTAACTAACTCTTTTACAGCAAAATTGTAAAAATACAGCAAAATTGACCACTGTTCTTTTTGAAGCTAGAAAGCTAATCCCTGTTCATTGTAATTGCATGGATGGGGGGGGGGGGGGATGTAATAGAGGTCTTAAACTTTTAATTTATGAAACTATATCTGTAACTTGAAATGTGTGCTGCTCTCCAAAGTTTCTCCACGATACTAATATACATAAAGACACATGCACACAGAATGGAGCAGGTGGAGGGCTAATCTAATATATATGTTTTTTTTTTTTTTTTCCATTAGGTCGAGCTCTTTTGAATCAGCTCATTTGTAGCCTGTTCATTGAGCTGCTATACCTCCAAGTGTGAAGTGTCCAACTGTGGGGACCGAATGAAAGAGACACTATGAAGAGTGAAAGGGGGGCGACAGAGAGAGAAATGTTGAGAAAGTTGGAACGAGGTGGTGTTCAGAAAGAGCGAGTTGAAGGGAAAGTAAAAGACTGAATGACTGATAAAGGGAGAAAGAGTTACACTGAGCGTTCGCATGTGCCCGTATGTACGCGTATGATGGAGAGAAAGAGCGAGCGGTATGCTATGATGGTATTGTTTTTGTGACAGAGATCAGTGGCTGGCTGAATGTGCTTTATTTGCAGTGGGGCTGCTCTCCCAGGCTAATAAAATGTGAAGCTCCCGCTGCCTGCAGTGGCATGCTGTGCACAGCGGGAGGCAGGGCTTTTTTGTGTTCCCCTGCCCAAATTATGGAACCGTCAATACCCTCCCTGGATCCCGTCAATAGAACCATGCTTTGTGACTGATGGGAGACCAACTTCAAGGCTATCCTGAAAAAACAGAGAAAGGGAAAACAAGCGAGAGAGAGGGAGAAGAAAAACTTGACCTGCTTTTTCCCAAATATGGTCTATATGCTTCGGCAGTCTGACATAGAAGGTTGTTTTTAGGTTCGTCTGAGCCTTTGTGAAGACTGAGGCGCTCAATAGAGCAACAAACCATTGCTATCATTTCACTTTCTAAACCATGTGGGAGGGAACGCACTGCCATCATCGCTGTTGTTGATTTGCCTTGATCTGAATGGTGACATACCCTCAGGGTGAAGTCTGAGACATTAGACGCACTGTTGCTGTGTTAGCGTTAGCATGTATTCCTTATGAAACCTGAAAGGGATTTTCCAGCGTGTTCGTAGACTCAGGGTTTTATCGTTTTGATGGAGGGGGACGGCTATGGGGGATATTTGTTGTGGATGGTAAGGCTCATTAGCAATAAGCAGACATTTGATTGGGATAATTATCCACAATTGTACAAGTACATGTAAACTTAACAGGTTAGGCGATTCAAAATGTCCTTACAGAAATTTGATTTAAAAAGTCATGCAAATTAGCACTTTTGGTGTGATGGCATAATTAACTTTTGGAAGTAAATCTAAATATAATATAAATTAGCATTTATACACACACACACACACACACACACACACACACACACACACATATATATATATATCAGTATATGGCTGTATGATTCACAAAATAATTCAAAATGGTAAACTATATGGTATTATCTACTATATATTATCTCTATTATTAATATAACCATTGATAAATGTGTGCAAGTTCATTATGTGTGTATTGAGTCAATAAGTCAATCTGTGATGTTTTGAGTTTCCTTCTGTCAAATTTTCTATAAAAGGTCAGAGTTCACTAGACTTGAACTTTTGTACATTCCCGCTCTCTCACATTCATTATAATTAGGAATCCTGTGAGCTTATAGACAATTGGTACAGTAGAAGTCAATCAAACAGCGAGTTTAACCCTTTGGTGACAGTTCAGAGGAAAAATCTGTCTGTTCTTCTGGATCCCTCACCCCAAAGAATTCTGTAGAGCGGGAGAAACATCACAGTGAATTATTAAACATCAAGTACAGAAAAGAAAAACAAGTAAATTCGTCTGTCCTCCCTCTCTATATCCAAAAAAAAAGAAGAAAAAGTGAAACTTTTTCTTTTTCTTTTTCCCTTCAGTTTGGAGTTGGAACTTCAAGTCATTTTTGTGGCTGTTCAAACGGTCGGGAACACGGAGCGTTTGCTGGATTCCTGTGTGCGCATTCAAAAGCCGCCTCCCTCAGAAGTGCCACCTAGCAGCGTGCTAGCGCGGGAACCTCGTGCAGTGCAAGGATTCAGATATGCTAATTGATCAGCGGGGTAGCTCTGAGCATCGCTGCAACCTGCTTTAAATAGACAGCTGCTTCCCTCTATATTCCCCCAACCTCCTTTCCTTCTTCTCTCCTTTTCTCCTTCGTCCTCCCCTCTTCAGAAATCTCCTCCTCCTCTCTCACACTCACCCATCTCCTTACTTTCTCTCGCTTTCAGCTTAGCATTGGAGCAAACAGCAGTAAATTAACAAGAAGTGGTGATGAATTGACTTTTGGGCAAAGCAAATAGGAAGAGAACTAAGAGAGAATGACAATAAAAATGCAGAGGCTGTTTGTCTGAGAGTGAGAAAGGGCCTCCGCAGGCTCTTTATGGCAGCTACGCCCGCATTAGCGCTAAGTCCCGCGCGCTTCTTTTTTACTCCTTGTCCGGGGCTCATGCTGAGCAGGAACCTGAGCTGATTGGGTTTCATTCACAGGTCTCTGAGTCGGCAGTAAATTCGGCCGGGGGTTCCCTGAGGGGCCCCCTCGACACCTCATCTCCAGCTGGCTGAGCGTGATTGTTGAGAAGCTGAGGAGTCACGTTGGGGTCATTCACTATGGTACTACTAAGCTAACTCGCCTCGCTCCTTTCTCTGTCTCTTTCTTCCTCTTCTCTTTCCTCGCTCCCCTCCCGCAGGTTGCTAGGGCCTGGTATTTGCTCTCCGTGGCCGGGCTGTAATGACAGCCGCGGTGCCCCTGCTGGCTCTCGGCTAGCGTTTCTCTTTGTGCTGCTTGTGGTTATTGGGAGTGAGAGGGCACGAAAGGGTGATGGCTTACAAACACACACATAATTGCACATTCACACACACTCCGCATTCACAGCTCTTGGACCAGTTATATAGGAGGAGATACATGCACATTGGTATCATTTTAGTTTGGCTATTGATCTCATAAAAACACTGTTTGAATGCTTCAACCAAACTCTCCTATTATTTGTAATAAAATATTATTTTAATTAATTTGTGATATATTATATACACTGTAGTTTTCAAGACAATAACTTTGACATATGAATATATAAAAATTATGAAGTATTACATAGTCAGTGATGCAATTCTGATGTCATATATTTTAAAATGACCCCTAAACTTTATAATTAACCATTTTCCATGCCAACTTATCAGGGTTATTATTGTCACAGGTTGTTGGGGCAAGAAGCTCAATGGAGCACAAAGGAGTCAGGTAGTCAAATGAACAGAGTCTTTTAATAAATCCACACAGAAAAAGCAAACACAACCGCTTCACACAAGACAAGACAGGACAAAGAAACAGGGGAAAGGCAGGGCTATAAGTACTGAACCAAACGAAAGGAACTAACGGGATAATTAACAAACACAGGTGGAAACTAATGAACTATAATGAGGACAGGAACAGGAAGACCAAATAAGGGCAACTAAAGGAAACTAAACGGAACGTACACGTGACAATTACAGTTGAATAAAACTAAAACCATTAAAAAAATAAATTAATTAAAAAAAAAAAAACTTTTGTTACTTAAATAAAATATTTAAAAACATAAAATTATTTTAATTTCCCATTTCTCATTTCCATTTAGTTTAACTTGATGTTATTAAAATAACCAAAACTAAAACTTAAGTAAAAATGTATATATATATATATATATATATATATATATATATATATATATGAGGCATATTTGGGGAAAAAATTAAACTAATAAAAATGACAAATCACTAAATCTTTAACTAAAATTTAAAAATGAAAAAGGAAACTATACAAATGAAAACAAATTCAATAATTATAATAGTATCTCAATGACACTAAAATAGCCTTGCAACTAATTTCCAACATATTTCACGTCTGGTATTATCTCGCTATAAACTCTTTCTCATGATTTCAAATCAATATTTAATGTCCATTTATTTATTTTTTGGTATGTTTAAAGTCACTCAACATTCAACTCATACAAACTAGGTTCTGTATCATCATGAATGGTTTTATTTTGCAGTAATAACTGACTGAATCCCTTTCATCACTTTTTATGTAACTATTTGATGAGTTTAAAATGTCATTTTTATTGACAGACTGTTTTTAGACTGCTCCATTCTCGTCAGGGGATCTCTACCCTAAAGGCAAATACAGTGTATACGTTCCCTTTGGGAGAGGGCTTGAGTGTTTATGGTGCTCAGAGGGACAGATGCTCATTCAAAAAAGCCCAATCAACACAGACATCATATCACACCTCCTCTAAATACAGCCGCTCTTAAAAAGGGGTAAACACCAGCCATAAAACCCCTAATGACAACACTAATAAAACTACAAAGACATGAAAGAGCCGGCCAAAGCCAGCAGTGAACGGCTGGCCAAAACTTCCTTCCTGCTTCTGTGTCTACTGAGGACAGAAGGAGGAAAAAGAGAGCGAAAGAGACCAGACAAATGTGTGTGTGTGTGTGTGTGTGTGTGTGTGTGTGTGTGTGTGTGTGTGTGTGTGTGTAACTTTTTATCTGCAATCTACTTTCTGACTGCCTGAATAGTTGTTTCAGCATGAAGACATCAGTTTGCCAGTTGTTAATGTACTATGAACAGTGGATCACAGCCCCCACAACTTCATTTAACCCTTCAGAAGCTGGTAGCTTCATGTCTTTGATCCATATTCCAAATTTTTTTTTATACATTTCTTTCTCTAACTGAGAAATGAAGCAAGTATTAGGACACTTAAGCAACATTTACGAATGTCAGTGAACTACTAGAAAACAAACTATCAAAGCAATTGTAAGATAAGCACAATTTACAAGCAAATATTTTACAATGCAATGTCCAGCTGGTAAACATCATTGCAAATGGCAAACATGAAGTTATTTTGTAGAACAGCTCTGGAATCATTTGATTGCAGATGCGCAGATTGTCAACTAATCCTGATGCATAATCGTCTACACTTTGTGTAGCCACTGTACATCAAATATTACAATTCAACAATATTTTTCTAAACTTTTATGTGCATTGCAATGTGAACATAAGTAGTTGTACCAAACGGTTACACAATGATTAAATGGCATCAAAGCAATCCTACGAATTTCCACTTTAACTGTTTTACAGTTTGTTCAAACAGAAGAGAGGTCTTTTGCACCATCTCTATTGTCCGTGGCATAATTTCCTCCCCCCTTTGTGAAAAATAAGAATACAAAGAACATAACAGATGCCTTGTTGGTCTCCGCAGTGACTTTCCCCTAGTGAGTCTTTAACAAGGCTCCAGATATTAAAAAAGAGTGCAGTTTTTCTTGACTAGGGCCAAGTCTTTTTGTGTGCATGGCAAAGAGCCACAGAAGCTGTGCTTTGTTCCATGAGAGCGGGACAAAATTATGTGTGTCTTTGTGTGTGTGTGTCTGGTCCATGCTTTCTCAGAAAACATTTGCATGCCTGATAAACAGCAGCATTTAGAAACTTTCTTGCCTTTGTTGTAGAAAAAATGAGAAGTAAATATCATATCTTTAAACTAAACAGAATTTCATTCACTTTGAGTTTTAGTCCTCTGATGTGAGTCATTGGGGACAGTGAGACAAAAACCTCAAAACACACCATAATTACAATATGCAAAAATGTTTCCCCATTAGAAGCTAAACTTGACACCAATTAGATATGAAATTTGAGAAAATCTCTTATCATTATAATATGCGTTTGATAAGGGCCCACTAAACAACGAAACTAATTCCATAGTGGTTCAAAAAGGACTGATTACTGGCAAATTGTTCAATTGTTTTCATATTGTTTTATTGCCATATTGTTGCTCTGAGGAAAGCATTTAGTTTCTGCTGACTCAGGAGGTAAGAAAATCATCTGCTTTTTTTAAGAGAAATGTGCTCAGACACATTTGGGCTTCTTACCATGTCTCCAAAGTATTTTTCATTTATGCAAAGAGTCATTCAAAAAAACACAGCAAAGGACTCTAAACAGCTTAATTAGCTTGAAGAGTCTCAATGGCCTGCAGCATTGTATTTGTGTGTGTGTGTGTGTGTGTGTGTGTGTGTGTGTGTGTGTGTGTGTGTGTGTGTGTGTGTGTGTGTGTGTGTGTGTGTGTGTGTGTGTGTGTGTGATATTGTTAATGACAGCACTTAAGAGATCAGAGGAAGAATAGATGTCTGGGATACACAAAATGAAAGGTGATAATGGAAACCACTCAACCATTTAAAGATACATCTTTGTGGAAAGGACTGACATTTTGACCTTCTAGCTTAGTTACATATAAGAAACTAATCTGAGGTGTTTAATGTGAGCAGTTTACATGTTGATATACTTCGGCACCAAAACATATTTGGACTACTATGTAACACTTAGTAATGTATGCACAGCACAAACATATTTTGCAAGCAAATAATGTGGCAAAAAGTACTTTTTAATTGATAAAGGTTTGAATAAGTTTAAAGAAATGATAAATTATAAAACATTATACTATTCAAAATGATGAGGAAAAATTCTGTTTGTTTGTGAACGTTTTATTGCTTTATTTTTCACAAAAAGGCATTTTAAATGATGAATGTTTATAGAAATAATAAATTATAAAACATAAGATATGCTAGTCAAAGTGATGACATTTCTATTACTGTTCATGAAACTTTGTCCATAGTTAATGTGATGAACAACACATCTGTGTGTCTTTGGTTTTGCTGGTTAGCATGTTTTAGCCACTGTTGGTAGATGCTTTAACTACACCATTTGGATGCAAAGCTAACAGGTTCATTCAGAACTGAAACTGAATTTGAAGTTTACAAATTCAAATACTATGTTCGTTGGTGGGCATTACCTGTCTGACATGATTCACCACAAGTTTGTTGCATATCACAGCAGGGTTTCCTGCACTGGTTTTCAGCGTCGACTCTTGTCACATTCTGCACATTTGAACAGATAGCATGGATTTGCGCAACCTGCGTATACTCCAATTCACCAAAAAAATGACTCGTATGAATCAGTTCTTTTAAGAAATTGTTCAAAAAACTCGTTCAAAAGTTACCAGTATGAATCAACCTGACATACGTGACCCTGTAAGACAAAATCAGTCATAAGGGTCATTTTTTTGAAATTGAGATTAACACACCATCTGAAAGCTGAATAAATAAGATTCCCATTGATGTATAGGATGGTTTGTTATGATAGGACAATATTTGGCCGAGATACAACTATTTGGAAATCTGGAATCTGAGCGTGCAAAAAAAATCTAAATATTGAGAAAATCACCTTTAAAGTTGTCCAAATGAAGTTCTTAGCAATGCATATTACTAATCACAAATTAAGTTTTGATATATTTATGGTAGGAAATTGACAAAATATCTTCATGGAACATGATCTTTACTTAATATCCTAATGATTTTTGACATAAAAGAAAAATCTATAATTTTGACCCATACAATGTATTGTTGGCTATTGCTACAAATATATCTGAGCGAGTTATGACTAGCTTTGTGGTCCAGGGTCACAAATGCTTCTGATTGAACTTACCGCATCTATCAGAGCATCTACTGAATCAACTTTTAACTCAGTGAATTTTGAGTTTTATATCAGTCCATTATTTTTTCAATAGCCTTTAAGCTAATCTTACTTGCTAAAATATATTGAGAAAGCAAAATATATTATTTTAACCTGTATTTTTGTTCATGTTTAGTCCCATTGATAGATTTCCATTAATCTCACGTAGCCAGACCTTCAGACTGATGGCTGAAGGTCTGGAATCCATGGCAGCTTTCATTGGCCAAGACCCGCCCACGAGGCATGTCAAACAACCAATCACAGTTAGTTTCATTCAGTGTCACGTTTCAGGGTGTGGAAATGTCGCCACAATAACAGACTGATGTGTAAAACTCTCGGATGTATTTTAAAGATTCTATGCCTTGAATTTTAAATATTTCACATACTTTTGAAAATCCAGCATTTAGTTGATCCTGATAAGTGCTCGTCATCACAGTTGTAAACACGACGGCTTTCTTCTTTTGTGAGTGGGTTTGGCGCCACGGCCTCTTTGCTTCCAGGTGGAACGTTAAAGAATCCTGTATAATTCAACCAATCCGACGACGACTTCAAAACTCCTGAAGTGTTTCCACTTTTGTGTGCCATATGCATCAGACGTTCAGCCAACGGTCCGTGGGCATGACGTCTGAGGCTAAGACTAGATTTCCATAAGCGTTATGAAATGTCTGCTCTAAATAGTGCAGCATTCCTTTCATATTTCTCTCTAAAAAGTTTGTGGTGGTCTCAAAGGTAATTATATCAAGCGGGTCCTAGCATTAAAAAAGTTGTGTTCCCTCGCACTAAATGTATAATAATGGCTAAGTGAAGTTAGTTCTGAAAAAAAAAAAAAAATATATATATATATATATATATATATATATATATATATATATATATATATATATATATATATATATATATATATATATATATATATATATATATATATATATATATATATCAGCATAA
The DNA here is from genome assembly GCA_036784905.1 of Acrossocheilus fasciatus. NCBI lineage: Eukaryota > Metazoa > Chordata > Actinopteri > Cypriniformes > Cyprinidae > Acrossocheilus > Acrossocheilus fasciatus. Next base: position 18,490,367 of record CM071945.1, read on the forward strand.
CCTTTATCCAGAGGTTATTGAAAGGCTTGATATTTTTTTTCATACATTGATTCATGCATTTGAAAACATGGCTTTTAAAATGTGAACAAATATTTGTATACAGATGTGTTTTTAATGATAGTTGCACTCACTTCAGACTAATGGTTTGAAGGCTAAGCTGATTTTTTTTAAAAAGCAGTAAAATGGGAACCAATAGTTGTTTGACTTGATAAGAAAGGCTTCTCTTTTATAGCCTCACTTTGTCTGGACTACTGTCTGCTGAGCACTTTCTGTTTGAACAGTCTTGGAGAAGCAGTAAAAAGGATCATTCCTCTCACTCGTGTGAGCAAATGCGGCTTCATTAAAGAGCCTGAACCCTCACCAAACAGAGACCATGTGAAAGAAAGCGACACCAAGGTCGTTGTCCCTCACCTTGGCACAAACATGTGTCATCTAGCTCTCTGCTGTGAAGGATCACTATACTTCTCTCCATTCAGCCGTATTTGATGTGGCACTCACCTGTCACGCTCTCCGGACAGATGAGAAGAGAATCTCTCCTCACGAAGGCCCGCCAATCAAAGCACCTGACACTGGCCTCAAAGAGGGTTTGACGGAGGGCCTGTTGACACCCCTCAGCCGGCGCCCCTCTTCTTTTAAGCCCCACTTCTGCCTAACATCTGCAGCAAGATGAAACAGAATCATAATTGGGTGCAATCACGCAAGAGGCAAAGCCAGAGCGCTTCTTTTACAGACGTGCTAACATTACAACATGCCTAGCGCTCTTTATCCTCAAGAAAACTTGGTATAAAAGAGCTATATTTTATTTAATGCAAACATTTTTAATTGTCTTAGACAATTAATAATGAAGTATTATGGTTTTTGAAAGGGAATGATATTTTTCCTACCTAATCTAGATATCAAAGCACATTCAATAAATTAATATGCATGGTTATAATCAATGTGGGTTTTTGCATATATATATATATATATATATATATATATGTGTGTGTGTGTGTGTGTGTGTGTGTGTGTATGTATGTATGTATGTATTAAGCGGCACAACTATTTTCAACAGCTGTAATAATAAGAAATGTTTCTTGAGCAGCAAATCGCCATGTTCGAATGATTTCTAAAGGATCATGTGACACTGAAGAATGACTGATGAAACCTCAGCATTGCCATCACAGGAATAAATTATATTTTAAATATAAATGTAGTCATATATATAGTCAGACTGAAAGTGAACTTTTTAAAGCACTGAGTGTCTTTCTGCAGAGTATGCACACTTATACAGATATATAAAGACAATATACATAAAAGACACTCAAAGGACAGCAGATATAAACACACACAAAGTCAAAGTTACAACGTCTCTATTTTTTCTCTCTCTCTCTTCATTCCTCTTTCACTGCATTTGTATATCGATTGCACCCACCTTTCCTTTCATTCAAGTCAGTGGCTTCGCTAGAAAGCTTCAATGTGACACTCAAAGGGCCCCTACAAAAGGTGTTTGTGTGTCAGGCACAAGAATGTTCCCTCTAATCACTTTCGCAGTGAGAGGAGGGGATGCGAGAGAAATGGAGGGCAAAAGAAAGAGGATTAAAACAGCGGAGTGTGTCTTTTCTCCGCACTATGTTTAATCAAATACTTTTGAGAGCAGCATTTCCCAAAAGATCAGTGTCTCAAAGAGACTGCGTTTGAAAGACGTACCTGACCCTGTTTTCTGACGCATGTCAGCGTGTGATGCGCTGACGTTTGAGCACAAACAGAGAGGAAGAGGGGTGTTGTCTGACTCTGTTCTCACTTCAAACTATATCATATAATTTTTTTTTTTAGATATATATCAAGCCTGTAGAATATTTTGGGACCGCCCGCTTTTGACTGCCTCAGAGCAGGATTCAGCCCTGACTGCTAACTGTATTTTGATGTAAAGGATACACATTGGGAACACAGAGGAAATTTATATAGCTCAGAGAGACTTCTAAGAGAGACTTTTATGTTAGTTTCATTTAGGTAGGCCTATCAAGTTCTCTTAAAAATAAATTATAGAATGGATCATCTGGGTAAACTCTGAGTAGACATTTTATATGCATCAGCTTCAATGACAAAATGATATGGTTTTGGTAACTATATTTGGATAGAACTGGATGTCATACATTGCATGCTGCATGCAACCTGCTTAAAGAATGAGCAAGAAAGAAACATGTTTCACGTCGGACCAAGCACATATTCATTAACATGTTATTGGCTTCACAAACTCACCATTATTCAGGTATTCAGCTTCAGGCACATCACTTGTAGATTCCATATTTCATTTTATGTGAATAAGAAATTAGGCTTTAATGGATAGTTTACAGACCTTTGAATAGAAACACTCTTACCTTGAGCTCCTAAATCAAGTATTAATCTCACAGTCCGTTTTCACTGTATGCATGCATGCATGTTTGTATTTATTTATTTTTTATTATGTATTTTTTATCCTTCATTTGTTTTTATTTGTTTGTTTATTAACTTACGCATGATATATTTTTATGTTAGGGTAATGGTCAATTAAATGTCATTGATCCTTATTTTGTTTTTGAAACAATTTGATGAGAAATGTTTAATTGATTTGTAAATAATGACAAAGCTCAGTTTGTGACAATGTTGAGATATCTTCTGAAACTTTAAATACAGTAGATATGATGTAACTGGGGTCTTTTTTCTCTGGAGACATTAAATAATGTCTCCATTTCCTCTCGATTTAATCTTGTCCAGGAGTAGCATTGAAATAATACATACTGTATATCTGATCTTATTCTCTCATACGTGTACTTACCAAATGAAGGATGTCTTTGATTTGATTTGTCTTCGGAAATAGTTTAAATATCTCAGCCCCTCTGGTGTCATGATTTCAGGGCCTTTTCTTTCTCGAGGAATGGGAAAAGGGCCACAGGCTTTTCCTACTGTGTGTGTTATGTGTGTCTGTGTGTGAGAGTGGCAGGTGATTTGAGGCTGTTTTGATATAAGAGCTGGAGGAATGTGCATGGGTACAGTAATCTTTGCGTGCAGGAGAGTGTCAGAAGGGGGTCGGATAGGCAAAGATGAGGTAAGTGCTCACAGCTATGAAACCGTATCTTGGACAGATTAAAAGGCATTTTCCTCTGTTCCTTTCAGCTTGTCCAGGTGTTAAGTCCTTGACATGTTCCTCCATGTGTAAGGTTTCTTAGTGTGTGTGTGCATGCTCTCTTTGAGACTTGAGGCAAACACTTTTACTGTAAACGAAGCCTTTGAACTGTAATTTAGTTACAGTGCAGATGTTAGTTTTCTGGATAAATGATGAAAAGGTAACCTTGATAATTGTCTGAAACACATTGTGATTTGTTTGTTACACAATTAAAGAAAAACATATTGTGCATTAGTGAAAGAAAAAAAAGGTGGGTACTGAATACTTGTCCTAAAAATTATACATGTGAAATGTTCTACTCCATTATTTTTCAAGTACAAATTACAGACAGAAAAGTATAGGTAGTTTAGAAGCCTTTCTTTCTGTGACAACTGGAGCTGCAGAAATGCTAATAAACATTGAGTTTTCCCAGACGCAACCACTGATTAGCATTAAAGACTTGACTGTTCCGGCTTGTCCTCATACCTCTGCAGGTAATGCTGTCCAACACGCCAGCAGCTCTCAAACAAACACACTGAAATCCCTTTCTCAGTTCTTGGTGTGATCTACACCTAATTGCACATAAGTGCCCATTTCATTTAATGAAAGAGCTTTTTCTGTTTTGTATTTTCCTGGAAGATAAGCTGCCTTCTGGGTAGTATTTATTTAAAATTTTCAATCACATTTAAAGGCAAATTTCTTTGATCATTTTACTTACCTTTGTGTCATTCCAGACTTGCATGACTTTCCTTCTTCTGTAGAACCCAAAAGAAGATGTTTTGTTATTGTTGCTCTTTCCCGCATGCAATTAGCTTCTAAATATAAAAAATAGCTCCATATTTGAGCTTTATTTGTGTGCTTTATTTCAAGTCATATGACAGATTTGTGTAGAGAACAGACCAATTTTTGTCAACGTTCATGAACAAACAATGAACAATGCATTTATTAAACTATTTATTAATCTTTGTTAATGTTAGTTAATGAAAATACAGTTGTTCACAGTGCATTACCTAATGTTAAACACAACTTGTGATTTTAATAATGCATTAGTAAATGCTGAAATTAACATTAACTAAGAATAATAAATGCTGTAGAAGTATTGTTCATTCTTAGTTCATGTTTACTAATGTTGTTAACTAATCAACCTTATTGTAAAGTGCTACCTAAATGTTATCTCAAGAACTACTGTGACTTGATCCTTGAGCTTGAGAACTGAATCAGTACAATTTGTGAACAAATCTTTCAGAGCATTTTTGTGAACCACTACAACCAAGCGATTGAAAAGATTTGACTTGTTCATGAATCGGACATCATTACTTCCCTTGCCTGCTAGGATGGATGTCAAGATGTCCAGTGATTAACAGCTTACATTTCAGCCTGTTCCTCACAAAAAGCTATTGAATGACTTCAGAAGACTTTAAAATGTAGAGCATGAGTCATATGGACCCCTTTTATGATACATCCTTTTGGAAGCTTGAAAGCTTCAGTCCCATTCGTTGTAACTGCACAGAAAAGAGCAGCCAGTACATCATTCAAAATATCCTTTCATGTTGCACTGAATGAACATGATTTGTCTTGAAGAAATATGAGGGGGTCAAATACCTTTCATAATAAATTAATATATCTCCTTTTGCCCAAATAATTTTCCTTCTTTGTTAGCCCTCTGTCATGACTCGTTTTCTGGTTTCCCTCTTTCTGTCTCTTTTTACCCCACCCATGATGACTCCAATGCTCATGTCATTTATTTTTTGTTCCATTCTCTTCCTCTCATGGTGTGTGTGGAATTGTTGAATTTCTGTGAGAGGTTCAGGCAAACACAGAGTTCCAGGCAAAATGTGCGAGTTCCCTTCCTCCTGTCCTGCCTAATCCAAACACAACTTCAGAGGAAGAGACGCTCCACATGTGGCTGCATGAAAGGAAACGCCGAACCTCGGGTGAAAAGACAACACATGAATGAAAATATCACGTCCCCCATCTTATCCCACACAGTTCCTCTGAAAAAAATGTCTTTGAGTTAAAATAAGGCCGTTATATGTAAATGCATGAGGACCGTGCCTCCTCAATATACTTCCACAAAATGAATGTATAGTTTAGCCCATGGTAACAATATTTTTGAGCACATTTTCTATTGCAGAAAATCCCATATATTAGCCAAGGCCTGAACAACCATTCAGATTAGTTTGTTCTGCAGATTCTTATTAATGGAGTTTTTAACTGTTTAATGTGATGGACAGGTGAAGCAATTTACAATAAAATCGAGTTGTTTCTTTCGCATTGCCTTTGTTTCTTTCCAGATCACTGTTCCTATGATGAATTTGCATATGGCTCACTAAATTGGAAACACTTTCAAAAAAGCATAAGTGGAAATCTGATTGGCTGACTTTTAGAGGATTTTCAGAAGGCTAGTTTGTTGTGGTCTTTAACGTTTAACAAAGACTGTGTTGTGGCAATGAGTGCATCACATAAGCAGCTAAATGCTATATTTAAGAAAGTTTGTGAAGGTCACAGGTTAAAAAGAATAAAAGATGTGTAAGAATTTAGTTTGTAGTTATACATAAAAGAGATGCTTTCAGGTGTTTATCTATAGGATATCGGAAAAAGTATCATTTTCCAAGCTTGGCCAACCCATTGCAAAAGGATTCTCAAGTGATCCCATTTTATTAGTTATATGTCCTCTCACATCTATCATTGAAGCTCAGGTGAAGTAGCCTCACTAAATGGGGAATATGTGCAGCATATGCCAGTCGGCATGAAAGTATTGATGCTGACATTGCAGTCAATGTGTTTGGGTCACCTGAATTGCTGATTGAAATAGCCATTATACAATGGTAAGATATCATTATCTTTGGTTTTAATCTTTACTCTTTGCATTCATTTTAATGTCAAATTAATGGTATGGTTGCATGCCCATAAAAATTAACAAAACAAACTGTACCAGCCCCTTCCTGTCCAAATGGGTGGCCCTTGGCCACTATAAAATATAGACATTATGTTGTCAGGAGTGATTGCATAAGACATAACTGCTGATCAATTATCAGAACTGAGCTGTTGGGGAAAAAGGTGTTGAACAGTTGAAAACAAAGTCTCTGTTTTGGGTTAAATTGACTGCAACAGAATACACAGAAAGCAAGAAACATGATAATACTAGAACGATCATATTGTAATGAATAAAGCTGTCACTCAGCGCGGATACACAGTTTGCCTTGGTTTTATTTTTTTATTTTATTTTTATGAGATTCCATTCCATTTGAAAAATATGATGCAGTTTTTGAATTTGCCTACATTTAAGATTCCTTCTTTTTGGAAACCTGGGAGAACTGATAATGCTTTATAATGTTGCCTACTTGACTTTAGAACCAAGCTCAATCACCATTCAAAATAGTTCATAGCTTTCTCAAGTTTATTGTGTGTCGTTAATTTTTATGAGTTGTATTATTGTGGCGCTTTGTCTTGGCTAGGCTAAACTTTTAGGGGTTTTGTTGTGTTTGTTCAGTCATGTCAGCACTCTGCTGCAGGACTTCTTAAAGCCTTTGCCTCTTAGAAGGAAGTCCCAAGGATCACAGGAGAAGGGGAGTGCTAGAACGAAGGAGAAAGTGAAGGAGGAAGAAATCAATGGAGAAAATTTCGCTGCAGGCTCGCTTAGTTTTATCTGCCTTTGAACGAGTCAGCTTTAATTTGACTTTGATCTCAATTTGCTGCCGCATGAATTGGCTTCCATGCACTATAATGAATGGAGAGGAAAGTTTTCTGGAGGATTTTCCTTTTCCAAAGCTCTCTCGCTCTCACTCTTTCATCATCTCTCTTTTCCCTCCCTCTGTCTCTCATACTCGGGCCCAAAAATAAACCCTCCAAAAGTGCCCTTTCTATTTGTAATTTCCTCAGATGGATCGAGAAGGCTCTAAATCATCAAATTAAGTCGACTGAAGAGTCCTATTAGATATTTTAACCAAGCTAAAACTCTCCTTGAAGCCAGTGATTAAATTTGTTTATGCGTAAGTGCTACAAACCCGAGTGAAGTTTGAGTCCTCCACTGAAAGTTTCCCAGAATGCCTTTAGTAATAGTACAGAACGTCTTACTTAGGACATAAGAGAATAAATGAAAGCTGCTTAGCGCTAGAAGCTTAGGGGAAAGGACTTCTTTTTAATCTATCTTTTCACTCACTTGCGTTCTCTCTTTCATCAGACTTTAAAGGCAGTCGGTTCACAGGTCTGCGGGATGAAACAGTCACTGACTTTGTTGAGATAGTCATAATTCACTGGTCTTTTCACAGCTCCCTGTATTCAGAGGCTTCTACGGACCTGGGCAATTAAACATAGTGCTATTTGGGAATCGCTTCCTACCAGGCACTGCTTTCTGGGTGCTTTATTCTAAAGGCTATGACATGATGTTTAGGATCAGCCTTCGGCTTTTGTTAGTCAAAACACGTGTAGACGCTCTCGCTCTCGCTCTCTCTCGGGAGCATGTACATTAATCTTTGCTGAGGCCCACTGCAAACACCCAGTTGTAAATGCATTAGCGAGAGGTTTCATGGCTGAATAGGGTGAAGAATGAGAGACAAAGTGTGGTGATGGCAGTAATAAAGAGATTGCTCTCAGATTCTCTCATACACACACAGACGCCTCACTTCCTTTCTCAAGGGAAGTAACAGGTTGACACAATGAACAGCTGGACAGATTCTCACTGACACCCCTCCCTTTAAACACACACACAGACACACACTGCTCTAGAACTTTGCCTGAATTTTAGTTTTACACACTAGTTCATTCAATCACTATTGAGAAATAAAAACAATTGTTTCATTATCAGCTGTCCTTTCTAATGGCAGTAAATAAAAGTCATAATTTACTCACTTTCTTCTGTGGAACATAAAAGAACATGAGAATTAAAAAAAAAAAATATCATAGTGTTTTGTTCTGTATTTTGTTTTGTTTGTCTGTACAATGGAAAATTAATGGTCAACAAAATATTACCAACATTCATAAAAACATCTTTTGTGTTCCAAAATATCAGTATGCTGTAAATTTTATTTTATTAACTCATGTAACGCCATACGATACCTAACAATGAAATAAGATATTTAATCATGAAATAATGTAATATGTATTTTTTTTATGTAAAAAATGTTCAAAAACTGTGCCTGATACAAAAAAAAAAAAAAAAAAGATATACGAAATGACATTTATTTTATGATTGATTTTTATTTGGCATGCAAAGACAGAGCGGTGTACACAGAGGTGCTCTGTTTAGATTGTGTTAGTGTTTAAGAGTCATTTATTCACATAGTGTTCTTTCTCATAAATGTAAAGGAGTGAAAATGTGAACATTATCATTTACCTCAAGTTTGTGAGTTAAAACATGAGCTCATCGATGCAATTCAAATCATTCTCTTTTAATTACACCCATTTCTTCTGATATTTAGTTTATATGCATATGTTAAGCAATTAGTGGTGCGCAAATAACTTATTTCCCCATTACGGACTAACATATAGCTGGTTCAACCCAGAATATCATACAGGCAATAGGGTCAGTAAGTAACCACATACGACAGTCTTAAGGCTAGAATACACTGCACAGCTTCCCCCCCCCCCCCCCCAGATTTTTCCCCAATTTACAGTCAGCGATCCAAAAATCAGAGCCAGTCTACAGATTTTGAACAATCAGAGATGACAGATTTCACAGAAAATCACATAGTAGATGATGGCCACAGACTGTGTTTTTTTTTAACTTCAGACTTTGATTCCATCCAGTTGGAAGAAAATTTTTTTTTAAAATGCTTAATACTTTTCATTTGTCATGTGTCTCCTAGCAACAAAGTGCATGTTTCTGCATGAGTTTGTTGTGTTCGGAACGACTTGGAAGTAGTGTGTGATCTTCAGTTGTTTAATGTATGATGCCCAGTTTTTCTCTGTAACCATTTACAAAGTCATCAATGATGCCTAGTGTTTTAAAATCTGTTCAGATTTTAAAAGTTGTGTAGTGTGTTCCAGCCTTTAACAAAACCCAGAACGCCTTAGCAATCAACCCAAAGTTGTATATCGTCTTGTGTGTCTACAAAGTAATAAATATAGTCTTTGTCTGTATGTGTTGGTGTTAGAAGATCTGGGTTATCTGAGAGGCGAGTCAGGGGTCGATTGCAATGAAAAGGCCAGCATTTTAGTATAGGGAGAAAGAAGAGGACTCTAATCTAATTTGACTGGAGTGTGTGTCTGTGTGTGCGTCTTCTCAGTAAGCGAGTACTGTGGGAATGACCCAAGAAGGCCTTCTGTGTGAATGGTTCCTCCTGAGCCAAAAACAGTGGGGTGTCCCCATATCCTCTTTTTTCCATCCCTCTCTCTTTCCATCACCCCTCCTCATTCTTAACCCCCAGGACTACTGATTCCAGCCTGGCCACTCAGACAGAGACAGATTAGATGACAAAAAGAGGGCAAGAGCAAGAAACATAGAGTCCCTCCTGATTAGTGACTGACACTCAAGTGCCCCAACAAGAACTCTGGGTACTTTTCAGTCACTTCATTATGTCAAAAGTACTTTGCAGACTTAAACACTGTTCTAAAATCTAAATATTGAAGAAGGATTCAAGATCTTCACGAGACAGTTTCAATGCCTTTGCATTTAAAGCCATGATTCATATACACCAACCCACATTTAAAGGTTTAATCTTTAATAAGCACATTTGCAATTAAATGACACAGACAAATCATTTCGCAAGCATTGGAGTTGTAAAAGATGTCATTTCTGTGCTTGGCCTGCCTGTCTGTGAACACTCAAAGTGACTAAGTTCAGTTAAAAGATGGCCACTTGAAAGCTGAATGAGGTCAGAGCGAAGAGCGGCTCTGAAGACGTGCTCTCAAAGTGAGCTTCTGACACTTCTATTACTAACACAACACATGAAGTCATCCATGTTTACAACACACATCAGAGCTCTCCATCAGCCCAAGCCCACAAATCAACCTGACCGCAAGAACTGCAATGTTTTGATGTTGTTTCTGAGGCCTTTGTTTATTGATTATCTCTGATGTGATCCAGTTTTGGGTTGGGCAAAATAAGCTTATAATGTGGATTATATGTGTCATAAATTAAAATAAACTAAGCCAAATTTGTTAATGCCCAATGAAGGTTTTTTGTGGTGAATCTTATAAAAATATAAATGTGTCATACATCAAGAAAAAAACTGTTTACAATTCAGAATTTACTTTTTGAAGTTTTTTTAATGCAATGCTTTTCAGCTGTCAGTGCTAATTCTTACAACAATGGAAAATCTATTCATGTTTTTAAAGTGAGTCTAGATGATTATGTGTCTGATATATAAAAGGACACATTAAGATTCATTAATAAATTATATGTTACTGAACCATTAAAACCATATGTGCATAAAACACAGCAGGCTTTGAAGTAGTCAAGCACTTAAATTATTAATCGAAGAGCTCACAAGCCTTTCCTCAAATCATCTGACCCTTTAGAGAAGTGAGGCAAGTTTTTAAACAGCCCTTTGCATTTTGAAAATGAGGGGGATCTATGCAATGAGGGGATTAATTTTGTAGTCTGTGATTCTGAATTCTTACTCAGATAGACATGTCTGCACCGCTGTATAACTTTCATCCTTTGCTGGTCTGTCAAGAATGAATGAATTTCGCACATGCTCACGCAATCACAGAGAGATCTGACTTAAAATTAAAACTTTTGGGTAGAGACTATAGACGCAGAATATTAATAGCAGGCTCTTCTTTTAAAGGGCAGTCTACTCAAATAAATACAGGACACAATATTTTTGATATAAGACTGGTTGCATAAGTAAAATTACATATATATATTAATGTAAAAGTGTGTGGTCTTTATGTGTTTTTGAAAGAGGTCTCTTATGCTCACCAAATCTACGTTTATGTACAAAAATACAGTAAAAACAGTAATATCATTAAATATTATTACAATTCAAAATAAATGTATTCTTTCTTTATACTGTATATTTTAAAAAGTAATATATGTCTATGGCAAACCGGAATTTTTAGCAGCCATTACTTCTTCAGTATCTTCATTTTTTTTTTTTTTTTTTTTTTTTTTATTATTAGCTTAATATTCTTGAAAGCTGTGATATTTTTAGGATTATTTGATCAATGGAAAGTTCAAAAGAACAGTGTTTATTTGAAATAGAAATATTTTGTATTATAAATGTAATTACTAAATGATCAATTTAATACGTCCTTGCAGAACAAAAGTGTTTTATTTTATTTTATTTTATTTTATTTTATTTTATTTTATTTTATTTTATTTTATTTTATTTTATTTTATTTTATTTTATTTTATTTTATTTTATTTTATTTTATTTTATTACATGCACTGGCATCTCAATTTTATTTTCTTAACTGTTAATATTATTATATTAATGATTCTTATAATAATAAATTATTACAATAATATAAAATGTTTCTTTTCTTTGATGCATATATTTAGGCTTTGACAGCATTGCTTAATTTTACCAGATCAGTCATGCCTTTAAAGTATAAAAAGTATAAAGAAGTATAAAAAGTATAAAGAAATATATAACCTTTATACACATACGCTTGATAACACAAGCATGCAGCCTGATTCAAAGTACAATATCATTTGAGAGGAGAACAGAGACATGCTAAGCAGATTAAGACTGTGGTCCTCTTGTATCTGTAACCAGCATGGCCTTCAGGGCCTAAATCCACCAGCAGCTCCCACTCTTCAAACCACACACATACTGCAATATACGAATTCAAGCTGATACTTGCTTTTTTTCCCCAACTCACAGTTTGAAGTGTAGAAAGATTCACTTTGACTTTTGCAGCTGACGACTGTAGGAGGATCAATGAGGAAAAAAGGAGTTTTGTTGAGGAGGATGAGGTGGTTGAGGACGACCTTCGTGTCCACCTCGTCTCAGATGTAGGCCTCTCCTGTTGTACCACAGTCTCGGCATGTAAAACGTCACCAAAAACATAAGCTTTGACTCTTAGGAAAAGAAAAAAAAAAAAAAGCTAATAAGATTTCCATTCATTTAAACTTATCAAAATTCCCACTAGAGCCCGGGGAGCTTTCTTTCTCGCAACCCTCTTTTCTTTCATCCATGGTTAAATATGTAAATAAAATGTCTAAAGTCATTCTTCAAAGGGGAACAAAAGAAAAAGGGGGGGCTGAGAGAGGGGGGAGGCAGCCCTAAAATGCCTTCCTTTCTCCATAACATTAGCTAGAGGGGGGCCAGCTTCTAGGCAGAGAGGAACAGCAGGGGAGCGCACAGGCTCCATAGAATCACACATCTCCCCAATCCCTCACACACAAAAAACATGAAATATCTTTTCAGTCTGAGCCATCAAAGGGCCTCCCTTCTCTTTATTAGTTACAGAATTATCTCACACTTTCTGATTTCCACCAAGATGGAACCCAGCGAGCTGCTGCTGCTGCTGTGCTTTGGAAGAGATAAAGTTCATGCGTGTGTATGTGTGTGTGCGTTTGTGAGTGGGTGGGTGTGTGGGTATAAAGGATAACTGTAGAACGGACCGAGTATGAAACGGTGAGGGTGATGGATGCTAGACGCAGAAATAAATAAACACAAAACATGAAAGGGAAAGTAGGAGCTGCCAAGGCTACTGATGATAAAGATTGAATGGTCATGATTCTCCGCTCTGTTCTTCTCCTGTTCTTCAAAGCGATATCCTCATGGACTGCAAAACAATCACAGAACAGAAACGTGTAAAATAAACCACAAATCAGCTGAGGCTGAATGCGCAATGGCACGGCACGGGTATCCCGTTAAGATTCTATCTCAGTGTTATATGTATGTTTTAGAAGCGTCAATCAGTGAGCTAATGAGGCCGTCTGTGTGCTTCATACAGCGCTCTGATATGTTACACATCCTGAAAGGCTTCATTAATAGCAAATGTGATGAAAAGGTGTTTACATATCAAAGCAAAGGAAAATGGTGATTTGTATGTACATGTGATCATCATTATTAACAACACCGGGGTTAAACGGCATGTCAAACAGGCATTTATGAATGAAAAATCCTTTTATTAAACCAGCCTAACCTGGTTTACTGGTGTTAATTGGTCTTCAAGAATTGTCAAACTGGTCTGTTGGCTGGTTTTAGGGAGGTTTTGGGCTCTTTGACTTGGGTTCAAGACTATTTTCAGCAGGGTTGTATAGGCTAAATTTGTACTTTGAGTTGGACTATAATACCGTAAGGTAAGAATAAAATGTGTAAGGTCTTGTAAACAACTCAAACTGGGTTTAGTTTACATTCGGCAAACACTTTATTGCAAAACAATGGATATTGCAGTTCATGGCACGCATTTTTTTAATTTGTGCATTCCCCTGATCAAACCCATGACCTTAGTTATGATATGGCATCGTATGTTTTTCCATAACTTGAACTCATCAAAATAATTTACCAAATTTAAAAATTTGAGACAGCAACTTAAGCTTACATTGAATTAGGTGGATTTTTATTGCTCTGCTGTTTAAGCTGAAAAATACCAGGTGAATGTCATAAACCTTTTAAACAAAACCTGTTTTACAGACTGTCTGTTTACACTTTGACATCCAAATGAAAAAAAACTATTGCAAAATCACAAAAAAAAGTGTTTTCTGAGTTATCAGGTTGCAAAATGTGCTGAGTAATTAATGAGTCATTTATAATACAGTACTGCAATACCAAATTTCAAGAATCATTTGAACCAATTTGATTCAAATTACTGACCAATATGACCCATTTGCATACCAAGTAGTGCTCAGTATGGCTTCAAGTGTATTATATTGAGTTTGTTAATGACTCTGAAGGATATCAATAGTGATTAAAGTGACTGAGACTATCTCAGTCTTGTAAACGGTCTCACAACTCACTGTAGGACTGGCTAGTTTTGTTTTTCAAATACGTTGAAAAGAACTTTACAAGCTGTCATAAAAAAGCTCTTAGAGTGTTCTGACAAAGATCTCCAGAAAACCATGGTCATCAGGTGTTGCACAGATAAATCATGGTTTTACTGGGTAACATGAGAGAGCACTATGCTATCTGGTATCTCTTGCTCCATTAGGCTCTCTGTGCCTTCTTCATAGCTGCCACATGAGACTTACCAACAACAGCTAGCTCAAGTAAAGACACTTTTTGAGATGAAGTACACTTCTTTTTCATTAACATTGTTGAGTGTTTTTTATTACTGAAAATGGCCAACAGAGCATTAACCCTCAATCCCTGCTTACACAGTGACTGTTGAACTCTGACATGTCACCTCCAACATACCAATACTTTAACGCAGTGTGCTATGGGAGTTGGCATGCATCGATACCCCCAAGGAGTGTGGCGTACATACAGCCGTGAGAGCTGGGGTAAGAAAAGGCCCTGGCTTGCCAGTCCTTAGCGCCTCGAAGATGAATCCACTAAAACAAGAGTGAAAAGCTCCTTTGTCTAAGAATTCATCCTTAAGGCATTTTTATCCTGTACTCATGCAAGTATTTACGATTGAGAGCAGAGGGTGAAGAATGGAAACTGCCAGAGTATAAGTTAAGAATGTCTTTTATGTCATTACACACCCACATCTGCTTACAAGGCCACTTGTTCTACGATTGCATGTTGAGGACACAATTTTAAATATTCATTTGAATCACTGAAATGGCAGCGGATTTATAAAAGCACTCAGTGTTGTGTACAAAACTTATGAATTAATGTGATTTCTGGCACAACACAGTCTTCGTTATTTGAGCATTGGAGTGAATTGTTCATTTGTGGCAAGTGAACCATGGCAAAATGACACTTTGGAACTTAAATAATGCATTTTAAAAAATCATGTTTATGTTTGAAGAAAGAGGCAGTGGAGGGCCCAGGAACACTAAACATGTCAGTAGTCTTTTGATTTATGAGTAAAATGAGGTCTGTGGTTAACATTCCTGTAAGAGACTTTCATTTTGTTCTAACATAAATTACATACAGTCATAACTCAAATGTGAATTTTGAAAATTGTGTTGTTTTTTTAAAAAACATTGAAGCTGCAAGCAAGGGTGTTGAATCTATGCTTAATGAACCACTGTTGTCTTTGTACAGTAGCCTAATTTATACTTGCATAGCAATTTATGTCAAAAAAAAAAAAAAAGTTAAAAAAATCTACATAACACTACATGATGTTATTTTTTACTCAGAAACTGAAAACCAACATTCTAAAATAGACTCCGTAGGAATTCCAGAGGGAACGTCATAACTGAACAGGATGTCATTTCTAAATACATAGGTTACAACATAGTCTATACATATATAAATAAACGCCAACAATCTCTTTGGAAATTGTCTTGAAGAAAGTGAAAGTGGCACATTTTTTATCATAAACTATGACATCTCGCTTTTTTATTAATAGCATCTCAAAACGCACATGGTTTCACTTTTTTGTCATTCAGATGCGTGGGGTGAGAGTAAAGACACATATACTTTAGCCATCAGTTGTAGTTCAGTCAACAATAAAAAGCGAGGGGAATTTCAAGGAATAAAAACACTCCTTTCTCTCCACACTCTCTTCCCACAATGGTCGGAGCGTGAAAATCGTCAGTTGTGGAGAGAAAAGGGACACATCTCGACTGGAAAGCCACAGAGTCCTTTTGGTCGTCCTCGGCGAGAGATTTCTCGCTGACTTGCGCCGAAAAGTGTATCGTAAATCATCAGAGGGATTTCGTTGGGGGGAGAAAACAACAACAAATGGCCAGTGAGTAATTTACTGTGATCTTGTGGTAAAATAGTGACGAGGATTTGAGGTCTACACAGCCAGTTCCGCACGGTTTAAGGATAATCAGTGTGTCAGTTTGGGCTTTCTTATGTAAAGCAGCTGTCTTTGAAGGCGGATCTTTTGGCAGGTTAGTTCGGGACGGTGGCGGAGGAGCTCAGACACAGACAGCGCGCGAGGCAGCGAGCAACTCTTGACGGAGCAGCGGAGTGTCTGGAGACAAGCTGAAGTGAATATTCACACGTTTAACGAGCGGATTCATTCATTCGTTTTCGGACGACTGCGATAAAACGACGCCGTGCCTTCAGTTTGTTCAGTTTGGATACACTTTGCGGAGGATGAATTTGGAAAGTAACGCGAGAGCGAGTTGAAAAGTAAGTGTACTTTCATGAGGGAAACGGACCGTCAACATTATCTCAGGCGAAGACCAAAGGAGCTTCAGAAGAAGGAATTATCATCTGTGGACTGGGAATTGAACGTAAACTGTGTGAAACCTCTATATGGTGAAAGCTTTCTAATACTTCATTATCTTAAGATTTTTTGACAGATATTTCTTTTGAACTGGACTGATTGTCTGAAAGCTGAGTTACTGGCTCAGAAAAGTTTTATTTTTTAATAATTCATCCTCACCTTGCTCATTTTTTTGGGTTACAATAACTTTTTGTAAACCAGATAAAATTATAAGGAGCGACAATGAAGCAACTTTTCTAGAAAAAAAAATACAAAGCTCTTTTGAAAGCCAATCCCTGCTACATGAATTCATATTAAAAGACAATGTTTGCTGCCACTTTTGGACTCAGCCTTGTGCTGCTGTGCAAGGCCGGGTTTTGTTCTGCTATCAGCTCCATCGACCCGGACCGGCCAGGTGAAGGAAGATGCCAGGAGATCGCCATTCCACTCTGTAAGGACATTGGCTACAACCTGACAGTCATGCCGAACTTAATGGGACATGAAGATCAAAGTGAGGCAGCCATAAAGCTGCACGAGTTTGCTCCGCTGATTGAGTTTGGCTGCCACAGTCATCTGAAGTTTTTCTTGTGCTCGCTCTACGCTCCCATGTGCACGGAGCAGGTATCCACACCCATCCCAGCGTGCCGAGTAATGTGTGAGCAGGCAAGGCAGAAGTGTTCTCCAATCATGGAGCAGTTTAACTTCCACTGGCCTGAGTCACTGGACTGCTCCAGACTGCCAAATAAAAATGACCCCAATTATCTCTGTATGGAGGCACCCAATAACGGCACCGACGAGCCCCCGAAAGGCTCCCACACTCAGCCACCTGACTCCCGACCCCCTCGGCCAGGTAACAGCCAAGAACTGCCGATAAAGGAAAGGGTCGGTAAGACAACATGCAGCAACCCTGGAAAGTTTCATTATGTTCAGAAGAGCGAGTCTTGTGCTCCCAAGTGTTACTCCAATGTTGATGTGTACTGGAGCCAGGGTGACAAGCGCTTCTCCATGGTGTGGATTGCCATCTGGTCCATCCTGTGCTTCATCTCCAGTGCCTTTACTGTCCTCACCTTCCTCATCGATCCACAGCGCTTCAAGTACCCTGAGCGGCCAATCATCTTCTTGTCTATGTCTTATTGTGTCTACTCTGTGGGATTTCTCGTAAGACTTTTCGTGGGGGTGGAAAATGTGGCCTGTGACCGTGACAGTGGCGTTCAGTACATCATCCAGGAAGGCTTGGAAAGCACTGGCTGCACTATAGTCTTCCTCATTCTTTACTACTTCGGAATGGCCAGTTCCCTGTGGTGGGTCATTTTGACTCTCACGTGGTTCCTTGCAGCTGGGAAAAAATGGGGTCATGAGGCCATCGAAGCCAACAGCAGCTACTTCCATCTAGCGGCATGGGCCATACCAGCTATTAAGACCATCATGATCCTGGTTATGAGGAAGGTAGCGGGAGACGAGCTCACGGGGGTCTGCTACGTGGGCAGCATGGATGTCAAAGCCTTGACGGGTTTTGTTCTTATTCCCCTCTCTTGCTACCTCATTATTGGCACTTCCTTTCTGCTCTCAGGGTTTGTGGCACTCTTTCACATCCGTAAGGTCATGAAGACCGAAGGAGAGAATACGGATAAGCTTGAGAAGCTAATGGTTAGGATCGGCGTCTTCTCTGTGCTCTACACGGTCCCTGCCACTTGCGTCATCGCCTGCTATTTTTACGAGCGTCTCAACATGGATTATTGGAAGATTCTAGCAGGAGAGCAGAAGTGCTCTGAGGACAGTAAGAGCGGCGAGGAGTGTGTGATGAAGAGCTCCATCCCGGCCGTGGAGATCTTCATGGTAAAGATTTTTATGTTGCTGGTGGTGGGCATCACCAGCGGCATGTGGATCTGGACCTCTAAAACACTACAGTCGTGGCAGAATGTTTTCAGCCGCAAACTTAAAAAGAAGACGAGGAGGAAGGCTGCATGTGTTTTCACAGGAAGTGGACCTTACCTCAAGCCTCATCCTGCACTGAAAGGACATAAAACCAAGTATGAACCGGCAGGTCCTCCTGCGACCTGTGTATGAGCTGGGCCTCTATACACAAACAAACGGCCAAGAAATTAAGTAAGTCTGGACTTTAACGAACTGCTTATTGGAGAGACAAGCCAGCAAAGGACACAACAATGCTCGTATTTATTTTATGCAAACTTCAGATGCAACGTCCCCAGCAGGTTTTTTTAGTTCTTGGTGCTTGTACTACATCTGAAACTTTGCATACTTTGGGGACAGTTTTGTGAAACAAAGAAAAAGGGAGCGAGTCCCTATTGCTGTCATTGCGATGCCTGTATCATGTCATGTGCAATAGTTGTTTCCCTTAGTGACAGAGAGAAAGGGACTCTGATACTGTAGGGCTGTGATTAAAGACAATGAAAGGACTCGACAAACAATGGGTGTGAATGGCTCGGGGAAAAGCGGCTCCTCCATGGCGTAGTCGTGTGGCTTTTCTATGGAAATGAAGGCCGTGTCATACACAACTGCATTGACATTGGAGTGCAGCTGCTCAATAAGGCCTCGGCAGAGAATGAACTGCCTATTTTTAGGCCTTTTCATGGAACAAAGTAAATCTTTAAGCACTAAATATTGCCAACACAAAGAGAGAAACTTGTTATTTGAGTTGTTTTGTACAGTCAGTTCATGCCCTCTGGTCTGTTTTGTTATACCAAGCTCTTTTTGATGTCCTACATTCATTTGTGTAAATTTTGTAAAGGTTCATATTTTATAAGAATAAATAAAACATTTTAGTTTTAAATGTTTGAAATGAAAAGCAAACTCTTTTATTATTTGTGTTGAGTTTGAAATGTTTTTCTCCAATGAAGCAAAAAGATGTTGCGATTCCATTAATATTCCTTATCGGTAATACCTTACCAAACATCCCTAAGCTAAAAAACTTATGTATTACGCTTATGTATAGTTCAAACATGTATGACTTTCTTTTTTTCTACACAAAAGAAGTTCATACAATGGCAGTCAGTGGGGTTCAGCAATATTGAACCCAGACTTTCATTGTATAGAGGGAGAAAAAAAAACACCAACACATTTTTCAAAATATCTTCTTTTGTGTTAGAATAAAGAAATGTTGTACAGGCTTGAAACAACATGAGGAATGAGGATGAGTATATATATATATATATATATATATTATATAAGTATATAAAGATTTTGAAAGACCTTTTTTCACTTTTTAAAATGCCCTGGCTTTCATATTTCTGTCTTATTCAAATTAATCTATTCACTTCCATGTTTCATTGATAAACAATGCTAAAGCAGAGGCTTTAAAGTTTGTTTTGTTTTGGTCTCCAGGTTTAGCTTTTTTATCTCGGTTTTATTTGTAACATCAAATTGGGTCATTTTTGAAGTGTTGCCTTTGATTTAAGAGTGCCTTTTTCACCGTTGCAGATTAGATCGCTAAAAAAGGCTGTTATCAACAATCACATATGTATGTTCTCTGTGCTCAAATCTTTTTAAACTTAATGCTAAACTTTTTAGAGCACATCAACAGTGGAGACATCTACTGAAGTCTAGAAATCTCGGTTTTTATTTATACATCTATCTGTCTGTCTAGTTTGAATCTCTTTTTTGTGCCTCCTTGGCACATCAATACCAATGTACTCATAATTTTATGGTGTTAATACCTTAATACTGGATTGACCTGAGAAATTCAAGTTCACAGTATACACACAGTGAGCCTTAAGGTTGTTTGTCTAGAGAATGCAGAAGTATATTTTAACATTACGCCCTTTAGTAATCTAATGACATCTGTCATTAGCTTGAATCCATAGAGCACATTTGTGTAGACAGGTGAGGCTGACCTTCAGGCGTTGCGCGGTTAGATGAAAACTATAACATGCAACAAATAAGGAAAGTACATTTCTCTCATTACATGCCCTATCATGCCTTATAAGCTTCTTATAAGCTTTTCCTGATCTGTGTTTTTGATTTGGTTTAAAATTATTTGTGTTAGGGAATAGGAAATATATTTTAAAGATTGAAATGCTTCTAAAACGATCGCTTTACTTAGTTTGTAATAAGCAGTTTATTTCTCCTAGAAATGCACACACCCAGATTCATCATCAGTTTTGATCTGTCTTCATACTTAATGTGCTTGTTTTGTAAATGAATCCACTCTAAGTATTTCATTTGCTATTTTAAGTTCAACTTCATGTTGACTTTGATCTGAAATGTTCATAGGAAACACACTAATAGAAATGTGCAAGCGATGTTTTGCCAACCCATTTCAAATAATTACTGTAAACCAACTCATTCATTCAACCTTCTTCAAAGACAAAATGAAATACATATATATATATATATATATATATATATATATATATATATATATATATACTCTAATTATATCCAAGAATTAACTGACGGTGAATCAAACTAAATATTTCCATGTAGTTTTTGTTCAAAATATTAAAGCACACTAAGCCCAAATACAACATACAGCAAGTGGCGAATGGCAAAGATTTATTAGGTCGTCTATTACATTTTCAGTCATTAAGAGATTATGGTATGTTTGGACAATTTCTCTGCCCTTTAAAAGCTCACTTTAGGTGTCAAGTGCAGCGTGTGTGTGTGTGTGTGTGTGTGTGTGTGAAAAAGATCTAAAACAGGTCTGATCTGATGAGAAGGATTGAGTGAAGTGTGTGTTCTGTACTTTGCCCAGGGGGTATTCAAGTCTCTACAAAGTCCTTGTAGTGTTTCAAAATTCAGGCACATGAATCAGAGAGGCCTCGTTTGACACACACACACACACACACACACACACACTTCTGTTATACTCTGTCACACCACCCCGTCTTTCTCTCTCAAACACACACACACACACATACTTGTGTACACACCAGGCTGTTTAAGGGCCACCTGGACTCCGGGCCCTGGGGTGTGTGAGTCGAACTGTAAATATCAATGACAGTTACCACTCCACCTTCTTCTAAAGACTATCTCACTTTTTTCTTTTCCCTTTTTTCTTCCTTACCTGCTATCTCTGTAGTTGCGACTTAAAGGTGGGTTCACCGTGTGAAGATGGAGTGTGTTTTTGAAGTAAGGTAAGAGCTGAAGTGTAAAGGACAGCAGCCCGTTTCGTTTTAATGCCACATCCAGTGCTCTGCACATATGAAAGGGCTTCTACTTGCCAGTGTCCTAACAGCTTTATCTAGGTGTTTGCTTGCTCTGTTCAGATGGTAAACATTAATTTCATGGTTTCTCAGGTATGTTTCAGGAAAGAAGGATAAACCTACACATATTACTCAATTTGCTTTTGTACATCTTCATTAGTGAACTGGCTTGGGAACTGCAAACCAGTTTTAATTCAGAATTCTTATGGACCCTAACACATTTTGGGTTTCTCATAAGTATCTTCTGTAACGGTGAAAGAAAACTGCAATAAGTAGTGTTCCCATTTGCTCCAATACCAAAAGAAAAAAAAATCCATAATGGAGTTTCTATGACTTTCCAAAACAGGAAAAAATTATTGAGAGATTGGTTAAAGTATTGCATTAACCAATCACAGCTGAATATAGCCAGTTATGTCCAGTCATTTCGCAATGGAGCAATTGCGTCCTCTTACGTAACTTTTCCCCATTCATTCTCCTTTACCTCCCACCAATATCACGGCACGCATTAGGGGGGTCTGTTAAAACTCAATGGGCTCAGGGGAGGCGATAGATATGCGGACTCCTGCTGTAACTTTACCTGCTGGTGTTGCTGTTGGACAATGTTTATTCAGAAAAATGAGTGATTTGTACACTTTTTAATGTTACATTTTGTCATATTGGCATTGTTTCATTTTTGGGTTACACTTTATATTAGGTGGTCTTAACTACTATGTACTTACATCAAAAAAATAAGTACAATGTACTTATTGTGGTCATATCGTATTGCAAAACACTTTGTAAGGTTAGGGACAGGTTTGGTGGAATGGGTAGTTTTAAGGGTGCACTGTAAAAAAAATGCCGTAAAATTTACGGTAAAAAACTGGCAGCTGTGGTTACCAGAATTATACCGTAAAATATATGGTAGCAACGTTTTAGGTTTTACGGTTTTACCTTAAATTTACAGTTAAATACCGTAATTTCAGTTAAATACCGTAAACTGATATAATGTTAATATAACAACCTATTGAAATCTGTTTTGTACCTTTGAAATACACTGATAACCACCAAATGCAGGTGGTGATGAGAGTCACATGACGAACGAAAGCCCATCACAAGCAGCTTTTAAATAACAACATATATAGAAGGTGCACAGTGTCATTTACACAAGCACTAAACACCATCATGGTGAGACTCATTAAACTGAAATATCCAATAAACATTCATTTAACAACATTAGATGTAACATACAACCCTAATAAACATAACTGATGAGAAAAAACTAAGAAGAAACCTAGTTATTTCAAAGAAAAAACATCAGATTCAAACAAAATTTGAAATGCAACGCAGGGAATTCTGGGAACGTCAATTTACGTTTTTTCCCTGTAAATTTTACATTCTTTTTCACTTCCAAAAGCGGTATTTCACCGTAAAATTGTCTGAAATGTCTATTACAGTTTTTCACCGTATATATTAGGGGAATTTACCGTTAACCATTTAACAGGTTTTTACCGTAGCTTTTTGACAGTTTTTTACAGTTAAAATCACGATCATTTTTTTACAGTGTGGGTTTAGGTGTAAGGGATGGGTTGGCAATGTAATTATAAATGTAATTACAGAAATTAATTACAGATGTAACTACATATAGGTATTTTAAAAAATATAAGTACAATGTAAAAACATGTATGTACACAATAAGTGCATTGTATCAAATTATTAATTTAAATGTAAGTACATAGTAGTTAAGGCCACCTAATATAAAGTGGGACCCATTTTTTTACTACAATTTTTTTTTTGTCATCCAATATTTTGAGGAGGCACTTGCCTCCTCCTCGCACATTTTCTTCTGCTGATACAGGCAGAATGCCGTTCTAAAATATTCTGCATTTTCGCAACACCTCTACAGCACAAAACAGATATGTACAGACCAGACAAGTGTAGTGGTGACTCTTATGAACTGGTTCTTTTTAGTGAATCAAAAACTCTGGACGCAACCTATGTAGTCTGACTGCCAAACAAATGTGTCTTAAAAGCTCCAGAGTCGTTGGAGATAATTGTTTTGTGACCAGAGTCCCAAAGCGTGATTAGTGTCTGATTCTTGAACTAATCAATCATTTTTTGATGACTCGAATACAGGTTACTGTTTACAGCTAATTGTTAGACTTGATTCACTGTTGCTGACTAGCTGTTCATATGACAGTGTGTAATTATGAGTTTGTCAGTAGAAGGCCTGTTTATAATAACAATGAATGAAATATTTTTATGAAATCGTGTTTTGTTGGTTTAGTATAGTTGTTTAGTATATTATGGAAGCCCGTTTCCTTCACAGAATTTAAAAATGAATCAATAAAAAAGGTAACTTTTACTTTTTATCTCACAACTTAGACCTTTTTCACTCAATTCTGAGTTTATATCTCACAATTCCCGAGAAAAAGGCAAGAATTGTAACCTCTGAATTCTGGCTTTCTTTCTCAAAATTTTTTTTTTCAATTGTGAGTTTAAGTTTAACAATTCAGACTTTTCCTCCTAGAATTGCAAGTTAAAATCTCACAATTCTGAGTTTATATCTCACAATTCTGACGAACCTCTAAAATATAAACTCAGAATTGTGAGATTAAAAAGTCACAATTACCTTTTTTTTTTTTTTTGGACTGCATTTATGTTGCCTCTAAAAAAAATGTAAATACACCTTTGTCTTGAACTGTTAGTGAACAGGCCTTTATCTTGTAATTTTGCATGAACTTAATCTTTCTTCCTCAGAAACACATTATGATAAGGTCAGGATGCCTATTATGTTGTGCTGCTGGTCTAAGTTGTGTGCTAAGTGTGCTGACATGCTAACATAAATCTGTAGGCTGACTGACTGCAGGCAGGGTTGGCTCTCTTTGATCAGATCTTTTTTGAAGACGCCCGTACACTCATCACCACAGGCCCTTCAGCACCTGTTTTCCAGTCAGGACCTGTTTAAGAAAAGCGTCGCTCCGGTCGTCTCACACATAAACACGCCGGAACACTCACTCTCACAATGGCTCTGTTTCTTAAAGTCAGTTGTCAAGTCTTGTATTACCTTTCTATAACTTTTTCTATGACTAAAAAACCCTTTCATATGCTTTCTCTCTTGTCTCCCGTCTTTATGCAAATTGCCTTTGAAAACTGCGCCTGTGAAATGGCTTGAAATAACAGCGCATGAAAGAGATTAGAGAGGAGACACTGAGAGGGAGTCACTATAAAGAAGCTGTGTAAGCACCTTCGTGTCCCTCCCAATGGCAGTTTGTTCCATCTGAAGATTTAAGATTTCTATTGAACTGGTTGATAGGACAGAGCCTGGTTTTATCACTGTGAAAATCTTCATAATTGTAGCTTCATATCTTTAGAGAAAAGCTTCCTGATCATTGTGTTTGTAGAATGCTCTTTGATCCATCATCATTATTAATTCTCTTTTAGAATGCACACAAAATAAATCATTTTGTTGTTGTTTTGAAATTTTGGTCCAATTTGGTAACTAACCACAACAGTAAAATGGGTTTCACCTGAAGGTTTCAAAAAAAAAAAAAAAAAGTACTACACATTACTCTTGCTTCATTACAAATTTTATTAACAGCGTTTCAAGCCTATATCACATTCAAAAGTATCAGCAAATTTAAAAACAGTACTTGCAGCAGTTAATAGTTCAAAAATGAGAATAAATAATAAAAGATGCAAAACTTTACTAATAAAATGATGGAAGTTTGATTAGTGTGTGCGATATGCATTTCCTAAAGTTTATACTGAACTTATATTCGACGCACATACAAACAATTTGGGTCTATGAGGCAACATAAAATAAATTTACATATACATGCATGTTCTATTTACTAATTTAAAAAAACATGCAGTTTTTGACTTTTAATTTTGAGCTTTGTTAAAAGTTTGACATGTTTGAGTTATGAGAAGGTTAATGTTTTATTTTCTTACATTTCATACACTGTAAAAAGGGATAAGTTGACTTAACTTAAAAAAAATTGAATGATTTTTAAGTAAATGATCATTTAAAAAATAAGTTAATTGAATTGTCAAGTTCACTTAACTTTTTTTTTGGTCACACTTTATATTAGGTGGCCTTAACTACTATGTACTTGCATCAAAAAATAAGTACAATGTACTTACTGTGGTCATATTGTATTGCAAAACACTTTTGCTGCTATTGAGGGGGATACGGGTAAGGTTAGGGACAGGTTTGGTGGTGTGGGTAGGTGTGGGTTAAGGTGTAAGGGATGGGTCAACAGTGTAATTATAAATGTAATTACAGAAATGAATTACAGATGTAACTACATATAGGTATTTTTAAAAATATAAGTACAATGTAAAAACATGTATGTACACAATAAGTGCATTGTACCAAATTATTAATTTAAATGTAAGTACACAGTAGTTGAGGCCACCTAATATAAAGTGGGACCTTTTTTTTTAATTATTATGTACTTAAAAATTTTAAGGCAACGGGTTTCCTCAATTTTTTTAAGTTAAGTCAACTTATCACTTTTTACAGTGTACTAAACTATTTTTAACAGTGATAAAAAAAGAAAGATAAATAACTTTGTATCTGTATTATCACTGAATTGTCATAATGTCAGTCCAAAAAAAAAAATGCAGCAACAGTTTCAGTCTTTTAAAGAGATTCCTTATGCATTTGGTACACTGCCTTGACAGCCATGTGATTAAACCAGTAATGCTGCATTACTGTTTGTGTGACTTCTGGTAAACGCAAATGAAGTTCCGGAAAAAGTCTCACACTGGGGTGAAAATCAAGGGAAAACATCTCACTTTGTAGATTCTGCTATATGCATTTTGTCCTAAAGTGAACTTAAATGAAGTTTTGTTGTAAAATGATCAAGCTGATAAAAAGGCTAGCGGATACACACATGTGCGTACAGGTGTGAGCATGGTGTGATTGAAAGAAAAGAGGTTAAAGAGGCAAAAAGGCCCTTGTGAACAAGCGCGCCACTTTCTTGAGTGCCGTTTGGAGAAAAGTGGCCCTTTGCAATTATCAGTTGTGAGAGTCATTACAGAAGAATCTGGAACAATGGCAACACTCCCATCTGCCCTGCAGCAGGGGCACTTTCCTTCCCTCTCTGTCTTCTTTCTCACATTTTCAGTCACAACTCATATGGGGCCACCTGCAATCAAACACCTTAGAGCGATATCAAGCCACAGACAGATAGAGAACGAGAGATAAGATCTTCTATAAAAACAAACAGCAGAGATGTGTGTGTATTTATGTCTGCGTCTGTGTGCTTGATGTGTGTTTGTGGTAGCGGGTGTGTGAGCGAGATGACGTGGGGCGTATGTGTGTGTTTGCGTGTCTGAAATTGCCCTTTGATGTCTGCACCTTGTGGTAGAGGTGGAGGACTTCTTGGGAGAAAGTAAACAACAAGAGAAGCGACACTTTTGTAAACACTCAGATCATATTGAAACTAAGCACAACCACCCAGGTCAACCTGAAGAGTCTATTTTTACTTTGCATTCTTATGTTTAAAGCAGACTTAAGATTTTTTTTCTTAGAATATGTTCTGTCTCAGAAATGATGTGCAATGTGGAAGAATGGAATATTAATATTCAGAGCTTGACAGAGAGACTAAATCCATACACAATATGGAAAAACAAGTCATAGTTAAGACTTTTAAAAGGATAGTTCACTCAATGAAAATTCTGTCATTATTAGTTATCCTCATGTCATTTAAAAACCATATGTTTCTTTTTTCTCTGGAACAGAAATGTGAAAGATGAAGGGTTGTAAATCACTACAGCTGGAAAATGTAATCAGTGAGTTGAACGGAACTGAATTAGTCTCAGTGAATCTCCAATGGATCAATAGGACCAGTTTATGAATTTGAAAGAACAATTCATTGGAAAGTTTGGACTCAAATCAATGATTGAATTAAACATTACATTGTGCAAACTTAAGAAGTCAGCCAATCATTAAGACCAGTTTTATGAATTTGGCAAGATAGATAGATAGATAGATAGATAGATAGACAGATAGACAGATAGATAGATAGATAGATAGATAGATAGATAGATAGATAGATAGATAGATAGATAGACAGATAGATAGATAGATAGATAGATAGATAGATAGATAGATAGATAGATAGATAGATAGATAGATAGATAGATAGATAGATAGATAGATAGACAGACAGATAGACAGATAGATAGATAGATAGATAGATAGATAGATAGATAGATAGATAGATAGATAGATAGATAGATAGATAGATAGATAGATAGATAGATAGATCAGAATGTGATACAAAAAAATATTTTATTAATTATAATTCTATGTGCTCACATCTGTGCATTTATCTGCATTTGACAACAACTCTAAATACAGCTCATCTAATCAAATTTTAGAGTCAGAACATGATTTATTTAGTGATGTGGAGATTTATTTCCATAGATAAATAATAGAAAATATTTAGCAGGAATTTCTTCTTAATGATTATGAGTTTGATGTAAGTGCTTGTGTGTGTGTGTGTGTGTGTGTGTGCGCGCGCATCAGATGGCAGCGGGATGTCTTCCACGGTGACTTAGCAGAGCATGATTGTGGGATTGTAAAGGTCTAATCTGCCCCCTTTCTAATCCTCCGAAAACACACACATACATACACACTAATCTGCCCCTCTTTCTAATCCTCACTGCAAAGTGCCCAGATAATGAAAAGCCATCTGAATTCCAGAGCTCAGGAGCTCATTGTTGCTTATGGAGGAGATGAGTCTCCATGCTTCACACACACACGAGGGTCTTATATGTTCACAGAAACATTTTCTCCCACACAGCATCTTTAGGAAAACCCACACACATTTTTATGACCATATAATCTGTGCTACACCACTCGGGCTCCTCGAAGAGTCTGTGATATCCAGGCAGGAGCAAGTGTACATGCGGTATTTGTGATTTACTGCTGAGTTGTGCAGTTCTGGTCTCATTTTTGTCATGCTTGAAAACCCTGCACTTACAGACACAGATACAGATGTGCAGAGGAGGTGTCAGATGATGACAAAGGAATCCCGATGCACAACCAGCACAGTGTGAGCAAAACCAAGGTCATGGGTTTAATTCCCAGGGATTGCAAGAACTGATAAATATTTGAATGCAATGTAAATTGCTTTGAATGAAACTTTTTAAAATGTTTAAATGCCAGAGGGCCAACTTGTTCTGTTTATTGTGAAGATGATTTTGAACAATTGTATGTGACCCTACAGATCAATAAAAATATTGTGCAACTTTACAACATGCATGCACACACACACACACACACACACACACACACATACGCACACAAAACAATAGAGCAGAAACCGTTTTCTCTCAGTAATTGCTACAGTTAATTAGAAAAAAAGGCAAGTAACACATTGAATTAAACATGACATTTTGAAGTAGAAAGCCTGAAACAGTTTTTCCTTGTAAAACCTACTTCAATAATGTTTAATAATTAATAAAACAATTTTTTTTACAGTTTAGCAAAAACCCACAATACAAGGAAAAACCTTAGTTAACTTATACTGGCATTGTTCAAATTCTCTGCAGGAAGTGTAAAACACGATTATTATTAAACCTAAAACTAAAAAGTAAAATATATATTTTTAAAATTTCAGATAGTTTCCAAGGCAACATGTCTCATTTTCATTTAATGTACTGTAACGTTTTGTACTAAATAACTTAAACTAAAACTGGAAAAAATTATCAAAAAATGTTTTTATTAAAATGACAAAAACACATGAAAATTTAAATAAAGTGAAAACACATTAAAAATATGAAAACTATAATTATTTCTCAATGACTTTTCAATTATTTTTAATTTTCAATAACATGAAAAGTTAAAAGCACTTGCTTGCTTTAAACTGTAGTGTGTGTCATTCGATGTAATATGCTTTTTCATAAGTTTATTTAATATGCTTTTAACAGTTTTCATGTTTCCAAAGGGTTAACATGTCAGTGACCTGTGAGAGAGAAACAGAGGTCAACAACGCTCACAAAGTTCCCTGGCAGACATTAAGGAAAATGTTTTAATAGCATATCATTACCCATCATTATCATAATATCCATATAATATCATATAAAAGAGTACTCAGAGAAACGTTGTGTACAGTTCTGCAAGCAAACATAACACATGACTTGATTTCCCTTTCTTTCAGTAGAACCTCCTACCCTCTCCCAAAATCAACAACCGCAAAGTTAAAACCTCCAGGACATGTTTTGTTCCTCATGTCAGCGTAGCCATGAAAGCATTGTAACGGATGAGAAATGATTTGCCATTCGTGCTGAGGGGGTGTTGTCTTCATTGTGTTTCCAAAAAAGAGCATCATTTGGATATAACATCAACCACAAACAGAGGAAATCTTTACTAAGGGCAAAATCTGCCGCCCATTTACACAAAGAGAACACCTGCTTCCCCTTTCTTCAAAACAAAACATGGTCTCAAGTGCAGTCCAAAAAAAAAAAAAAGTTTGGTTAATGTTGAAGTACCGGCAGGCTGTGACATGCTAGCCGGGCTGTGTCATAACTCTAGCGTGAAAAACACTGTCAAAACTCAGACATCATTTTTAAAGACATAATTAGTGTTTGAGACTGAGGAGACATTAAACTGTTTATAAGGTCAGGCACCTGAACAGTGAACAGAGTTACAGTTACCAGAAACTTATTGGAGGAATTATAAGCTTAGAATTCAGATGTACCGCACAAGATTGATTATCACAAACTACTGTGTATAAATACTATGGAGGCCTGTTTATGCCTTAGAGTGAAAAATAAAGCAGATTATTGTGACATAATGATTAAAATCGGAATTAGTCAGAACTGTTGAAATATGAAGTCACATTGTGGGATGTCACAATTGCAAGAAATGAAGCCAGAGACATTTTCACCCGTCTTTTGCAATATAGATCTTTATGATTGCCACTCGCTCATGGTTTTGATTTTAGATGTCTTTGTTGATTTAAACTGTTTAGAAATAGTTTTATTCCCTACGAGAACAGCGAGAGCATTTAGTGGGCAAGATTAGTTCAATCAAATCCACACGAACAACACAAAACATGTGTTCCACTGCAGTGGTCCATGACTGTCCTCTTTCCTCTTACCCAGTGCAAGGACACAACTGGAGACAATTAGGAGAAAATGCTATGAGCAATATCAAACTTAACAAATGTTCTTTGTTTCCTGCTCTTTGTCTTTCCATGTCACAGGGTATGTTCAGAAAGGAACATTAGTTTATTACTTACAGAATACTGTGCAGTATATTTTATATTGTGTGTGTTTTTTTGGGGGGGAGGGGGGGTCGGTATGCTACCACAGTCATGTGATCTCTTTGCATGTTTAATTCAGCAAGTAGCACCCAGTTATTGTGAAAAAACATAACATTTGGATTACAGTTTTTTATGATTGCGTAAGTACGATTTTAAAAACAAGGCTCTTTTTGTCAAAACACAACACACAATTCACACATCCAGACGCACAAGTATCAGAACACTTCAGATCTTCTGCAAAATGAAGCACTTCATTCAAAACTTTACAATAATTTAACAAAACCTAGTTTTGGCACCGTATGGCACACACATGGTTCATACAACCATGAACCACTTACACACTGTGGTGCTCAATCTTAAACACATGTAACATTTCTACATTTTTCTAATGATATACTGTAGTCTTTTTCAGAAATATTGTTAGAGTACAGTACATGATTGACCAAACGCAACACACAAGACCAGCACTGTACACTGATGAAAATATTTATTTCTCTCCACATTGTAAAATCAGTCAACACATCCATGCATTTCAAAAGGTTGCATATTGCACTGAAAATCAGAATATATTCCAAATGCAATATAGAACATAAACAACAAAAAGATTTGTGGAGAGAAAAAGAAAGCATAAAAAATAAACAAAACAAAACAAAACAACCCTCAACATCATCTCCTCGCTGCATCTGGCCATAGCACTTCCTCCACATCCTGTCTCGCAAGACAGTGAGGGAAGAATCTTCTTGAGTGGCGAATCCATCCGTGCACAGATCCTGAATCAATCAGGTCACAGGCCTCCTCCATGGCTTGAATAAGGGATATCCTGACATGGGGCTGGAGATTACCATGCCAAAAAAAAAAAAAGGGGGGGGGGGGGGGGGGTATATGGTGGGACATATTGGAGTGAAAATTTTGGACACTTATGAAACCAGTTTTGGACCACAGCAGATCAGTGGAAAGAAGATACGTTGTCATCTGGGCTCATCTGCTCTGCATCCATTTGGTCTTCTGCTGTGACAATATTGTGTAGTCTGTCTAAAAATGTGAATATGTGCAACATTGCCTTCCATTTTTGAAGACACATAAACTCATCTTTTGCCTTTTTATAGTGCTTGCACCTGATTGTTGAGTTTACAGTTAACCACCTAAGTGTCTGCACACCTGAGGGCTGTGTTTGATCAATTGGTTTATAGGGGTGGTATTTTGGAAAGCACTGTCTTGAAATGGCAAAGGACACTGTGTGTAGTGTTTTGCAAAACGTGTGAGGCTGAGAATGTGCTTATAGTTCTGCAGATCTGGACTGAGGTTTTGCTCCTTGAGTGTAAGGTTTCACTAACTATGTGCTATTTTTCATTTTAGAGTGTAAGCAATCGTAAAAAACTGTATAATGTATTTATAGTATGAGGAATAGTTGGGGATGCATTGATGAGCAAGTGATGCAATGCTCAATTTCTCCAAATCTTTTCCAATAAAGAAGCAAACTCATGTACATCTTGGATAGCCTGAGAGTGAGTACATTTTCAGCAAATGTTCATTTTTGGGTGAACTATTTATTTATTTATTTTTAAATATTGTACAGCATTAGTAAGAGCACTGTTTATGCAATTATTATTTTTTTTTTTTTTAACTCTTCCGCTATATCTGATGTGCAGGTTGTTGTGATTTGAACAATCAGGCTAATTTTAGGGAGGCCGGGTGTGGGTTTCCTGAGGATAGATGTCAGTACAGATGGAATGGGGTCAATAGCTTGTGCTTTAACTGCACCGCTGAATCTAAAGCACTATGGCAAAATAAACCATGTAAGCACGGATATATATGTAGTGGCAAACCATATATATATAAGCATGGATATTTGGATATACATGTAGTGGCAAATTCACCAAAGCAGGAGATCACATGTACACACATGTACACTGACATACTAATGCATGAGATTCATGAGCCACTTGTCCTGATCTTAGTGGAGAATCCTGTGGCCTTCTTCATACAAACAGACGAAAGTGCCGCTTTCTAAACTTCAAAACAGCTGTTTTACTAGTCTGAGGCTTTGAGCAATGTAATCCTTGGATTTATGACTGTAACAATGACATACAAACTAGGAATGACGTATATGTGTTTGGTTATGCATGCGCATACAGGCCTATATAGTTGCGTCATACAGTCTGAATGGTATTGTGTATATCTTATGGTTTAATACTTTTTTCATTAAAAGTTATTATTAGCATAATAATTTTACGTAAAATGAATGTCAGAATGTCTTAGTATCAGGTTTGCCACTCTTTAATGACAGCAGACCTTGAACCTTGAAGCTGCATGAACTCCACAAGTTTGTATAAAACATGACTATTATGTTCTCCAGCGTGATTTGAGAAAGAGCATCTTGTGCTTCAACATCTGATCATCTGTACAAAGAGTCACATAATCGATGCCACAGATTTACTTATATTTATTGTTGATCTTTAAATAGTGCAGAATCTGAAATATTTCATTAATAGTATGACAATAGTGAGCATCTGTCTCTTAACAATGTCCTCTAGAGGAAAGAAGAGTTCAGGGGAGGTTGATGAAGCATCAGATGGGACTGCATGCTAGTTTTGGGCTCCTCTTAAAGGGGTTAATTTGGACAGAGGCAGTTCATTGATATTCAGAGATATGACCTTTTAACAAGAGCGGGGTCAATAAGGTTGAAATAACTAAGCCTACACCTTCAAATCTATATACATTTTTACGTTACATTAAATTGATCTTCTTGTTAGTAAAGACTTTTATAATGTTGCAAAAGATTTCTATTTTGATTAATGCGATTCTTTTGAACTTAACATTCATTAAAGAGCCAATACTCTAAGACTGGTGTAAGGCTGCTGAAAATCATCTTGTCATCACAGAAATACATTACATTTTAAAATATATTCAAATAGCAAACAGTTATTTTAAATCGTAATAATATTTCACAGTATTACGCTTGTACTGTATGTTTGATCAAATAAATGCAATCTTGATGACCATAACAGACTTTTTTCAAACACATTAAAAATCTTAAAGAGCCCAAACATTTTAATGGTAGTGTACTCACACAGAGAAATGCTGTACTTTTCATCACCTTCCCTTCCTTAAATACACTATATGAACAGATTGTAAAACACTATACCTGCTGACTTTGCGAACAGTTATAGAGAAAAAACTGGGCATCATACACTACACAATTGAGAATCACAACAAACTCATGCAGAAACATGAAATGCATGACAAGTGTGTTCTAAAATCGGTTCAAAATATAGGAAGAAAGAAAGAAAGAAAGAAAGAAAGAAAGAAAGAAAGAAAGAAAGAAAGAAAGAAAGAAAGAAAGAAAGAAAGAAAGAAAGAAAGAAAGAAAGAAAGAAAGAAAGAAAGAAAAAAGAAAGAAAGAAAGAAAAGTGATGAGAGAATGTGACCTAGTAAAGTAGCAAGAAATCAAATAGAATTGTGTGATAAAAGTATGATAATAACTGAAGGCAAGCCATAACCCTTTGGCCTTCTGTAGTTTCATGTGCACAAATACACACTCACACATGTGCACACAACACACACTTTGGACTAACAGAGCTGGCACTAGTTAAGAGGAAACAGTAACAGCTGCTGCTGTGGCATCTGTGACTGGATTCCATTTTTCACATTTTTCACTTGATTAATTTCTCCTCACAGTGGACACTGCAAACACACACACACACACACACACACACACACATACACACACAAGTCCACACACAATCAGTAATTTTCCAGCTCTGTAATTTAGACTGCTGACAGCTTAATTGCTGTTCAAATGAAAAGGGAAAACAATCAAATTAAAGTATTAAAACTTAATCTGGTTGATTATGTTTTTGTTCTATCTAGCGTATTGTTTTACATAAGTCATGCATAGTAACATTTACACTTAGTTTTATTCACTAAGGTAATTATATAATCCAAATGAACACCTGTTCAGTTCTCTACAGAAATTTTAATGCTGGCTCTCAATTTTCCTGGACCATTGCTTGGACCAATGAATTAGAAACCGACCTTGAAGGAGACGAGTTTGAAAGACTGTAGACTCAGCTGTTGTGTCACATCAGCAATCCATACCCATCCACAGGTGTCGGTTTAGCATATGTGCTTCTCCATTAAACTAAAAACAATGCTCAATACAACTATTGTGAATGAATAGATGAACCACTTGCAGAAAAATGAATGGGAGGTATTGTAATATTCACTATGGCAGCTGCAGGACGCCTGGTTGGTAAAGGTTCGTCGTTATATTGCTCCAAAATATGCATTAGCTTGAATCAAAGAACCAAAATTTATAATTCAATTTTTGTTAGATTTTATTGGTAATTTAAAATATGTTTTTAAAATTTAAGCTTAATTTAACTGCACTAATTGGTGTGCCCACTAGGAGGTATAGGCAGTGTCTGAAATTGCATACTGTCTGAGTAGGTACTTCTTTTAAATAAGTACTTCTAGTATATTGTATGAATGCTCTTATGATTGTAATCTGGATGTACTACATTTGTCATGTTGTCATTATCATGTGACCCACCAGTATCAGCTGCATCACTTTACTGCCATTCACAAATCCTCCCCTCTGGCCTTATGGGATAATCAAGTGCCTGCTGGAATCTCGCTAGAAGTAGTAGGTCATCTGGGTACTTTTTGCTTTCTGTTTTATGAACTGTAAATTTGGACATACTCTTTGGACATACTCTCATACTGTTTTTCGCCTACTAGGGAAGTATGTCAGGAATTACATATTTTTGTAGGTAAACAAACACTTTTAGCGCTTCAAGTGCCTGAAGTCAGTGGGTTTTTGGTTAAATGCCTGAAGTATGCTCTGTGGTTAGAATGTGGTTATCAAGATATTTTCACATTTTATTCTAAATCCTAAAATAAATCAGTAAACAAGTGATTTTTTTAAAGCTTTTACTTGTCTTGAAAAAGTCAGTTACTGACAAGGCTAAATGGAACTACAGAGGTTGTCAGGGATGTTAAACCATTTCCACGCTGTCCTCTACAGGTCAGGTGAAGTATAACGAAACCGTGACACCTTGGTCTTTTCTCACTGAAGTATAGGGTACTTGTGTGCATAATGCTTAGTTAGAAAGTAGCTGCCTGGGGGTGTAACCAAGATGGCCGCCAAGTGATCGACTTGCCTTAAAAAGATTCAGATTGAGGTTATCTTTTTCATTCCTCTACAGGTGCTGATGCTTTGAAATGAGTAAATATGTTTAAATGAATAAAGTTGAGTGTAATTGTGACTCATGACACTGTGTTCATCGAGAGTAGTGTGTCAACACAACAAGACATGAGAGTCAAATCAACAGCTTTGACTTTCTTTTGTGTGTACAAAAGATGAGAGTCCCACTGATCCATAAAATCATTACTGCTTCTGCCAAGGAGCGTTTTAACAGGTTCCAAGGACCACGGCTTACTTTTTAAATAAAACATAAACAAGGAAAATATCAAACCCATTAATCTTTCATTAAGCTCGCCTGGATAAAAAAGAATCGCTTAAAGTATCATTCGTTACCATCACTGCGAGAGCACAGGCCCCCCTGCTAACTTCAAAGGCTTTCTCAAAGAAAAAAAGAGAGGATAGAAAGAGTGGATGAGAGAAAAAGAGAGAGAGAGTCAGTTAGCTAGCTGCTCGCTACTTTGCGTTTGGCAGCGAACCAGCTTGTGGTCTCGTTTTTATCTTCTGAGAGAGAGAGAAAGACAGAGAGTGAGATTGTTAGCCTCGTAGGGACATTATTGAGATAGTTCCTTATATCACGCACCCACTATAAACAAAGCACGGCATATAGCACCCAACAGCAGCGGCAAACTGTCTGCCAGTATCACATAGCAATAAGCAGCTGTTCATTCTAGAAAATGATGATCTTTTATTGCTTTGGTGACCTGCATGTTTTACATTTTTTGCTTTTTCTGTGGAATCCCTGCTAAAAAAAAAAAAACAGTAGAAGCCCAATAGAAACCATTACAGAAATTCTAATGGTTTCCATTAAAATACCACTATAAACCATTAGCTTTTTCCTGTAAAACCATTGCAAAATTCCTTTTTGTAGTGTGTTTTGGGCATTTTTCCAATAGGATTTAACATCCCACCAACAGAGTCCATCACATACCAGTAGACTCCATTATAGTTTCCATTAAAACCAATATAATTCCCATTAAAACCATTACATGTTCTATTGTTTTTTTCAGCAGGGATTACACACAATGTGTTCAGTGAGTAATTCATGCGCCTGTTTTTTTTCTGTATGTGTGGCTTTAATGTACTAACCTCATTTTGTATCTCTTATAATTTCCTGTCTCAACTCAACCTCTTCCTTTTGATTTTGATATTTCAGTCAGGAGAGATCTATTTTTCATTAAGCCTGCAGCATACAAACCTTGTTGTGAACAAAGTTAGAGAAGTGTTTTTTAAATTAATCCACAAATTGTCCCCAAATTTCAATCTGACATTAATAAAGTGTGCAAATTGCACGTTTTGTAGGTGTACACACTGCAAAAAAAATGCTTTTCTTACTTAGATTTTTTGTCTTGTTTCCAGCCAAAATATCTAAAAATCTTTAAATCAAAAAGGATTTTCTAGACAAGTAAAAATTATTGTCTTGTTTTCAGCAAAAACAAGTCAAAATTAAGTGAGTTTTTGCTTGAAACAAGCAAAATAATCTGCCAATGGGGTAAGCAAAATAATCTTATTTGAAATTTTTATTTGATTATTTATTTTAAAGTACGCGTTAGTAATATGTGCCTATAAGCGGGTCCACAACGTGCATAAACTCTGCTTATTACACACACAGCAGCACACAAACATGCCAAATATTTAAAAAATTAAAGGATTACAATTATTATTGTGTAGGCTACATAAATATAAATATGCCTAGGCTACATTTCACAATAGATAGTCATTGCATGTATCAGAATTAGGCTATGTATTTCTATTTCCTATACCTCGTGCATGAGCAGATCTGTTTCCTCTCTGAGATGGTTCAGTCTTTTGCGCTTGCCGTGTAAATAGCGAATCCGCCATGGCACGGCTCTTAAAGGGAATAGGAGATGACACTCTGATTGGTTTATTGCACGTTATACCCAAAACAAATCCATTACTCATTAAGAGAATAGAGATAACCCTTTTAGACCATGCGTCGGACTGTTTTTCCCGTCATTAAACTAGTAAAAGTGGATTCGAACATGCCCTAAGTGCACCTGCGCCTAGATCGTTAAAATAGGGCCCATAATCTCATTGTTTAACTTTTATATGGCACTTTTGGTATTTGGTGATTTCAATCACAAATTCTTATTTATCTGATCAGAATAAACAGCAAGTGAACCCAGCCACTTACTCTGTTAAGTCCAAAATTACTTTTTTAAAACACCACACCAGACTATACCGGTTACACGTGTTTTCACAATCACTGTTCACCTAACGCTATAACTAGACCTAAATTTTGCATCAAGAACAGCTTGAATTTAGTAGCATGAGCCATACCTCTTTCTCTACAGCGCTTTCCTTTGAACCTTTGTCTCCATGTATCATTAAAAATGTAAATCAGACCCCCATCCTCACATGACTCTCACACGCCTCTCAACATGTTATGCATTGCAGCTGTAATGGACTGGAAGCTGGGATTCTTGCTTTGATTTGGCTCACAGACCGGAGAATGGGCAAACGCTTCAGCTATCACACCTGTGCCAGTCTGATACGAGCTGCTTGGAGTGCCCGCTTTGTAGCTGTGCCAGACTGGGAGAGATAGGGCCTTGTGCAGCGATAGTCCGTGCTGGTAAAGCGGGTCAGGTTATGATGCTCTTAGGGTGCCAAGTAGAGCAAAAGTGAGATATGATGATCATTGGATGAGTTGTTATCCATGTCAAGCATTTTACAATGTTAAGTTAGCAAGTTTGTTTTTTTTTCCACAAGTTGATATGATTCTTTAGGGTCTTAATGAAAAGTCTATAACATACTTTGGTTTAAATTTCTCAATGGCAGTGTAAACAACACCCTTTTTTCCCTGTCAAAATCAGATATGTTTTCAGCAAGCCATTTTAGTCCATGTTCCTTTAAATGCTAATGAGCTCTCTTCCGTGGGGTGACAAGCCGTTCTCATGATACTAGGGCTGCATCCATAAACTTAGGCAGCTGCCTTGCTGCCTCGCTGCCTTATGAGGCAATGCCTTTGCAGGCAGTGTTTATGCACGAAGGCACCACACGAAACTAATTTCGGACAGGCTTCTGAGGCAGCGTAACGGTTTAACAATCTACAACAAAATAGAATGAGTTTTGGTGATAACTAAACGAATATTTAATTACTATAATACTCATTTCTCACTAGAAATAACATCAAAAGTGCAAAAAGTTAATCAGAAATATACGTTTACACACAAACTAACCACCAAACGCAACTTCCAGCTGCCATCTTTATTTTTTAGCTCAACCGTCTCGGAATGAAACGCACAGGATTGTGGGATATCAAAGGCAGCGAAGGATACATCTATACATCGATCAGATGAAGGCATCTCAGGAGACAGGAAGTGAAGCTAAATTTGGATTCGGACGTGCCTTGATGCCTTCCTACATTGGAATGCTGCCTCTGATAGGTGTATGACATCAAAGTACAGCAAGAGCGATAAGAGAGCAGACATTATGCATTCGAATCACTCTAGCGGTACTTTTATGTTATACACTGATCAGTCTGCGCAGCGCCCCTTCAAGTCGAACGCACCTACTGTTTACTTTAGCCGCGGAACTTACTAACTAGCACGTTATTAGGAAAGGCGATTTGCAAAGATTCATAAAAGAACCTTATGCTCACTTCTACTGTAGGTAAGGCTGGATCATGAATGATTTGCACGCACATGCATATATGTAGATTGGGGGACGCATTCCCTTCAAAAACAAAGGTAATCCACTGCGTCTTCAGCAGATCAGATGTCAGGAGTAAATGACAACTGCTATGTTCATTATTACATCCAACAACAGACCACCTCAATCGCTTAGGAGCCATTCTTGTCTATATCTGCTCCAGCGTCGAAACAATGGAGGACTGATGACCGCTCACTCAGGGCGGGTCTAAGGTAAAACGCTAATGTCAATCAAATAGTCGTGGGAGGGCCTGGATCTGTGTGA
The DNA here is from genome assembly GCA_036784905.1 of Acrossocheilus fasciatus. Taxonomy (NCBI): domain Eukaryota; kingdom Metazoa; phylum Chordata; class Actinopteri; order Cypriniformes; family Cyprinidae; genus Acrossocheilus; species Acrossocheilus fasciatus. The sequence continues at coordinate 18,530,222 of CM071945.1, forward strand.
CGTCACACAGACAAGCATCTGAGAATGGCTTGATATGAGAAAGGGGAAATGATTTAACGAGATTTTTAAAAAAGAATATTAAAAAAAACACTGGGTGGATCTTTATCATTTCAGTTCAAACAACTTGTAAAAGTGCATGTAGCATCCGATGACCCCTTTAAGTGTCTGTTTACAGTCATCATATAAGACATACTTTATTGTGAATATCAGTGCTGATGTGTAAAGGTAGACACATTTTAAGCTGTTTAGTGCAACCAAATAAGTTCACATTACTGCTGAGGTAATCATGCACACTTCTCAACTTTCTCTTTCTGTCTTATATGTAGCACTGGAAAGTCTAAATGATTCTAGTGAATCGGTTCATTCTAAATCAGTCCTCTCTGTTATATGGCTTTGGAAAGTTCAAGTATTGTAGTGATTTGGTTCATTCTAAATGGTCCTCTCTCACATGTTGCCTTGAGCAGGTCCGATTCATTTTAGTAAATCAGTTTGTCATAAATGGATCTTTCTGTCATATGTGACCCTGGACCACAAAACCAATCTTAAGTCGCTGGGATATATTTGTAGCAATAACCAACAATACATTGTATGGGTAAAAATTATAGATTTTTCTTTTATGCCAAAAATCATTAGGATATTAAGTAAAGATCGTGTTCCATGAAGATATTTTGTAAATTTCTTACCATAAATATATCAAAACTTAATTTTTGATTAGTAATATGCTTTGCTAAGAACGTAATTTGGACATCTTTAAAGGTGATTTTCTCAATATTTTGATTTTTTTGCACCCTCAGATTCCAGAATTTTAAATAGTTGTATCTCGGCCAAATATTGTCTGATCCTAACAAACCATACATCAATGGAAAGCTTATTTATTCAGCGTTCTCAATCTCAATTTGGAAAAATTTACACTTAAGACTGGTTTTGTGGTCCATGGTTACATATAGCACTGGAAAGTCCTATTATAGTGAACTGGTTTCACAGAAATGGTTATCTCTCATATAGCTTTGGCAAGTCTGATTCATTCTAATGAACCGGTTCATCATACACTGTTCTTTTTCTAATATGATATTACAAAGTCTGAATCATTCTGATTCATTTTAATGAATCAGGTCATCATAAATGATTCACTCATGTAGTGTTAAGAAGTCTGATTCAGTCTAGTGAATTGGTTCATCTTGAAAGGTTCTATTTCATATTGAGCAGTCCGATTCATTCTAGTGAATCGATTCCTCATAAACTGTTATCTCTCTCATGTAATGCTGGGAAGACAAATTCATTCTAGTGAATTGGTTCCTCATAAACAGTTATAGCATTGGGAAGTCCAATTCATTCTAGTGAATCAGTTCTTCAGACACTTCCCTCTAAAGTGTTGAGAGTTTAGATTCATTATAGTGAACTTGTTCATCATATTTCTTTGGTTCTGTCTTTCTCATATAATTCTTTCAACTTGTTTGGATTGATCTTGTAAGTGCAGATTTTAAAAAGTCGCATTTTAGTCTTTTCTATAGCAAAATATTAGTTAATCGCTATGTTTTCAACTTATAAAAAGTGCAATGTATACTGTTTTTCAGTTCTATTTAAAGTAATTTCATTATTTCAATTCTGTTGTTGTCCCCAGAATTATTAATCCAAAAACACTCTGATGTTGAAGGTCTGCATAACAACATTAACTTCTATTGCTCTTTATAACAAGTCATATTAATAAATCTATGCCAATCGCACTCATATACAAACATTAATAAAAACATGTTTTCATATGCTGTTTCAAATGTGGGTGATTAGGTTGAGGGAGTGGACTCATCAGAGCTCACTGGATATTTCCTGTTTCTGATGGAGCTGAAAATGGAAAAACTGTTTTTGTGATTAACGCCCAGTCTCCATTTCAACACTATGCACCATGATTAGCTGTGTTAGGTTTAGGTTTAGCCTTGGTTGTGTCTGTGTAGGGATGGTGTTTGGTAGATGGATGGGTGAAAGAAGGAAAACGGAAGGGTGCTGAGATTTAATGAGATGCTGGAACAGTGGGGGAGATGGTTTTAATTACTGCTGAGGACTCGTCCGGAGGGGTGGAGGAGATGGGTGTGTGTGTGTGTGTGTGTGTGTGTGTGTGTGTGTGCAGGGGCTTTGCTGTGTGTCTTAGGGTGGGAGTTCACACACCGCTACAGGAGCATGCTGAGATCCACTGCCTTTGATGCTCACTTCTCTGTGGCCTTTCTCCACTCTCTCCCACACTTTTTCCTCTTTTCCCCTGTCCTTCGTATCCTGCCTCATTGTAGCTGCACAAAACTTTGTTAAGGCCATGGTTTGAACTAAGAGAAGAGACATAAAAAAGGCTTAACTTCAATGACCTCCAGGTTTTTGTCAGTACATTTTGGAGGACAAGAGGAAATCTATCTGTTAAATATAGTTTAAAAGACTTGTGTTAAAGTCTTGTTGTATCCCTGTTGAAAAGACCAGCATTGCATTGGTACTGGCACTGGTTTTCCTAACTATGCTTTTAAAAATAAAAGTTCTTTATTGGAATCTATGGTTTAATGAAGAACCTTTAGCATACATGGAACCTTTCCATTGAACAATAAGTTCTTTATAGTGAAAATCTTAACACTGAGATATTCTTCAAACTAAGTAAAATGGTTCTGTTCACTGTGTCACCATGAAAACTCCCTTTATTTTTATGTAGATTCACTGAAAGTCAATCAGCTTCTCCAGAAATATTATTTTGCTGATGAAAAGCATGGCTACGGTCCGCTTGCTCTAAACCAGTGCTAAGTTAACCATCATAAACCAGCCTGAAAATGCTGATCTAAGGTGGTCTTTCTAGAAAAAAAGTTCCAAATATTTTACGCAATTACATTGTAAGATTTAAAAAGTCCAAATGAACCATAAATCAAGACCAAAAATCCAGTGTGTCATTCCAGATGAATCAAAGTGAATCAAACTGTCTCCAGCAGTACAAAAAGCTCCTAAACAATCTGGCTGACAGTTGATTCATGTGAATTGGTTGCGTAGTTCAGTCCCAGTGCCCTCAGCAGGAGTCTGTTGCTACGCTCCGTCCCTCTGTTCCCCTCTGCCGCCCAGCTGTGTCCCCACTCTTTTGTTGACTTTGAAAAAAGATCACATAGCTTCCCTGCTCAGCGTGGGGGGAACAAGAGAGAGGAGGGGGGCACGGCAGGGCTCCGCTATGGTCAACATGAGATCCCCCATCCAGCAAAACCTCTCACTCCTTCCCCTCTACACAAAAGAACAACAGTGAAGTAAGCTAATGTTTGTGCATGCAGGCTTCTATTTGAGGTTAGAGATACCAGTGTGGATAGGATCTCATTAGGCACTTTTTAATGTTTCATCAGACTCACCAACCAGGATCTGAGTTGTGGGTCACATGACTCTTTCTTAAATGTTTGAATTGGAGGAAGTGGGTAAGTTTCGGATGGTTAGCATTGACCATAGCCTCTGCTGTCAGATATATGTAATTGCACCAGCTGTTACTAAAGTATCTTACTTCAAACTGTAGTCTGATGAACATCTACTTTTACTCTACATGCACCTCTACCGTAAGTTTGGGGTTATTAAATTTATTTATTTTTTTTAAATTAAATATCATTAAATTGAAAAAACAACAATATATTGATTGAAAACGACAGTAAAAAAAGGATAATGTTTCAATAAATTGACTTTCAAATAAATACTGTTCTTTTGAGCTATCTGTTATCAAAGAATCCTGGGGAAAAAAATCACAAAAATATTAAGCAGTACAACTGTTGTCAACACTGATAATAATAATAAACATTTCTTGATCATCAAATCAGCTTATTAGAAAAATGGAAAGTTGTTTTAAAAATAATGTTTCACAATGATACAATTTTCAACTTTATTTTTGATCATATAAATATAACCTTGTTAAACATAAGATTTATTTTTTTTTAAAAAGAATTTAAAAAATAAAAGTCAGTCTCTGATTGCTGTTCCCTAAAAGACAGGCTCCTTTATCTAAAAGGTTTGCCTCTTATTTTCTCCTTTTGGCAAACATTTTTTCCCTGACACAGAGCTACCCTGTTTTTCAACAGCAGCGTTATTGTTAAATGATGGCAGAACTGGCCTCAGCTCAGCCTAAATAGGGCACCTCCATGAACCCCCTATAACAGGGTGACCTTCACTGGTCTTTATCTTACACTCCCTCATTCTCAACACACACCTCCTGCATGCCCACAGACCCAGAGCAGTCAAGGGCACAGTGCTGCCTGGACTTGATATGTTTTTTATCAAGTGTGAAGGAAGTAGCATGTGCCAAGAAAAACACATCTATCTACAGTTGAGGAAAACATGCACTTGGGCAAGAAGGCCTGTCTTTTGTTTGTGCGTATGATTAAAAACATTTCAGTGGGTAGAACATAAAGACTGATAATTGCCTTATCTGTGAGTGCAACCCACATAGCAAATCCACCCCCCCAGTGGTAAAAGCCAGCAGGACATTTTCATTAGCTGAAATATATTCTCAGATGGAACAACATCTAAAGTGACGCTGTCTGAAGCTGCTATAACACGGAGCAGATTACTGTGTGGCTCTGTCAGCAAGCGCAGCTTGTTTCTCTTCCCCCAGCTTTACCCTTCTTTACTTTATATTGAGTGTTGTTAATCAGACTGACATCCTGAATGTGCAGTGATAGCAGAAATCTGTCATAACTGATCAGTCTCATCCCCATTCCGGCTGTAAGTATTGCAACCACACCAGCAGACATGGTAACAACAGCTAAAAATCATTCCTAGACTAATAGCTTTCAAGTATTGTTCAATGCTGCCTCTTAAAGGTGCAATGCCACCCCAAAAAATTATTTGTATAAATTGTATGTAAATTAATAGTTGTGTGTACTTTTTTTTTTTTTTAGATCAGATGAAAGTTCCCGCTATACCGTTTTGTTTTACATGGAGAGGGTCTCCTCGTGGTGGCAGCCATGTTGAAACCACATGACCAGCTGAATATAACGTTGCATTCATGCACTTGCACTATCAATGCCTCAACATAGCAGCTAATGAATCTGAGGTGGTGGTTACAAGTCGTAGCTCTCAGAAAGCTCCCAGTTGACAAGTTGTAATTACGAGCTGTACGAGGACGTGAACGATTTTTACAAGTGATATCTTGTAATGACAGTAATTACGATATGGTGTGAACGCACCTTAAGTCAGTAACCATCATGTTATTGGATGTTTACCATGGAATTAATTAATTAATTCTATTTGCAAACAGAGTATTTTTACAAAGGCATTGGTAACCAGAAATGTTTGCTTCTGCATTATTCCTCAGCTGCTAAGTGTCTTAAGGTGCAGTCATTATTAGCGAAATTTATTCACATTTTCATCAATAATTATCAATTGTGGAATAAATTAATTAATTCCAACTGCAAATAGAGTATTTTTTACAAAGGTATTGGTATCCAGAAATAATTACTTTTGAATTATGCCTTAGCTGCTAAGTGTCTAAAGGTGCAGTCATTATTTGCAAAATGTATTCACATATTCACTGTCAAAAAAAGCTGATTTCTGTTAGTCGATGTGGCAAATCCATGTGATCGACTTGAATCTGTTGCGAAATCTGCATTGGGAAATGTTTTACCCTTACAGGAAATTCCCAATCACTTAAATTTTTATTCAAATGACTGTTTCACCCATGAATACATATCAAACAAATGTTACTGCTCCTTATGACGACTGCAAAATCAACAGAAAAATTACTGAGAGCACCTCAAAACCATTAAAAACTGGATTGGCCCTCTTTGTTGACACTGGTTTGTATCTTCACTGTATTCCTCAATTGACATCAAGGTCCAAAGTCATTTCTGGGATACAAAACATAATGTGTAACAGTAATAAAACAAAATAGTTTTGTAATATATCATGGTGCTAATTCTGATTTGAGTTTAAAATATACCTGATGTGCACAACTTATTTTTTTCTCTGTGGTGCATAAAGTATACAGTAAGATGTAGTGTGATGTATTGAAGTCAGTGTGTTTCTTTGTACATGGTGCCTTACAATTACTGTGACATTACAAGTAACCTTCAGAAGAAAATTTGCTTTTAGGGTCACGCTAACATCCATCAAAGCAGAGTCATTTAATTCAACTGAGTGCATGGTGAATTAACTGAACTTGGACGTATTAAGAGTGTCCATTGTAGTCATCAGCTTCTAGTAGGATTTTTATCTCAAAGGCCATTTGTTTCCACTTATTAGTTCAAAGAAGCCCCTTCATGTTGGTCATTGCTGTTCAGCATGAAGATAATGCAGTAATTTAGTATTTTTTTTATAGATTAAAGGAAGGAGCATTTGGCTTATCTTGCAAACTCTGCCCCTTTTCCATGGATTTTTCCCCCTCTTTTTTTTAGATGTTTTGCTTATTTGAGCAATGGAGCATTTGATCACACTGCGCTTATTATGGATTAGGAAAGGAGAAAGGATGATGAACTCACTTGAAACTGTGGCAGTATTAATTATGAAACAAATTATAGCAGAACTATGTGTGTTTTTTAGTCTGCATGTACTGTATATAGCCTCTGTACCCATGCATGTTTTATATAGATCACTTTAATAGCTTAAACTATTTTATATGTAACCTCTGACTACATATAATATTAAGATAATATTATAATATTATAATATATAATATTATAGATCACAATCAACTAATGATCATACATTGGGATTTTACCATAAACTTGTATCAGTATCAGATACCGTAAGCATTACATCAGGCTAAAATGTGACCTCATTCCATTAGATGATTACCAATAACATCTATATGTTAACCAATCTCTTGCTGTCCTTAGCAGTGTTATTTTATGAGTATTTATGTACTACTGTTACTAATCGTTTAAATTATTGTTTATATTTTCAGTTTATTTTACTGTTTTATTCTTTTTTTTAAAAAAAATATACTATTTAGGTTTATTTTTCTTTCATTTTTCTTTATTTCCAGTAAGTAATTTGTAGTGCTTCACCTTTTTTCAGTGAGCTGTCAAGGCAACATTTCTTAGTTTAAGATTTTCATCTAATATTTATATTTTATATTTAATTTAAACTTTATTTCAATTAACAAAAATATTTCCATTAGTGTAAGTGAGGTCTATTTCTATTATTATTATTATTATTATTATTATTATTATTATTATTATTATTATTATTATTATTGTTGTTGTTGTTGTTGTTGTTGTTGTTATTTTTATAAATGTTGTCTAATTTGTTTATAATAAATAGTATAAATGATTAATTGATCAATAAAATAGAATCAAGTAATAATAATATAATACTGTATATATTAGTGCTGTCAAACAATTAATCGCAATTAATCACATCCAAAATAAACGTTTTTGTTTACATAATATATGTGTACTGTGTATATTTATTATGTATATATAAATACACACACATACAGTATATATTTAGAAAATATTTACATGTATTTACATGTATATATTTATGTTTGTATAATTTAATTTATATATAAATATATTTAATATATAAACATAACATATTTTTCTTAAATATATACATGCAAGTGTGTCTATTTCTATATATATGTAATAAATATACACATATATCATGTAAATAAACAAAAACCTTTATTTTGGATGTGTTTAATCGCAATTAATCGTTTGACATCACTAATATATATATATATATATATATATATATATATATATATATATATATATATATATATATACATGATTAATTGATTAATAAAATTGAATCATATAATAATATAATACTGTAAATATAACTATATATACCCTAGTAAAAATTTAAAATATTTAAAATACACTAAGTATAGTTCAAATCTGTTAACATATACTGACATCTTAAGTTGGACTTAAGCTTTACATCTGCACAACTGAAGTACATTAAGTACAAAATTAGAGTAGTAAACCAAAAATTGCAGGGAATTTGTATTAAGCATACATGTATAAGTATGTAAATGTATTTGTAGTATACTTAGCATTAAATAAATGTGTTTCAAATCAATTAGTAGTACATTTATTTTTCAGGGTATATACGACTTACTGAAGAAGGTATGATTTGATTGGATTGATGTCAAATGAATATGTGATTTCTGCCACAACATTTCAGGCAAGATGACCACTAATTTCCATAACTGACATAGTCATAGCTTTGGTGGGACAACTTCAATCCAACATTCCTGTGTCTTTCTCTATCTCACTCTTGGACAGGTTTGGGGCCTGGGGGGCATTCATCAGTTCACCAGGCAGGGGGCACCTTTACTCTACACCTACCGCTGCTCGCACACTCTCTTCTGTGCTTTTCTTCTTAGCGCTTTTATTTCCACTCCTCTTTAAGTTCTTGCCTTTGCTGTGTTTTGAACATTTTAGGGTGATATATATATATATATATATATATATATATATATATATATATATATATATATATATATATATATATATATATATATATATATATATATATATATATATATGTATAGTGCACTATGTCGTTTTTAAATCAAAGTATTGTGACCCTTTTTACAGACTTTCTAAATCTATGTGTATAGATTAATATGCAATAAATGAATGTACCCTTATTATGTTTTTGATATCTCTTCTTCTGTTTCAGGTTATAGATGCATTAATCTTGCGCCATCAGGATACTTTTATTTTTGGAGGATAAACAGTCACTTGAAGCCAAGGACCATATGTCAGCAGTCTTCTCTCTCAAATCAAATGAAAGAGAAATCATTACAAGAGATCAAAGCTATCTTTTTTCCATGCATATTTGCATAAAACTGTATTATACAACTTGTTTTGCCAACTTTTGTGCGCTTTGCACTGTGTCACCAATGAAAGAATTTGAGAAAAGCCTTCATTAAAGGAACTATCAATGTAACTTTGTCCAATGTGAGTGTTTGTGTACTCACTCTGTGACATTAATCTATCTTGTTGTAGGTAAATAGTGATGGGAAATTCTGCTATCTGACTGAATCCCACCGGACTGAATCACTAATCATTCTTAGATCTTGACATGAAAGTCAACCGTAGATCTGCCTCCAAAATGCCCTTCAAGGTGCCAAGTTCCCAGTCAAAAAGATGAGGGTGCGAGTCTGAAACTGATAGAGGAGGGTGAGGCTTCTCTGGAAACGAGAGAGAGAGAGAGAGAGAGAGAGAGAGAGAGAGAGAGGCTATGCTGCAGAATCCTTAACATTTGAATCATTAATCTTTCATCAAAGTCTGAGAGAGGCAAAAAAGAGAACAGCCCAATCTGGTAAATGGAGGGCTACAGATGGACACCATTATGAAGAAGAAAGCAGAAGCTGAGATTCAGTAAAGCACTTGAGCATGAAAATGCATTTATCAGGTGAAAGTGAAACTTAATTCAAGCAGTTTTATTGAATTCTGAAATATTTGGGGGTTTATTGGTTGATTTTTTTAGAAATTGCATTGCTGTAAAAAACATATTAGCAACAACAAGCAACAAAATTAAAAACAATAGGCTATCATTCCCCATTGATTATACTTAGGAATTCCTAATGTTCTAGGAATGCTGGGATAGACTCTGAAGGCCTGTTCACACCAAGAACGAAATATATTAGTGTCCACACCAATGTAAGATATCTTTCTTTTCATAATAAGTGTGCTCTTGTTTTGCCATCTACCGCTTTAAATGCTTAAGGTCTTTGAAGTCAAGTGGATTCTGATTGGCTGTCAGTGTTTTTATCATTCATCAGCTGGAAAAAAAATCATTCTGAAAGTGAATCCAACAGTGTTGGGCTTCTGTGTCATTATCATTTTAGTTATCGTCCTTGGTGTGAACGGCCTTCACCTTAAAAATAAAATAAAATAAAAAAAACTAAGTGAGAGAGGATATACAGTTTGAACACTTTTTTTCATCCAAAAACATTAATCAGGTTCAAATGTGCAGTTATGTCACCAACATGTATTAATCATGAATCTTATATCTCACAAAGCAGCATCAAGCAAATACAGCAAAACAAGATGTGTCGCTTGGTAAATGGCAGATCTGTTCTAATACATACAGGGACTTTTTTTGAAGATGGCAGAAATTAGGAAAAATAACCATTCAGTATTTATGTTAAAGCCGATTTTTGTACATCCCAGATCTTTTTCTGATCATGCTTATATCAAAACAAATTATGGATGATGCACACAAACATTAGCACTGCAGGAGCATGAAAAGCTGCTTACATCTTGTTTGCCTACCAGATATAACTTTCTTGATGAGGAGCAGACAGCAGTGTATTAAACTAAAAGAACATCTCACATTATACATTGTGACATATCTTAAGCCTCCCTTAATTTACAGTAAATGCTTTATATGAAAGGAGTATTGCAAATTGTTATTCTCTGGGGTAAAAAGTAGTTGTTAGTACAACCTTTTTCTCACCAAAAGGGACATTTTGTAGGCCTGTCTACTGAAATCTGTTGGGTGAAGCACCTGAATGTTACTGCTGTAGTACAACTGTGCTCTGCTTATTGATCAGTAAATAATAATAGGACTACATTCAATTTGTCTTAAGTAAATCATCAATTGATCTTTTCCACTTCTAATAGGGAACTGGAATTAGAAAGTTTTAACTTTCATTACTGAACCACCCCAAGATATTTCAGGACATCTCAGAAATTAAAATCTAATTGTGAACAACATTTATAGCTATTAACATAACTTGAAACGAGTCTTTCCCTCGGTGTTGACTGGAACAATCAGTTGTGTTTTGTGTATTTGAGCGCCATCTGGTGGTGAAGGTCAATCATCATAAACGCAGGACCAGGTGACCCCCGTAACAGGTAGTTTCGTATCCTTCCAAATAAAATAGTTTTCCTCAACAGCCTTTTTCCATTCCATTTTCAACAAGCTTTTCAATCAAAATAAGTAATTACGACTTGAAAATACGGTAAAGCATGAATTATTCTGAAAAATATGAACTAAATTAGATGATAAATATATTTAGCAGCGGAGGGATACAGAAGAAATCGGGGTAACGGCCAGTCTGGAGTTAATTGAACGTCATTTGGCGCTTGTCGAGGCAAGGGTAAGAGTTGGTCGTCGATTTCTAAGTTTTCATCGACTTTATACATATATAATTAGTCATTTGATTGCTCCTGATAGTTGTGAAATTGTTTCTTATGGTATAAACAATGGAAAACCACTGTAAAAAGTCTTAAACCACAAAATTAAGTGTCATTTTTTGGTTACTGTTGGCCAATTAAGCCATTAACTAAGTTAATGTTATATCAGTTGCACTATTATGTACACGATGACTGAGCACTTTCCTTGAGTATTTAGACAGATTTATATATATTTCGAACCATTCAAGTAAGCTTTTAAACTTTGTTCTATCTTAGCAGACAGAATTTTAGAACTTTGTTACACCAGGGCCTGGCGCGCCAAGCACGTGCTCATTATCACTAACGGACACAATTAACAAATGTAATATTTAGTAATTTAATTAAGTAATATGGTCTATAATTGTTTCTCAAAATGTCACACTGTAACAATGTATGAAATTTACTATGTGTTAAACGATTATCCCTTAAAAATGTGTTGTGTAACGTTAGGCCTAACATTAATCATTTGCACGTGTCAAGTGCGCACTTGTCAGAAAACTAGTAAAAAACTTTAATAAAGAAAGTGCACCTTTTTTAATGTAGATAGAAAACGGTTTCTATCTAAAAAAAAAAAAAAACATTTTATTGCATTAATGTCAATTTAAACCGGGTTTAATAATTACTTGTAATTAGAATTTGAATAATCCTCAAGTGGCTATACACGTGAAGAACATGGGTCAGTCATGTTTTAAGTAAGATCTTTCAACATTTTAGACATTTTTATATATATAGCTCATTGTTCGTGGTAAATTAAGCATTTATCTCGGTTGGCCATTAAATAACTTTAACAGTTAACACAAATAACGTTAAGTCATATTTCCTCACTCTCGTGTCCTTTCAGATTTGTTTATGTTTCTTCCCTGCGACATTAAATATTATAGGCACGCGTCCATTGAATCACTCGTTCACTCAATGAAAGTATGGTGATTGAGGCTGTCATTCTGTCGAATATAGTTTAGTTCCACAGAAGAAAAACTGAAAATTGCTAAATAAATAAAAAGTATACTGTAAACGTGGCCATTGTGCGCCAAACAGTAGAATGATAGTGTTTTGTATGTTGTAACCTCAACTTGTGTACAGTATTTTGAATTGACATATACCAAAGCATTTGAGAAGAAGCACCAATATGACAGGACGAGCAAGAGCGAGATCAAGAGGCAGAGGTCGTGGTCAGGAGCCTGTGGCTCCTGGCGCGGTAAGTTTATATTTATATTAAAGAATATGATATGACTTCATTGAAATAGACTTATTATTTTACTAATTCCTCTGCAGCAACCATCTGTATCACAAGAGGCTGCAAAGCCTGTTATGCCCCCTCCACCTGAAGGACAGCTGGTGGGTAGAGGGAGACAGAAACCTGCTCCTGGAGCCATGTCTGAAGAAGGTAAGTGCATTAGAGCGGCAAGTGGGAATACTGTTGCATGTATGCTAAGATGATATTCCCTCAAACCATTTCTCACTCTTTTGCTTATTTTATCCCTGTAGCGATGATGCAGATTTCTGCAGGCTTTCAGCAGGTGAAGATTGGGGAAAGAGGTGGACGCAGGAGAGATTTCCATGATTCTGGTGTCCACACTCGCCAGCTAATGGAACATGTGAAAGAGTCAAAAACGGGTAACACCATATTTAATGAGCAAGACTTGATTTTTGCTCTTTTGCAAATGTTTTGACTGCTTAGTGGCACTGGCTTCTTGATTTCCTAGCTTTGGTTTGATTATTAATTGGATAAAGTTCGACACTTTAAGTGGGCACTTTATCTGTGACAAAAATTTAATTTTCAAAATCTATTTCAGCACCAAATCAGCATATTAGAATGATTTCTGAAGTACCATGTGACACTAAAGACTGGACTAATGATTGCTGAAAATTCAGCTTTATATCACGGGATTAAAATAAACCTTAAGATGTATTTCAATACTTTAAACATTAAATTGTAGAAATGTTTCATAATGTTACTTTTTATTTCAACAAATGATTGCAGCTTTGGTGAGCATTTGAGACTTTGAACTACTATTAAAGTTTTTTTGACTCCAGACTTTTAATCGGTAGTGTACATTTCCCACATCCCTGTTCTGATGTTGTAGCAATGTAGTGCAACGTTAGATTTGACACTCTTCCTGTAACCACAGGTGTTTCAGGCACTGCCATTGAGCTGAGGGCCAATTTCATGCGTCTGCTTTCACGACCTCTGTGGGCTTTGTATCAGTACCACGTGGACTTCAAGCCACCTATGGAGTCCCGACGTGTGCGCTCAGCGTTGCTTTTCCAGCACGAGGAGACTCTGGGCAAAGCACACACTTTTGATGGAGCCATTCTCTTCCTCCCTAACAAACTGCACAATACTGTATGTTTTCAGATCCTGAAAGTGCTCATAATTTCAGTGCCTCTTAAGTGAGGCTTTGGAGTATGGGTTTGATTTGGTTGTCAATGATAAATTGTTTTATCTGTAGGAGACAGTCCTGTGCAGTGAGACTAGAAACGGAGAGAAGGTTGAGATCACGGTTACGCTGACCAATGAGCTCCCGCCATCTTCTCCTGTGTGCTTGCAGTTTTATAACATCCTTTTCAGGAGGTAATCACAGATAGCACTATGCTTGAAATAGTGGTGTTTTTAAGGTAATTGATTTACACCCCTGTTTATTTTGCTGTAGAATTCTGAGGATACTAAACATGCAGCAGATCGGACGTCATTACTACAACCCTGATGATCCGTTCAACATCCCCCAGCACAGGTTTTGAAACAAATGTGTTGTGTGACATTTACCTTCTGTTGGAAAGTGATTGAACATTGGAGCCTGTCTAAATCTGTTTGCAGGCTGACGATTTGGCCTGGATTCGTGACCACCATCCTTCAGTACGAGTCCAGCATCATGCTGTGCACTGATGTGAGTCACAAGGTTCTGCGCAGTGAGACTGTCCTTGACTTCATGTATAGTCTGAGGCAGCAGTGTGGAGACCAGCGTTTCCCTGAAGCCTGCACCAAGGAGCTTGTGGGCCTGATCATTCTGACTAAGTAAAATGAGCACACATTTACACACATGGACACTGCTGTTCAAAAGTTTGGGGTTGGTAAGATTTGATTTTTTTTTTTGTTGTTGTTATTTTTTTAAGGTTTCTTATGCTCACTTTCATTTATTTGATTGCAATATTGTAATAAAACAGTAATATGAAATATTATTATTGTATAAAATAATGGCAAAGCTGAATTTTCACGTGACCTTTCATAAATCATTCTAGTGTGCTGATTTTCTGGTCAAGACACATTTATGAACAAAGTTGAAAACAGCTGTGCTGCTTAATATATTTTTTTTTTATTAAGAATAAAAAAAATTTGAAATATTAAGAATATTTTTCTTAATATTTCAGGGTTATTTGATGGATAGAAAGTTCAAAAGAGACAAGCATTTAATTAAATTAGAAATCAATTTGTAACATTAAAATTCTTTACTGTTACTTTTGATCAATTTAATGTGTCCTTTTTGAATAAAAATTTTCTTCTTTTTTTTAATCTTGCTGACCCCAACAATTTAAATGATAGTGTGAGATTTTCTTTGATTTATTACTGAAAAAAGTTGTTTAATGTATGGGATTTGTGAAGTAGCAAGTTACGGTGTGTAACAAATTATCGTTTATAGGTACAATAACAAGACGTACAGGATTGATGACATTGCCTGGGATCATACACCCAATAACACATTTAAGAAGGGAGATACAGAGATCTCATTCAAGAACTACTTCAAAACGGTAACTTAACGATACAGGGAATTATTTTGACACTAGTTGCAGAATCTTACTGTTACACTCAATTTATTTGCCTCATCTCCAGCAATATGGTCTGGACATAACAGATGGAAACCAGGTTCTTCTGGTTAGTCACGTGAAGAGACTGGGGCCATCAGGTCGGCCTCCACCAGGACCTGCCATGCTCGTCCCAGAGTTCTGCTACCTCACAGGTAAGTCCTTTTTGAAGATTCATTAAAGAAAATGGCTTGAAGAGGGTGGTTTTCTTTCAGGTTACGTAATGTTGTCTATTTCTATTGAATAGGAAGCTGGGGTGGGGCATATTGAAGGACTCATTCTTTTTCATTTATAGACAGTATTCTGTAGGTTAGAACAACTGAAGACACTGACAACTCACATATAGTAAGTCATATAGTAGGTGAAAATTAGTATGCATCAATTCGCTGTATTCATAAAACAGTAAATGGAAAGTACCTAGATGACCTGCTACTTCTTCTGAGATTCTAAAGTGCCAGTGCTTTATTATCTCATGAGGCCATGGGAGTGAAATTTGTAAATTTGTTCCCCCTTTAATTCTACTACCTAATCAGTATGTGATCTAAGACATAGCTCATGATTTGCAAGTTGATGGCCAGTGGTATATGTAGTTTTGGTACGCATACACTAGCTTATAGATGAGATTTAAGCTAATAGACAGAATTAATAAAGTACAGTATGGAGTAAAATGAGTTCATGTTTTTAGTCTTCAATTGCAAACAGCTCTGATGTGCATGCATTTGTTTCCTGTGAAGGTCTGACAGATAAGATGCGTGCTGATTTCAACATCATGAAGGATCTTGCCTCACACACAAGGCTGAGTCCTGAACAGAGAGAGAGCAGAATTAACCGCTTAATCTCCAACATCGACAGGTACAGATTAGGGGTGTAACAATTCATCGATATGGATGTCTTGAAGATACGATGCATCGATGCCACGCGTAAAATATTGATATCTGTAGTATAAATAGCCACTTTTATTTTGGCACTGTCCACATTTTCACATAATGTCCGTCTATGCTTTTACCGCCAATGCGTGCATTCTCATTCAAACTCGCATATCAGGACTCGATCTATAGGCTTGCCCGAAGGCACAAGGCGAGCATAAAAGACGCTCGGGATTGTTTGCGGAACAGTCGAGCGCTGTGTAGGGCTGGACGATATGAGCAAAAATTCATATCTCGGTATTTTTGGGCTGATTTGTGGTATACGTTATATATCTCGGTATTTTGTATTTGGATTAAACAAATACAGTGAGTGTAACCAGGCATATATAATGTGCAAAAAAGGGTTAAAATCACATTACATTCCAACATTGTAACATTGCAATCTAAAAACAAAAATACTGCTTTTAAAGCAGAAGTTAAATTTACTAAACTAAAACAGAAAATAATAAAAAAGCACAGTCTAGGCTAATCGAGTAAAAAGGTTATGTTGATTACCCTATCACTTTACAGTTAGTGCTATCATACAAATACACATACTTGTAGGTTTAAAATTCTACATATGTCACATTTATTGTTCAACTACAAGTATTTCAGCAAAATGTGTATTTTAGTCAGTTATTGCACTCCTATTTCATTGCGCTCTGTCTGTTTGGCGGCGGCGCTCGTTCTAAATGAAGTCTGTGAAGTTTAGCGGAGAATCGCAAAGCAAAAGCTCACGCACTTCTGACTGCAAAATGGAAATATTTCCATGGCTTTCTAACATTTACAGATAGAGAATATATCTGTGAAATGTAAGTTATGCATTTAGGAAAACAGCACATCTCAAACACTTTAAACAGTGGGTCTCTGTCAGCGGCACATGCAGCCTTTCTGTCGGAGCTGCTTTAAACTTAAACTATAGGTTACTATCTTATGAGTTTTTTAAAGCCCTTTATTTAAAGCTTGTTACATGTTTAGAACAAATTGTATTATGCACTTTCTCTGCAGCAGTTCAGTCTGTCCTCCCTAGATAATTTTTTCAGATGCGTATCAAACTACTGCTTCATACAGTATCGCTCATAAAAAATATCGATATATCGTACAAACTCGATATACCGCCCAGCCCTAGCGCTGTGTGGGAAGTTTTCTGCGCACACGTCTGAAACACGTGCACACAGACAGCCGTGTCTACACCGCGCAAATACTAAATTGAGCTCTCTTCCGCTTTTTTGTGCATGGATGAATAAATGCAGACAAAATTACATCAAAATGCACGTTTTGGCGAATGTCCTAGTAAACAGTCGGTTAGGCAAGTGTCTTAACGTAAACAGTTGAGAAAGAAAATGTATGTGTATCAGTAGGCTAAATTAAATCCGTGCTTAAAGTGAAAACAAACTAATAATAAATCTAATGCTGTCAAAGAAAAATGCAAGTGCTTACTGCTCCTGTCAAAATAACCTTTGTAACATTAAAAATGATTGATCTATATTTAATTTATACAGTGAAGTCTATGCAGTTTTTACATTTGAGTATTACATTTCTGTAGCATACCTGAAAATTTCCTTGAGTGAGCTGAAGAGCACTGTTTATTGAATTTGTGTTTTTGTTCTGTTGTATTTACTTTCTGCTGTTGCTTGTAATTTGGCTATCTGTAGAAAATATTTTTAGTACTGAGCCCATAGTAGCAGTAGGAATTGTTTTTCCAATTGTTTATTTTCCTTATTTAAAAAAAAAAAAAAAAAGTGTAGGCCTATTTTTTTGTTGTGAATGTCCCAATTGAGGTACAGGATGTGAACATTTCAGATAAATGTTCATGTTATATAGTTTTGTTGCATTTGTGAGTTAATAAAGAATGTAGATGGTTGTTTAAAATAGGTATATCGTAATATCGTTATACTCCTGTATAGAATAGAATCGTATCCTAGAATTTTTTTGAGGTATCGGCAAATATCCACTCTACTTCCCTTCAGAAATGCAGACGTGCAGAATGAACTAACTACTTGGGGTCTGAGCTTTGAGAATCGACTGCTGAGTATGAATGGAAGAGTTCTGCCCTCCGAGAGGATCATCCAGGGAGGCAGAGCGGTAAGAGAGATGACTTCATATCCCAGCAGCAATTCATTATGTAACAGGCTTGTTAATTTTCATTTTCATCCCTTAGTATGAGTATAACCCATGGACAGCAGACTGGGCTAAAGAGATGAGAGGTCTTCCTCTGATTAGCTGCATGAATCTGGACAACTGGTTGATGTTCTACACGCGGCGAAATGCGGACGTTGCCCAATCTCTGCTTCAAACTCTCAACAAAGTGTCTGGGCCCATGGGTATCCGCATGCAAAGGGCCATCATGTGAGTTGTGTGAAATTTTGAAAGTTACAGTCTTTGCCTTTTCATGTTAATAATTATTTCTGTCCAAGCAGGATTGAGTATGAGGATCGTCAGGAATCTCTCCTGAGAGCCCTGCAACAAAACGTAGCACGTGAAACACAGATGGTGAGTCTGGCAATCACATGCATGTGCGATTTGCATATCCAGAGCTTTTCTTTCAAACTGCTGCTATGCCTTTCATAGGTGGTGGTGATCCTGCCTACCAATCGAAAGGACAAGTATGACTGTGTAAAGAAGTACCTGTGTGTGGACTGCCCTACTCCTAGTCAGTGTGTGGTGTCTCGCACCATAAGCAAACCTCAAGCACTTATGACTGTGGCCACCAAGATTGCTTTGCAGATGAACTGCAAAATGGGAGGAGAGCTGTGGAGTGTAGAAATCCCAGTAAGAATCAAATTATTGCTGTTCTGCAGGCTTTTGCCCAGTGTCAGATTCCACAATGAATCTTTGTTTTTCAGCTTCGGCAGCTGATGATTGTGGGCATAGACTGTTACCATGATACTGCTGCTGGCAAGAGATCCATCGGAGCGCTGGTGGCCAGTCTGAACCAGGGCATGTCCAGGTAATATAATGATTAGAAAATGGCACTGTTTAACCAGATTAATTTAAAGTTTGTGCTCAGTATTATGTTGGACTGGTTGAGCAATAAAACAAAAAATGTATGTTCACGAATAGTACTACAGTTAATAAATAGTAATATTTTAGAGACTAAAATATTTTTCACTTTTGTTACTTTTTTAGGTGGTTCTCCAAGTGCGTCTTGCAGAACCGTGGTCAGGAGATCATTGATGCACTAAAAGGGTCATTGCAAGGTGTGAAATGTTGAAAAATTCTCATATTTTGGTTGTTGATCAACCTGTTACTTTACCTTTTCCTACAGAGGTTGCCGGACACATTAAACGTCATCGCACCGAACAGGGAAAACTCATTTACTCACTAGTGCGCCTTAACAACTTTCCAGCTTGTTGATTTTAAATAAACATTGAAAAAGGTGCTGGAAGCTTAATTGTTGTTAATTTATAATAGCTGTTAATTTATAATTTATAAAAGTTATTAACCTTAGCTTTTTATTTCTGACTATTATATTTAGGCTTCAGAATACATAAATTGTGTTAATTTGATCAATATAATCTTTTAGATTATCTATTATAAATTGCGTTGAAATAAATTTCCTTTGGTCAGATCTTATTTTCTGCAATAATCCAAAAGCCATTTAAAAAAACTTCCTTGTATTTTTTTGTAGGGAACTAGGGTGACGCTAATGAGTGGCCTACAAAATTTTGTCTTTACCACAGCACTCTATACTGAAGCTATTTGTCTTTTCAGCTGCTCTGAAGGCCTATCTAAAGTACAACAATTCTCTGCCCTCCCGGATCATTGTGTACCGAGATGGAGTTGGAGACGGCATGCTACGGAGCGTGGTGGACTATGAAGTCCCTCAGATCATGCAGTCCATCAAGACCATGGGGCAGGATTACGAGTGAGCCACACTTAATATTAACATATTTACACTTTGGGGATGTTGAATTCCTTTGATTGCAATCATATTTACATTTTTCATACAGGCCCAAGCTGTCAGTAGTGGTGGTGAAAAAGCGCATCAGCTCCAGATTCTTTGCCCGGATTGATGGCAAAATTGCCAACCCTCCTCCTGGGACAGTCATTGACACTGAAGTCACTCGTCCAGAGTGGTGCGTATAGAATCACTAAGCCTGGTCTCTATCCATAAATCACGGTGTCCAGTCCAGATACGCCTTGTCTTCATTTTAAACAAATTTAAGCACATGAAAGGTCTTAAATGGAATAACAAATGTCTTAAATATCATTTTAAGATGTTTTAAATCTGGGGACAGAAAAACTAGGATCAAGAAACAGCCAAGTGTGATTAAACTTAACAAAAGGCTATGATTTTAGATATGCACGTTGCATGTTTCCAAGTAAAAATGCAGTTTGCAATCTGAATACCATGGATTTATATGAAATGATTATTACTGTAGAATTAAGACTTTACATCATTCAAAATATGCAGTCCCAGTGTATTCTGGGCATATTTTATATTATGCATAAAATCTTTTTTTCTGGTTATCATTGGTATTTTGGTTGCACAAATTTTAGCTGCCATTTAATTCAGTGTAAACTCTTATAGCTTCTCTGGGCAGCACTGTCATAGGAAAAATGAACACGTTCAATATATAGATTTTACTGATGACTACTCTGCACAGACAATTTTTTTGCATTTATTTAAAGGCACAATATGTAGGTTTTCGCCACTAGATGGCGCATATTCAAAACAAAGCAAAAAAACAAAGGCATAGTTTGATGACGCCTGGAATCATGGGAGTTGTCGTCTTCATCTCCACAGCCGATGCAATCCGATGGGACTCGGGCAGAAATCATGTTCATGGATGAGCTAATGTATTAAAGATTTATTAACGTCGTAGTATGAAGCAGGGTGAGGCTGAAAGCCGTCGAAGCGAAACGAGGCCTCTGAATGAGCGCAAAGATTTGGCGAGTGTGACACGGCTTGAAAGCACCGGAGCTTTTATAAAGCCACAGTCAACCGCTTCCGCTCCTTCCGGTCGTGCATATGTGGTGTAGAACAGCGCTGTTTTATCATACTAGGTATATTTGAAATTTCTGTTATAATGCTACTCTGCAATGACCAGGGACGAACCGCTGTTTTTCTGGATTGGAACATTCTTCAAAACATTTGGGATAATGTGAGCAAAATATATAACACTGTTCTAGTGATTTTTGGATATTTTAATTAAAAAATCTTACATATTGTACCTTTTAAGTAAAATCCAATATCAATCAACCTCTAATTTGTATATATTGATATGCTGGTACATAAATCAATTTCAATAAGTGTGCATATATGAATGGAACACTCCACTTTTTTTGGAAAAAGGCTCATTCTCCAACTCCCCCAGAGTTAATAAGTTGAGTTTTACCGTTTTTGAATCCATTCAGCCGATCTCCAGGTCTCGCGATAGCACTTTTAGCATAGCTTAGCATAGATCATTGAATCCGATTAGACCAGTAGCATCGCGTTCAAAAATGACCAAAGAGTTTCAATATTTGTCCTATTTAAAACTTGACTCTTCTGTAGTTATATCACTGCGCCTGCTGCGGCCATGTTACGGCAGCAAAGTTCCTTGATTATTACGCCGGAATGAGAGTATAGTTCTTAATCATATCAGCCTAGAAAATCTCAACTTTTCATTTTCTGCTGGTCTTAGTACACGATATAACTACAGAAGAGTCAAGTTTTAAATAGGACAAATATCGAAACTCTTTGGTCATTTTTGAACGCGATGCTACTGGTCCAATCGGATTCAATGATCTATGCTAAGCTATGCTAAAAGTGCTATCGCCAGATCCAGAGATCAGCTGAATGGATTCCAAAACGGTAAAACTCAACTTATTAACTCTGGGGGAGTTGGAGAATGAGCCTATTTCCAAAAAAAGTGGAGTGTTCCTTTAAGTGAGAAATATCTTGTGGTTTTAAAAAGTCTTGCATTTGATTTTAAAAATCAAACAGATACCTTAATATTAGCTATTTTTTGTCAAATGTAAACTGCTCACATTTATTCAATACTACATCTGCTTTCACTCAGGTACGATTTCTTCATAGTGAGTCAGGCTGTGCGCTTTGGTTGTGTTGCACCTACTCACTACAATGTGGTGTATGACAACAGCGGCCTCAAACCTGATCACATGCAGAGACTCACCTACAAACTCTGCCACATGTACTACAACTGGCAGGTAACAACCAATGTAGATCACTACATCAGTATCACGCTACTGATAATAGTCTATATGTCATCTCACATATTGTTTCTGGTTCTTCTTTTTTATCTTAAGGGTATCGTCCGAGTGCCAGCACCATGTCAGTACGCCCACAAACTGGCCTTCCTGGTTGGTCAGAGCATTCACAAGGAGCCCAACATGAACCTGGATGACTTCTTGTACTACCTGTAACCTGCATTGCAGTGACAAGTTGCAGGATCACGGAGAATGATAGGGCCATTTTTATTAGTTTATTTTCCAAGTCAATTGAGTTGTGGCAAAAAAGTACACTGTCAGAAGAACGTTTGTTTATATTTCTAGGTATAGTGCTTTCATAGAGAAGCAGGTACAAAGTTGTTTTCTCTTTGTAATGGCAAATGCATATGGTCCTACTTTTATTTCTTTGTTCTTGTTCTAAGTGTCTTGTAAAGATGAAGAACATGTATTTTTTTGTGTGTAAACAGATGGTTCAAATTGCAGATTTCTTGGATTTTATATTTAGAGGCCCTGATTGTTAAAGGAATTAAGTAAACATTTATTTTCTGGTTTCCAGTATCAAGGATAAATGGTTATCTGATTAATACTTTAAGCGTTCACGTACTATGCATGTATGGTTTTCATGTTTGTCACAAAATTAAATGTTGCTGCTCTGGTTATGTCGTTGCAGCTCTGATACTTTTATTTGGTAAACTGAATTGTAGTGTTAATTATAGCATAAGACAGAAAGGTAAACAAATCAGAAATGTTGGGAAGAGCAGAAGCTTAGCTGTAATTTAGGATTGTATTAATGTTTTGAAAGGATACGTCAGGATTGAAATGCATTGATGCTAGAGGAATAAAGCTCAAGTTTAACATGGCTTGGTTTTTTAATTTGCCATAATTTAGTCCACAGTGAGAAGGATTTGAGAAAAGGTGAGACAGGTGAAAATGTAATACAAAACTCGAAAGACTTATTTTGACATTAAAGTTAATTGCGGACAACCTAGTTTTCGA
This sequence comes from Acrossocheilus fasciatus, assembly GCA_036784905.1. NCBI lineage: Eukaryota > Metazoa > Chordata > Actinopteri > Cypriniformes > Cyprinidae > Acrossocheilus > Acrossocheilus fasciatus. Next base: position 18,553,227 of record CM071945.1, read on the forward strand.
TGTCACCGTCTTGTTTCATATCGCTAATTACTAGAAAAAAAGGTCTCGGGAAATTTCGCTAATGGCTGTTTGTTAAAGAGTAACTGCAGGTGGCGCATGAAGGCTCAGAAAGCCGGATCTCCATTCAGTCGCATTGCAATCTTAGGATATTATTTACCTTAATGCAGACGATGACATTTTTTTTAAAAACACAATTGAAAGTGTTGTCCCTTGACATACAAGTTAATTATACCCGTGTAATTTTTATAAAGTCTTAAAGTAGACTGCAGTTTAATGAGTGAACGGAAAAGTTTTTGATTGGTCCCTTTAGAAGAGTGCTGAAAAAGGTAACAGACATCACGTGACAGCATCTTCTATGTGCTTCGTCGTCGGGACTAAAATTTACTCTTGAATAATGACAATGAGAATCGTAATATCCATTTCATCGAAACACACTGTAAATAGTAAAGAGATGTAGAAAAATAAAATAACCTGACAACGCCATGCTGTTTCTATGGTTACTACCGCGCAGTTTAGTGTAGCTGCGCCCACTGTTTTCAAAGAGAGCCGTGAACTGGTGACAAGACCGTGAATGAAAGGATGGCAACCAAACAGACACACGGCGCTTCCTAACTGGATGCCTCTTTGAACGTAAACACCTTATTTACAAGCTTTTATCGATATGTTACGAACCCCAAAGGTGAATTTAAAGTACTTTCTCCGACGTACATTAGTTTGTCGCGGTCTGGTCAGGACTTGCAATGGACTTTAACGCGCACGGACCGCAAGAGACGTGTACAATCAACAGAAGATAATCGACATTTCAGCGACATTGTTATGAGGGACCGACTGGCTGATTTGAATGGGGCAAGTGATTGATTAATAATAAACCAATTAGACTAATTGTTAACATTGGCAGTGATATATTGATTGATATCAGTGTTTTTACTTACAGAAAAATAACATTTTACATAAACTAATAAATTTTTGGCAGTGACGTTCTTTACTGTTAGTGTCAAAGTTACGTCCCATGCTGATATCAGTGTAGTGGTCTCTCTCCATGCTTGAGGAATGTGTATCTTTGTGGCTTGTTTTAGGGCAGGCAGAGTGCCAGTGAAGATGGGGGTGTCACCGTGTCCATGGAGAGAGATGGCTTTATGCAGGATTTTTTCAGAAAGGTACAGTCAGTCACCTGTTTGAAAGGTGCTCCTCTTCTGTACACTACATATTGGTGATGGACCGTCCATAGGAATGCATTAAAATTCTGACCGAATAATCTTAAGAAAATCTGATAATTATTTTCATGTGTGTTCATTATCGGTAATAAATAAAATGTTAATTTGATATATTATAACTTTAGTTTTAGTAATTGATGTGCTTTTATAAACTTTATTTCAGTTTTTGTTTTAAGAATTTTAGTACCCTACTTTAACTTTTTAGTTTTATTTTAGTTGGCTGCCAGGTAATATTTGGTGTGATATTTGTGTTTCGGTTTATTTAAACTTTATTCCAGTTTAATATGTTCTTTTGTTTTTGTTAACAGCAACACTGAAATCAGCACTTTTTAAACTGTACCACTGATAAGAGGCGTCACAACATTATAATCTAAAGAGAAATTTCATAACAAAACATGTTGTAACATGCATCCCTAGTAGTTCATGTCTAGAAGCACACTGAAGTAAAACTATTAAAGAATACTAAGTTTCTGAACTTGGCTTTTCTTGATTTCAGGTGGAGGAGGTCAGAGGTGTCATTGACAAGATCTCCTCCCTAGTGACTGAGGTGAAGAAAAAACATAGTGTGATTCTTTCAGCCCCAAACCCTGATGAGAGTGAGTCGCCTTTTACTCAAAGACTGTGAAATCTGAGCAAAGTGACAAGGTGGTGCAGGTTAGCAGGTTGAAGTGGTTTATGAACTATCACCCATGAGCCCTTGAGCGAGGAACTTAACCCTAGGTTGCCCCATTAAGATGTCCCTTAGTGTACCGTGAAAGACTTTCAAACTGTGCTTAATGGATAGTTCACCCAAAAATGAACCCCATTTGTTTTTTTTACTCACTGTCAAGTTGTTCCAAACCTTTATGAGTTTGTTTCTTTTGTCACAAAAGAAGATATTTTGAAGAATGTGGGTAACCATACAGTTGATGTTAGCCATTGACTTTGACTGAAAAAAATACTATGGAAGTCGATGACTACCTGCAACTGTTTGATTACCAACATTCTTCAAAATATCTTCATGTTCAGTAGAAGGAAGAAATTCATACAGGTTTAAACAAATTGAAAGTGAGTAAATAATGACAGGATTTTCATTTCTTGGTGAACTATTCCTTTAAGTCTTATTTAACTTTAACTTATTTAAGACCAGTTTTAGCGATGTTTAAACTTCTTCATTGTGAAAGTGGGTTAAAATGACACCACAGCTAGTTTATACTGATTCTTATTTGAGTTGTAAATTTATCCAAATTACTCACTTCATTTTAGCTTTCAACCTCTTTGTTTTATTACATAATGGATGACAATGGCTTTGTGTCATTTTCTTATTGTTTTTGACTGAGTGCACATTCAAACTTTGTCATTCATATCAACACACAAAAAACAACTGATACTCAGGGTTTAGACAAGAACAAAGAAACTGTTTTATAACTCTCTGCCCAGCAGCACATAGCCTTATAACAGCGCAAGAACATGGGCTTCCTCTGTTGGAAATATCACATCACATTACTCTATACAAGTACACCACTGGAGCAGCCAGGAAACTGCTTCAGGGAAAACATTTTTCACATGCATTGTACACACACACACACACACACACACACCGTTTTACACCATTAAAACATTTCTAATATCTATCCAGTGTTCATGAGGGATTGTGAATGGGGTCCACTCATATTGACTATATGTACAGAAAATCATTCAAATGAATAGGGAGAAGAGACCTCTTAAAAGTTACCACAGGGAGTCAAGTTTGGGCATGCGAGGAATTGTAGTTTTCCTATCACATTCTTAATTTTCAGTGAGTGTGTTGGGTTAGTTTTGCTGTTACTCGCAGGGCATGTGTAGGACATGCAGGCAGGAATGTGAGATTGAGATAAAGACATCAGTGAGGGTGTGAGTGTTTCTGCAACGAACTCTATGCTTGTTATTTCTTCTATTTCTCAAGTTGATAGTAAAATGGAATGATCTGTTTGAGGATTGTACTAATGGATGTGTATTATTTCTCCTTTTTATAGAGCCTTCTATAGTCACTTTTCTTCCATATACCTGCTTGCATTTTATATTTTCACATATAACACCACAATATTTCTCCAACATGACACATCATAATGTAAAAGTGCTTTATAGGTGCACAGTTTTTCTGGAACGGTTATCTGTAATAAAAAAAAACCCTCATATTTTGATAGCTGATGGTTTATTTGTAGTCTAGCATGTGTCCAGTTGTATATCAAGTGAACATCGGGCCCTGAAATATCAGGAAGAAGCCTCTATGTAATTGAATCTTTTAAATAAATGATAATATTTCTACACAATATAGTGCAATATAAATATATTTACTGAAAGAAGCCTCTTATGCTCACCAAGGCTGAATTTATTTGATCAAAAATACAGTAAAAACAGTCATATTGTGAAATGTTGTTTTCTTTTCTTTTTTTAGAAACATAATTGTGATGCAAAGCTGAATTTTCAGTGTCATTACTGCAGTCTTCAGTGTCACATGATTCTTCAGAAATCATTCTAATATGCTGCTTTGCTGTTCAGGAAACATTTCTTTGTAAAATGAATGTTGAAAACAGTTGTGCTGCTTAATATGTTTTGGAAACTGTAATATGTTTTTCAGGATTTTTGATGAATAGGCAGTTCAAAAGAACAACATTTAATTGAAATCTTTTGTTACATGAATGTCTTTACTATCACTTTTTAACAGTTTAATAATGCATCCTTGCTGAATAATATTATTAATTTCTCTTATTCTAAAATATGCCTTTGCTTTCAGGAACAAAAGAAGAGCTGGAACAACTCACAGTGGAAATCAAGAAACATGCCAACTTTGTCCGGACCAGCCTCAAATGTGAGTTGGATGTTCTGCTTCTGTTTGTTGAGGATAGTGAAGATAAGAGCACCAATGCACTTGGACAAGAAAATTAATTAAGTTCCCATCTATTTTCTCCTTAGCAATGCAACAGAATCTACCTCCAGATGAACAAATGAATCAAGCCTCAGTGGATGCACGCATTCAGAAAACACAGGTGTGAAATCCTTGTCTCTTCTTTTTCATCCAACCATCCAGTATGATATTTTTAATCCCAAATTGATTTATTGCTCTTATTGTATCCTTTTTTAGTACAATAACTTGTCACGTAAGTTTGTGGAGGTCATGACGCAATATAATGAAGCCCAAATGTCCTTCAGAGAGAAAAGCAAAAGCAGGATTCAGAGACAGCTGGAGATCAGTAAGTCAGACATGCGTATCTTTATACATTCACAAGCATATACAGTGGGGAAAATAATTATTTGGTCCCCTGCTGATTTTGTAAGTTTGCCCACTTAAAAAAAAATAGAAGGGTTTATCATTTTTACCCCTCCACGACCCATCTTCAGTGTTCTGGCTGAGGTTCTCGCCCCAAGATTTGTACATGGCCCCGTCCATTGGCCTCTCAATGTGGTAAAGTCCTGTACCCTTAGCAGAGAAACAGCCCCAAAGCATGTTTCCACCTCCATGCTTGACTGTAGGGATGGTGTTCTTGGGGTGATAGTCAGCATTTCTCTTCCTCCAAACACGAGTTGATGCAAAAGAGCTCAATTTTGGTCTCATCTGACCACAGCACATTCTCCCAAGCCTTCTCTGAATCATTTAGATGTTTATTGGCAAACTTCAGACAGGCCTGTACATGTGCTTTCTTGAGCAGGGGGACCTTGCGGGCACTGCAGGATTTCAGTCCATTTTGCGGTGTAATGCGTTACCAATGTTTTGGTTGGTGACTGTGGTCCCAACTGCCTTGAGATCATTAACAAGCTCCTCCCGTGTAGTTCGGGGCTGATCCTCACCTTTCTCATGATCATCCTTACCCCACGAGGCAAGATCTTGCACAGAGCTCCAGACCAAGGGCGATTGATGGTTGTTTTGTATTTCTTCCATTTCTGAATAATTGCACCAACAGTTGTCTCCTTCTCACCAAGCTTCTTGCTGATGGTCTTGTAGCCCATTCCAGCCATGGGCAGGTCTACAATCTTGTCCCTGATGTCCTTTGACAGCTCTTTGGTCTTGCCCGTGGTAGTGGTGAGGTTAGAACTGAAGATACAGATTCTATGGACAGGTGTCTTTTATACACACAGCGAGCTGAAATTACGAGTAGCCTATCTTCTTAAAGTGGCATAACTAATCTGTGTTCCACATGTGCACATAACCAATCTGTGGGAGCCAAAACTCCTGCTGGTTGGTAGGGGATCAAATACTTATATGACTTACTAAAATGTAAATCTTTTTTTAACATTTGTATGCTGCTTATTTCTGGGTTTTTTGTTTGATATTCTGTCTCCATCAGTTAATGAAAAAAATTATGAAAAAAAAAAAAGAAAAAGAGAAGGGTTTAAGTGGGCAAACTTACAAAATCAGCAGTGGATCAAATAATTATTTTCCCCACTGTATGTATATATGATACCTTATAACTAGCCTTGTAAGCTAGACCATTAACAGCTGACAAATTTTCACCTTAAACGGATAATTTATTTTTGTTTAAAAGGATTGTGTGTGTGTGTGTATATATATATATATATATATATATATATATATATATATATATATATATATATATATATATATATATATATAATACAATTGTTTTTTTTTATTATAGTTTTTTTTTAACAACATATATATATATATATATATATGTATGTATGTATATGTTGTTTAAAAACAACAACAACAAAAAAAAAAACACTTATTGTTTCTGAGAACTATTTTTGCTAGGGATGGATGATATATTAGTACCAAATCAGTTCTCAGGCCAATCTTAGATGTTTTAAAAATGTCCCAGGTTGATATTGGACATAATATTAGCTAAAATTGGATCTTTAATTGTTCAGCTAATTTCCTCTTTTTCATATTTAGATTACCTTGCCCGTCATTCACTGCTTACTTACACTATTAAATGTCATCTCCTATATTAATTTCAATATATACATTTTTCATGATGAATTGTTCAATAAGGACAAACATATTGCCTAATCATTTTTGTCAACTTCCCCTCTTTTCACCTGACATGCTGCATTTAAATTTATTTTGAGTAACTTGTGGTCAGACATGTAGTGTAGACTGTGTAGACACACGTGTACGTGTGTGTGTGTAAGTAGTCCCAGTGTGAGAGGATTAATGAGGTACTTTCTGTGCTTTACGACATATGAAACTGAGCAGGTTGTCACCGGAGACTCTAAGGCAAGTGTTACCTGGGCAACAGGGCTCCAGAGATCCTGCTGTACCTCTGCACAGTGGGCCAGGAGCAGAATGTCATGTGATAGGATGATGAGTCATCAGTCATGTGACTGATGTGATTTGCATAAAGACCCAGTTACCTCAGCTTTGCATTTGAAACCAATTTCCATGAAAATTGAAAACCAATTTCCATGTGATTTGTTAGGAAACATTTGTTGAAACTTTATTTCAGTGATGTGTATTATATATATTATATATGATGTATGATGATATATTTTATGTGTGTGGTATGATTTTTCCTGGTTATAAGTATGCATACAAGTGCTGATCATTGCTGAGGGGTCATATTATATGAGTGTGTGTGTTTTTCCAGCGGCCTTTACATTGATGGTTTCAGCCATTATAATGTTCTCTCTCATTTTCCCAGCTGAATCAATATAGTCCCCAAGGCGTACTTAACATGACCACACACACACTTACAAACACACGGTACACACATACACTGTTCCATGACACAAAGCCAAACAATTATACAAATGGACTAGCCTATTAGCAATTGCTGGTCATCATTTCATGTTTACCCTTGACAAATTCACACACACGCAGCCATTTATCAAACAAATAATGGCCTGAACAGGATTGGCCAGTTTGTGAGGAGCGTTTCACTAATCTATTACAACTCTGAATCTTGTAGCTGGAAGAATAACAACGAATGAGGAATTGGAAGAGATGCTGGAGACTGGAAATCCTTCTATTTTCACCGCCGATGTGAGTTTGCTTCTTAAAACGACGAAGGAGTAAATATTAAAATACTGCAGCTCTCATCCAGAGCCAGCTTTCTTTGGCTTCTCAGTTTCCTGTTAATGTGGCATGATATGAGAGCAACACATTTTTCAACAATTAGCACCCTCTGCTGGCTGCTTCTTTGCATTTTATGTAATTGTCTGTTTAAACTTTAAAGCAGGGGTGTCAAACTCAGTTCCTGGAGGGCCGGAGCCCTGCAGAGTTTAGATGCAACCCTAATTAAACACACCTGATCCAGCTAATCAAGTCCTTCAGGCTTATTTGAAAACTACATGGTTTGTGTGTGTGTTGGTGCAGGGTTGGAACAAAACTCTGCAGGGCTGCGGCCCTCCAGGAACTGAGTTGGACACCTCTGCTTTAAAGGGATGGCTCAGCCTCAGCTAAAAATAATAGTTCTGTTGTCATTTTTCCCCCATGTCCTCTCATATTTCTAACATGGAGTACACAGTGAAAATTTTGAACAATGTATTGGCCTTTTTAACGATTTCACTTCTTCAAAGTTTGGGGTCGATAAGATTTTTGATTGTTTTTGAAAGAAGTTTCTTCTTCTCATCAAGGCTGAAATAGAAAGTTCATTAATTTATTTAAAGTCTTACTGACCCCAAACTTTTGAATGGTAGGTTACAAAATAGAGATTTTAAAAGGACACCAAAAAAAGTATTATAAAGTGGTCGAATATGATTCTCTAAACCAGGGGTTATCAAACTTGATCCTGAAGGTCCAGTGTCCTGCAGAGTTTAGCTTTTATTTTTTTAGAAGGAAAAATAAGTGCTTCAGGTTTTTAAAAACATGGGAATAAGCACATGACAAAATTGTCTCATTTTGGGTGATCTGTTCCTTTGTTTTATGCTGTATTGTCACTGTTTTTACGTTTCTAGAGTCTACTAAAAGATTGCCTGTGTTTTCAGATCATCTCTGACTCTCAGATAACTCGTCAGGCCCTTAATGAGATCGAGTCTAGACATAAAGATATCTTGCGGCTGGAGTCCAGCATTAAAGAGCTTCATGACATGTTTGTGGACATGGCCATGCTTGTTGAGACCCAGGTGCAGTATACAGTAATCAGGGATCATTTGTTCACTTAATAGTTAACCTACACAGCATTCATTACTGAACTCACTCTTTTATGTTGTACAGGGTGAGATGATTGACAACATTGAAAAGAATGTAAACAATGCAGTAGAGTACGTCGGCCAAGCTAAAGTGGAGACCAAGAAAGCTGTGAGGTACCAGACGCAGGCACGCAGGGTAAGAAAACAACCATACAGATGTTTTAGAAGCCACAATGTAATACTGCTTCTAATAGGAATATGTAAATAGGCTGTGTTAGTTTTGTTCATCAACTCTTTTGTTTTAGGGGTTTTTTTTTGTAATTAAGCTAAAAAAATACTGGGATAAAGGCCACAAAAGGAGGCTCAATATTGTGCTCTGTTAAATGTTTTAGATTATGGCTGATCTGTCATTAACTAACCCGTTACTAACCATAGAGGGCTTTCTATACATAAAATGTTTCAATTGATGCTTAAGAAATAATACAGGCCTTAATTAAATGAATATTAATTTTTTGACAGTATGTGCTACAGGCAACAGAGTATTTTACAGCAAGTACTTGAAAAAATGTAATCATTGTAACAACTTCTTTTTGTCTTGTACAGAAATACATTATTCTTGCTCTTATTGTTTTGGTGGTGCTCGCTGTGGTCGCACTCATTGTTGGCTTATCTGTGGGCCTGTCTGTTAAAACCAATACTAACTCCGCCTCCTCCAGCTCTAATGCAGCCAATCCTTCCTAAGCATGGTTTCCAAGGTAACACCCAGTGCCCAATCACTAACTATTTCATCTACTATCACTTTTTCTCTAATTTAACCCAGTTTGAATATGTCGGCAACTTTTTAGGAGAAATGGTTTTAATGGTTTCATAGAAAGATTCACGTATGTTCTAATCAATGGCAGATTATTTGCTTCAAACCAATTAGACAAAAAAAGGTAAAATTACATTTAGTAATTAATTTCATACATAGTGGTTTTCCTCTGTTTTTTTTTTATCTGTCTATCATAGAAATTGGTCTGTGTTGCCATTTGTGGAGCCGTGTGCAGCATCATTCTTCTCATCATCATCCTCATTGGAGTGTACAGCAATTAGTCGCCTAGAGCAAAACTTTATTCCCTTTAACTACTGTGCCTTTGAAAAAAAAGAGAAGAATTAGTGTTTTTGTTTTGACTGAAATTTAAAATGTCCTGCTGCATACAATAACTCAAAAACTGCTCTTGAATTTATTACCGGTGAATTGTGTAGAAGATGGCACTGATTTATGGTCAAAGACTTTCCTTTTTGACATTGCTTTGCCACTTCACTACAGCAACCAGAGGTAATTTTCCGTCTTTTTATTTATTTAATGCTGGTCAATACATTTTGCACAATTGAGTAATGTTTTGTAATAATACAATATGTAACATTGGGTACTTCGTGCCTTGGGAGATCTGACTGACATTGTGGAGTTAAAAAAAAATCCGGCAAAGTGCACTTAAGATATATTTTATTAACAAAAAATTATGCTTGTATTCAAGAGTCAAGTTCATTTTTTACACAATGGTTTGGCAGTGTTTGATATGACAGCTGGCTCCACACAATATGATGTCAGATCTGTGAACAATGTTACAAAACCTCTTTTAGTCACTTGTTCAATGTTCCTTTTTTTGTCTTACATATGACTGTGTCTTACAGGAATGTAACCATACAGTCAAATGCTCACAAAGTGTATTGTAAAATAAATGTGAGTTGCTCACTGCTCAAAACTGTCATCCTGTCTGTTTTTGTTATTGGTGAATATTTATCACATACAATAGTGTTCAAAAGTTTGTACAGAGAGAGACAAAAAGAGAGAGATAAAAATTAATACTTTAAGGAAGGATGCATTAAAGTGATTTAAAAGTGGGAGTGCATACAGTTTCATTGTTGCACAAATTTAAATAAAACAAAAATCTATAAATGCTGAACTTTCTATTCATCAATTTTTTTTTTCTTTACATGGTCTTTGTACCATGGTATAAGCAAAATACCCCCCCCCCCCCCCCAAAAAAAAAAAAAAACACTGTCCAGCAAGTCAACAATCCTCCCTGTGTTGATGATGACATCACCGTTACCATGAGAACCTCAATATGTGTGACAAAGCTGAAGCAGGTGCATACATTGATGCTCATGGGATTTTACCCTGGACACAGCAGCTGTGAAAATCTCCCTCAAACACACACATTATTTAGACAGTCTGGATCCTGTCAGTGAAATCCATATGCACTTACACTGTATGATGAGAGCCGAATAAATGCCTCTCGTGACATGACACTTTTAGGACATCCTATCTCTGCTATTGAGCTGTGAGTGAGTGGGCAGAAGCACAGACATTATGTAACTGAAATGTTCCTGCCTCAGAGACAGTAAGAGAGCATCCACACACACACATGAGAGAGAGAGAGCCAGTGAGAAATAAATAAATTAAAATCTCACCTGACCTGGTTAGGGTGAGTGAATAAAGAGATGAAGCTGAAAGGGGAGACAGTGATTGTTTGTAACAGTGATGAGACAGTCAGTGCTTTTCTCTCATTCTGTGTGTGAGTCATTGTTTGGCTGAGCAGCAGCAGCGTACTGGAAACCACAGAGAAGGACAAGAAAACGTGAGTGCGTGCATAGGTATGAATGAGGATTTGCATTTTTAAACTTTTTTTTAATTTTTATTTTTTTTAAGAGAGGTTGGTTTTCAATTGAATCCAAAAGTTACCAGATTATTGGAGTTTTAATTTAAGTTTGTTGCGTACTACGGCGCCCCGCACATGACTTGTGGGGAATATACACTAACAGTAACCTATGGCCACAAATTAAGAATTCGTTCCATCGTTTTAGTAAATCGTGGCCACGAATAAATAAGTCGTAGGGACGAATTGTTCATTCGTGGCCACGATAAATATATATATATTTTTTGTGCGAGGCTTCGTACCTTCTGTCACAATAAGGCCAGATTCGTGAACTAATACTAAAGTTATGTCTGGAATACAAATCTACACGTTTAACGGTAGTTGATTTGACTTGTTCTTTGAAACAACGAAAAATTATGAGCTGGTTGTTTATTTGTTACACTGGGCACAGAATCAAATTGTAATAATATTTCACAGTGTTACTATTTTATTGTTTATTTGATTAAATAAATTCAGCTTTGGTGAGCAAGGCGTCTTTCAAGAACTTCTTTCAAAAATATTTTTAAAAATGTTAACCTTTGTCCAGTATTGTATTACTTGAAAAGTCTGACAATAACCAGGTTGACAGTGTTACAGTTCTTTTAGATAAGAATAGGCCTGTGCTCATATTACAAGGTGTTTGTTAGAAAGATTTCATGTCGATTTTTCTACAAATACCCACTTTTCAGTTGTTTACTGTACAAAATCACGGTAGTTAACCATTTAAGATTGTCCTGTTGTCTACTAAAAACAAAAATAAAGTTTTAAAATTCCAACATTTCAAAAGTGGGATAAAATATATTATAGTTTTTATGTTGTCAATACTTCAAGGAAAATTTGGGAGAATTTGTTTTTCTTTGCTCCTGCAGTTTTCATCACGCATGCAGAAATGTGTTCTCCCCTGCCAATGTTAATTGTTTAATTAGTTTTGCTCTCAAACATGGTATGTTTGATTGAAGGCACAAAAAGGCACAAAAGTGACACCGTTTTTGGTGGAATGACCCTTGCGAAGCTCCAGCAGGTTTCTCTGTTTTGGCTCGGAGGGGATGGATTGTTCTACAGCTTTTGCCTCAGGCAGCATCCTCAGTTTCCAATGGACTGCTATCGAGTGACTCTATTCATAGCCCTTGCCCCGTCCCAGGCAAGCCATGTGTCCTCTCAGCAGTACTACACCGCACATCTGTTCAGCTGCTTTCTTTCTGCATTATCTTTTAGTCAGACTCATTTAAGATGCAGTGCTATCAGAGGAGATTATGTTCACCCCAGAGAGGGCATCTCCCGTTCATGTCCCTCCTCAAGCCGCTTTCTTCACAGCCATTTTCTGTACTGTAACGATATAATCCAGCTCCCATTCTTATGTAACTCCAGCGAAGTACAGATATTAATAATCCCACGCGGCCTGTGGCACGCTGGCTCTGTGACATCACCGTCAGCCACATCGGAGTATGACTAGAGCACTGTGGGTAAACACGCTTAAGAGCAGGACATGGAGCGCTTTGCTGGAGTTCACAGAGAGCAGGGCTGCCAGTGTGTAGATTATTCATAGATTATGGGCCATGGTATGTACCGCTTCTCCACACAGATGTGTGGATTAAGACATAATTGATTTGTAGATTACAGTCTGTGGGTTGATTTTTGTAGCGTATGTAATGTAAACTAAATCTTAGACACTTTTAAGTGTATTTGTATCGTCTTTGGGTATTATGTTTGCATTTATTATGTTTGCTTAGATTATTTGAGATTATTGGATTCTTAACTGTAAAATATCATCTATAGTTGTGTTTATAAGAATGATTTATGTTGTGCATGCAGGGGTCGTATTAATGTTCATGTGATATGGCTCAGAGCATGTGTGTGTGTTTGTGTTTGACTGCACCAGGGGTCTGTGCATGATGTCAGACGTCTGGGGGCGATTTGTATGCAAGATGTAAACAGTGTTGTATAAGTATGTGTGTGCAGTTTGTGCGTTTATGTATGTGTGGGTTGGTGGAGACTGAGGAGTGTAAAATTTTGTTTCAACATCTGCAAAGCTTGTTTGTCAGCTGTGTCTTGACATATGATAAAATATTTTCATATTTACACTACTGTTCAAATGTTTGGGGTCAGTAAGATTTCTTAATGCTTTTTAAAGTAGTATCTTATGTTCACCAAGGCTGCATTTATTTGTTTATTTGTATAAAATAGAGTAAAAACTATAATATTGTGAAAAAAGGAATCTCCCCCTTTTGTTATTATATTCTAGTTCATTTGTTCTTGTGGTGGCAAAGCTGGATTTTCAATAAAGTGCAGCATTTATTTTACATAGAAATCTTTTGTAGCATTATAAATGTCTTTATTGTCACTTTTGATCAATTTAAAGTAATATTTCACACAAAAATGGTAAATTTGCTGAAAATTTACTGAAAATTTTACCCTCAGGCCATCCAAGATGTAAAAGAGTTTGTTTCTTCATGGAAAAGGATTTGGAGAAATTTAGCCTGTGCAGTGAATGGGTGCCGTCGGAATGAGAGTTCAAACAGCTTATAAAACATCACAATAATCCACAAGTGATCCACATTACACCACTCCATCAATCAATGTCTTGTGAAGTGAAAAGCTGCATGTTTGTAAGAAATAAATCCATCATTAAGACGCTTTAACTTTGAACCATTGCTTTTGGCTAAAATATAAGTCCTCTTTCCATAATATTGTTTTCTCCATTGGTGAGCAAGAGATCTAATGCAGAATTTCTCCAAATCTGTTCTGATAAATAAACCCCACTTATCTACATCTTGAGTGGCCTGAAGGTAAACCTTTTACATTTTTGGGTGAATAAAAGCACTTAAATAAATAACAACAACAACAACAACAACAACAACAACAACAAAACCACAATAATAATAGATTATAGAATATAATTAAAACTAAGTTAGTGTTGTACTATGTCAAAATACTTAAAGATTGTTGTTGTTTTTGAAGTAGTAAACATTAAAAACTTTAAAACAGATATAGAAAATCTTAAAAGATAAACAGCTTTGCTGTGAAGCAACAGCAGTTAATGTAAATCTTCATGCATCCACGCCATTAGGTGTCAGGATAGAGTCAGACTGCCGGGATAAAGAAGAGTCAGACATAAAGAAAATGAGTGCACCTTTACATTTACCATTATTTAGACATCGATTCTGTTATTTAGCATCCATTAACATGATCACAAAAATCTTTATATCCTTTATATTTAAACAGAGACTAAATACTTTTACTGTCACATTAGGAGGATCATAGTGATGTGAATAATAGTCGTTTTACCCCGTTCCTCATTTCTAATTGGTTAAACTGATGGTGTTACACATCTCCCCGGCTTATGCATGGTTAAGTGACATGTGGCTCTGTCCCATAGGAGATGATGGGGGTTGAAAGGCAGTGTGAGGTGGAGGTACTGACACAGTCCAAAAGAGATTTACAGTGGGTCCAAAAACAGCTGTCAATCATCTCTAACAGAACCAATGGACCAGGCAGGACCAAGGATAAGGTAAGTCTTTGGGTTAATAAAAAAATCACTACAGAAACATGACCAATTATTGTTTTCGTTTGTAGTTGTTGTGTGGACTATAATACAGCATTTTATATAGGCCCTGTGTTTTATGTTAGCTTTGTTTAGTTTTGAAATAAAAGATTAATCTGTTAGCAATGTTGTAGTTTTGGATCAACCACAAGGCTGTGGTCCAGGCATTATTGGATTAGTCTGTGTCCTGATCATGGTTGGGTTTTCTGAGGACTTGGCCTACTCCTCCATCCGGAGCAAATGCCTACTTCCTCCTGAACCTTTTTCCACCCCTCCTTTACCCCACCCTCCATCTGTTCTTTCACAAAAAAAATAAATAAATCACTGTCTACTTTCTTAAGTCACTTGGTGAGCTTCACACATGAGACAGCAGTTAGTATCCTGGGAAAAAATAGGAGCACCTGTCGCATTTCTTTGAGTAACAGATCAACATTTTGTTCTAAACCCATGGATAATATCCAATTATATTAAAAATGTATTTATGTGTAAAAGTATCTCCAGTTGATTCCTGTGAGCTTGTCTGAGTTGGCAACAATAACTAAAGTGGGTGAAACTTAGCAAAAATCACATTATACATACCATTTGGACTTTTTGTGGCAATGTAGCCATTCAGTTACCTCCTCTTTCCTTTTATTTAACAAATGAACTTGATCCTTCACTTTAACCTACAGTGCTTATGAACGGACACGTTTTCTGCTTCAGATCTGAAGAGGATGGAAATTGCTCACTTATACTAAGGGCAAATAACATTTACTTGGCTGGAGTGTTTTAGAGATGTTAATGAGTCCTGCGATGTACTCCGGGTCTAGATGTGCCTTTTAGAGACGGGAATCAGTGCAGGTTTATATACTAGAGTGTTGCCATATTTGGCTGTGATTATGCAATGCCAGATATCCCATGAGACAGCAGAGGGCTCTTTTGGGAGAGATTGAGGGAGACGGGGAGAGAAAGAGGAGAATGACAGCCTACTTAATAATTTCTACGGTTGCCAGGCAGCAGTATCCAAACAAGCCAAGCTTGTTTTCTATCTAGTTTAAGGGTTATCTCTATGATATTTCTTTCTTGAATCGCATTGTTTTTTACTGGGCGCACTGCTGTATTCATGCACAGCATGCATTCATTTTTTAGTAAGTGTGTAATACCGGTGAGAGGCACAGAGGGCAGTCTTGTCCTATTGTTTTATTGCCAAGTCTGGGGAAACCCTGAACTGTCCAAATAATCCTCTTTAATACCCTGCTGCTCCTGCATCCCTGATCTCTGATTGGCCGGCGCTGCTGGGAATGGTCCTGCCACTGCACAGTGGGAGATAAACGATTGGTCAGACTCACTCACTGGTGGAAAGAGTAAGCGAGCACGGAAAACAGGAGAGAGAGTGGGTTCACTGGGTTTCTGACAAGGGATCCTCATTAACAAATCCATCTTCTGCAGTCAGATCACAGATATCTGTTAAAGCATGTAATTCACAGAATTTTTGACCACTGATGAAGCATGTTCTTTAAGTATGCAGGTGTGTAGTATAAATATATTCCCGGATGTAATACATCCACCATGTTGGCATCGTCCTTTGACCCATGGCCTCATGCTCAATTTCTGCTCAATGGTGCTAATTCAGACATCCTATTTATTTAGCATTCTGGCTTTTGAATATTTCTGTATGTAGCTGTGATTTTATTTACATGCACGAGAATATTCCTACATTAATCAGATTTTTGACATTTTCTTTATGTAAGTTTCATTATGGCATTGTTGTTCCAAACCTGTATGACTTTCTTACTTCTGTGGAACGCAAAAGAAGGAATTCTGAAGAATGTTAGTAATTAAATAGTATTGGTTTCCTTTGATTTCCATTTTTATAGAAAAAAAAATTATAATAATAAAATAAAATAAAAAAATCTTTAGTGTTCAGCAGAAGAATAAAATGCATAAAGGTTTGGAACAATATGAGGGTGAGTAAATTATGAAAAAAAATAGCATTTTATGGGTGGACTATCCCTTTAACCTGATTCCCATAACCAAATGAATCCAGTGCACAGAAGCTTCTCAAGTGGCATTTAGATGTCTTTAAACAGACTGTGTAATGCTGCTCAGAGGTGGCGTAAAAGCATTTACACAACAAATATAACTGTGTTTTGAAACTGGGTGGGTCAGAGCAGGCTTAATTTAGTCTGGCTTTTATGCAGAATTTTGAACAAGCACAGAGTAGCTTTAACCAGGCCGTGTAAAGTTGCCTCAATATTCCAGTTTCTAGAAATCTGAATGAGACCACTTGCATGCCTATACCAAGCAAATTTTTGTGTTTGTGTATTTGTGATATCAGTCGTAACTGAACAGTCATTTATATATGTGTATGTCTGAACAAATTTATTTCTGTGTCATATAGAGAAGGGATAGTTGAGGAAGAAACATATTTTTCGAGCAAGGAGGAGACTTAACTTTTATGAACATGAAAAAACGTCAAGACCTACATGTTGAAATCTGAAATATGTTGCTATTGCAAGTCGCGATAAAACAGACTTAGCAAAAGATCTTCTGTATTGTTACGTACGTCAGAGTGAAAAGGATTATTGTAAAAAAAAAAAATGTAGCGAGTGGGCTTTGTTCTATCATTTGGTTGTTGATTAGTTGCAGGCAGATCTGAATGCATGCTTGCAGTCGATTTTAAGAAAGGAGTGAGGTTTAAGTGGAATAAACGATAGGAAAAAACAGCAAACGTCATGAGAGAGCGACCTATCGTTTTTCATTCAGAAAAATCGAGTTATGTTTAATTTAAACATTATGAGGTCTGAATGAATGAATGAATGAATGAATGAAGAAATATACATGGATGAATTGTTTATAATCAGATCAATAATCATTTAGAAAATAGGGTGAATTTTCATTTCATGCTGAGTTGCGGACATGAATGAGAATTGATGTTTGAATTATTCTGCTGTATACAGGAATATTCTGATAGCTGTGCAGCTTGTAAACATCCTTTTGGTTTAAGGTTTAATCACAATATGGACCTTAATCAGAAAATGATGTTCATGTAAATGTGGCCAGTGATGGGGAAGGGAACGAGCCAGAGAGAGAGAATGCATAAACACCTTATTTGACCTTGTCAGCTCCAGTCATGGCCCTCCAGGGCAGATGGGTGATGCTCATCTGGAAGATGATGCTGAAAATGCAGATGCACAGCATTGAGCATAAGAAACGTGCATTTATATGACAGAGATGTCAAAGTGAACCAGCACACGACTGTCCTGCTGAAAGCTGCACTGGCTCTGCACTTGTGCGTGCTTCTCCTCTGTGAGCGTGTGGGGGAAAGAGAGAGCGAGAATAGGCCAGTTGTGTTCACATATCTTCTGCGTTGATCTAGCACACAGATACAGCTGAAGAGCGCTTTAAACGAGCGCTAAAGGCAGGCAGTGTTTGTGTGCTGCGCTCCTCCAGCAGTGTGTGCGTGCGTGTGCGTGTGTGTGTGTGTGTGTGTGTGTGTGCGCGTGTGTGTCTGTGAGAGAGAGAGAGAGAGAGAGGGTGAGCGCGCGCCTGTGCGGTCTCCTCAGTACCGCCCGCTCCAGCGCTTTTCTCTTCCCGACGGTCGCTAATGAACCGTTTTAAGCCCGGATAGCACGGACAGCGGACCGGAGCCGTCAGCCGCCCCTTAATATGACACAGTTAGACGCGGCTGTCTTTACGGGAATCATCTTTTAACGGAAGAGCAGCGGAAGAGGTAGAGTCGCTGTCCATCGCTTGATTTGGTTCACGCGCTCAGCTGATCTGAGAGCATGTTGTGTTAAGGAAGGTTTTGGTCAGAAATGTCTTGTGAATGCGTTACAGTACGGTTGTTTAGTCGGGTAGATGTTTACGTTGCTGCTTTGGCTGTAAATGTCATTATGGCTCGTGCGGTCGTCTGCACTATAACCTTATAAATATATATAGTAGTCCGCTGCGCCGTATTAAATGTGCTGAAAACATTATTCAGTGTCTTTCTGCCAGTGAAACACATGGCTGTGTGGGGTACTTTTGTCCATAGCCATTTTAGATTGCAGCACTGCTGAATGTTTCTCACAGTATAGCTTGTACTATTAAAGAGATAGTCCTCTTTTTCTCATCACTTGTGAGCTCTTCAAACTCCTTCTAGATCTCACTATCATAATCCGTTATAATTCTTCATTTAACATATTCTTTTATTTTAAACAACCTAAAAGTGATAGGTGAGGTCAGGGCTTGTTGTCACCGAGGTTGTATCTAAGTAACTGAGATTTTGAGCCGAATTACATGAATATGTGTTTTCCTCTTGAGTGTTGTATTCTAGTTCAAACCCTAAATTTGAATGTGCTTTTTTTGTTGTTGTTGTAATTCTGCCCTTTAATTAAAATTCAATATCACAATATTTTGCTGTAGCTGTTGTGCAAACAACTGAACACAATAAAACGCATTCAGACAAGAGCCAATAATATAATAGATAGGTTGAACTCTGGAATATGGTATTTTACCTATAAACATCAGGTTGTATTTATATGGTAGGCTATGTAAAAATTATACTATTTATTAATTAGAATTTAAGCGTTTTACTGACCGTATCAAAAAAACGTACAGACATGTACCATGATTCTATATAGAAATAGTAATCGTTCACTACTACGATGATAGCAATGAAAGCACCATCATCATGGACTGATACTTTTTTTTTTGTAAAGGGATTTAATTGTTAGTATCATATCAATTGATGTCAGATCGATCTGTTTTGACAGTGAATATCTGTCTCTAGGGGATAGGAGCACAGCATATTTTTTGCACAATTCAACTGTTAACCTGAATGAATAAGTTTAATAGTTAGTATTTTTCCATGACTTCCAGTTGCTTTATTTGGTCTAGTCACAAACAGTGCCATTTCAGACACATACAAACACCCATGTGCTTTTTAATTATTAACACATTCTATAATGACATGGTGTACCTCTGGTGTAATATATCGCCCTGTAGTGTGATGTGACAAGACATCATCTATTACATGATAGTATGTGGAAGGTAGGCCTATATATATATTAAAATAAGGACATGATTGAATGAAAAAAAAATGGACAGATTGCATTGTTTTGTAGTGGTCTTGGGTTTATTCCCATTAAGCAGGTGTTTTGTCCTATACAAATTGACATACAGTACATTAATTCCAAGAACACTGATGCACTATGGTATTAGATGTCTCACTCAGGGGTGCAATGATGATATAGTATTGCATTCTCAGAAAGTTTTCGCTTCTTGGAGCTTGTCTATGTGGAAATGGACCTGTAACCTTTTGAGTATTTGAAACTTTTGAGCATTTGTAGTAGTATTTTAGGTGAATCAGATATGGAATGTCTATTATCATATGCGTAAGCTATTAGTGATGCCTTTGAACTTCTGTGTTGTTGTTATGATTTAGTTTGTGTTAGAAATATTAATTTGGCACTGCTGTTTTGTGGTAAAGCACTTTACACCATATAAACAGTCTCAATTACACGAAATGCGTTCTCTCAGAGCTCATAGAATATTAAGAAGAATATAACACCTTTCACACACAGCTTGAGTCTCAACTCTCTCAGCATTCTCCGTTTGCCTATAACCCCCACCTTTTTTGTTTGTCAGTCATGTCATCATTGAAAATGAGTTCAGTGTTTATGATTTGAGCATTGCAGATACAGGCTATGGTATTGCTGTTTTTGAAGATGAAATATGTCATTTTTGCACCACTAATGATGCATATTTCAAACAGCGATTTGAGTCTGTCCTTTTGAAGGGGTCAAGGTTTAGCTGGTTAGCATGGACTTTGTAACTCCTACTGGAAGATATTAGTACCTGCACTCTCTATATTTCCTTTTAACAGTTGTTTGCAAGCAACATTATATGTCACAAATATTTCATTATATTGAGCAGATGTTTTACTAATGCCTAATTTGAAGGGCCCTTAAAGGAGTAGTTCACCTAAAATGAAACCTCATGTCATTCCAAACCCATAAGACCTTGGTACATTTTCGGAACACAAATGAAGATATTTTTGATGAAATTCGAGAGCTTTCTGACCCTGCAGACAGCAACGCAACTGACACATTCAAGGCCCACAAAGGTAGCAAGGACATCCTTAAAATAGTCCATGCGACATCGGTGGTTCAACGGTCAACCTTCATTTTATGGAGCTACAAGAGCGCTTTTTTCTTGTGCACTAAGAAAACAAAAAATACGACTTTATTCAACAATTTCTTCTCTTCAGTGTCAGTCTTCGACGTGTGTTAACAGTACCATGACAGTGTTAATGACAGAAGTAAAAATCCCATTTATTTTCTCCATAGGGGAAAAAAGGCCTCTAACACTAACTTGCTCTCTTCTTTTTCTATTCTATCTGTTTTCTTTTTATTTATTATATAGTTTAAAGAAAACCCCTTGCTACGTGTACTGCGCTAGGCTAACTGAGACGTGTCATAGCACTTGCATATTGTTGCTCTTTTGTTGATTTTGATTGCTTCCATTGTCCTCATTTGTAAGTCGCTTTGGATAAATGCATCTGCTAAATGACTATATGTTAGTATATATGTTAGGGCTGGGCGATATATCGAACACGATATTCATGCGCATCTCGTCAGTAAAGCCGGTTCCGTCATTAGCGCTAAATCTCCATCACCTGTTTTCAAATAGAGAGCCATTTAATACACAGAGCCGTAGTTCACTGACAAGCTACGCAATATCGCGTTCATTATCGCAGATGAATCGCCTTCGATAATGAACGCGATATTACATGGCTTGTCAGTAAACTACGGCTCTGTGTATTAAATGGCTCTCTATTTGAAAACGGGTGATGGAGATTTAGCGCTAATCACGGAACCGGCTTTACTGACGAGATGCGCATGAATCTCGTGTTCGATATATCGCCCAGCCCTATATATATATATTTCGGATGTGATTAATCTCAATTAATCGATTTGACAGCACTGGTCTTGTTACTTTGTCTTTTTTTTATCTAATTTACAAATTTTTTTTTTTCCTTCAAATCAAAGTTTGTGATCTTGTGATTCACCTTGTGAGCCTCATGGCTCATTACAGAGCCCCTGCTACGTTTTATTAATTAGTTCCCTCGTTTTAGTTACATCATGTACTGTACTGATTCATTCCCTCTTTTTCATTTAGTTGAATCATGGCCACAAAGTTTGTCATTTCTTGCTACCCCCACAGCTTATAACTTTTTTAACAAAGACATTTTTAAAATCCCTATGGAAAAATTAATATGTACTATACTATACTATACTATTTCCGCAGCTGCTGAAAATGTGGGCAGGCACTGTTGCACTCTATTACAGACCTCGTTGTTCGCTTTACCAATAATTAGTGAATAAAGAAGGTAGGATGACTGATTTGAATTTTAGGCCACACACACTGTGATGCTTCAGATGTTTGTCGTTCAATTACCTGTAGTATGCTCTGAATCTATCACTTCTTTGGGTTACGAGAAGCAAATGGCGTGTAAGAAAAATTGTTCTAAATACCATCAGATTAATCGCAACAATAGCAGAACGAGATCTTTGTTCCTGAACACAAAGAACCACTTCAGCATTAAAGGCTTCATTAGGTAGATATGACTTTAAATTATACTAATAATATCATTAAAGGGCCCTCATTTTTTTAGACAGTGCTGTAATAACTGGATTCCGGTGATGCTTAGTGCTCTGCTGGCAGAACAGGGCACGTGTCTCTCTCGCTCTCTCTCTCTCTGCCTTATTCCCTCCATCCCTGCCTTACTTATATGAACAGCGGCAGTCATGTCCAGATTACATAACTGGCACCCCCTCCCTCATTCTTGTGGTCCAGTAGAGGGAAATGCTCAACCGGGATCTCATTATGGTGTTGTTCAACTGGGGTTAAAGTGCACTATTATCACACACGTTCTTTGAGTCTCATCAGGCAGGTGCTTGTTACTATGTGTCCATCGTTCTTTCGTTCTGCTGTGTTTTTGGGATTATATTAGATGCTTCTTCAGCGAAGAGGATTTAGTGTTAGATTTAGATTTACTAGTGTCCACTCTGTATGTGTGCTGGGCTTTGATTTTTGTGACGGACAGCAGTCAACGGCATAAGCCCGTCCGGAGAAGTGTGCAGTTGCTGAGGAAATGGACATGCTTGTGAATTATGAAGTATGTGTGTGCATGTGCGAGGAGGACAGGGATAAGGAAGAAAGCACAGAGGGAAAGAAAGATGGAGAGCGAGAGAGGAAGAGAAAGAAGGTGGAGCGAAGGAGAGAAGAGCAAGCGAAGACAGATGCCAGTCAGTGGCTGGTGTTTGCATACAAATGAATTTAGACAATAATAGAAGAGGCTATATGTATGTGTACAGACAGATGTTTTACTGTGTAGGAGTGTTTGTGTGTTCACACTTAAAGGAATAGTTCACCCAAAAATGAAAATTTGCTGAAAATGTACTCACCCTCCGGCCATCCAAGATGTAGATCAGTTTGTTTCTTCATCAGAACATATTTGGAGAAATTTGACATTACATCACTTGCTCACCACATGGATCACCTGCAGTGAATGGGTGCCGTCAGAATCAGAGTCCAAACTGCTGATAAAAAAATCACAATAATAATCCACAAGTAACCTACACGACTCCAGTCCATTAATTAGTGTTTTGTGAAGTAAAAAGCTGCATGTTTGTAAAAAAAAAAAAAAAACATCATTAAGGCATTTTAATTTTAAACATCGCTTCTGGCCATAATCCATAATAACACTTCCTCCAGTGTAAAAGCCCATTCCCTGTTGTCTCCTCACATCAAAATCCACTGACATGTTTGTTTTGGACTGTTTTTGCTTGTAAACGGTACTTGATCTCTGTGTCGAGAACTTGTATTTTAGGTGAAAACAATGGTTTAAAATGTCTTGATGAGTTTGTGTATTACAAACACACAGCTTTTCATTTAAAAAAAATGACATAAATTGATGAACCGGAGTCTTGTGGGTTACTTGTGGATTATTTTGATGTTTTTATCAGCTGTTTGGACTCTTATTCTGACGGCACCCATTCACTGCAGAGGATCCATTGGTCCAATCCAATGCTAAATTTCTCTAAATTTGTTCCAATGAAGAGACAAACTCATTTACATCTTGGATAGCCTGATGGTGAATACATTTTCAGCAATTTTTCATTTAGTTTGACCTATTGCTTTAAAGGAAGTTTACCAGAAATGAAATTAAAATGACGCTTCTTGTTGTTCCAAAGCTCTATGATTTAATTTCTAATAAAACACAAAAACGCAAAAAGAGACATTTTGAATAATGTGTTGGTTGCTTTTTTAATGCAATTATTGCAAAAGTCGCAATAAAATGACAGTAGCACCAGATCTTTTCTTCAGTATTTTGACGTACACTGCTTTCTCCCAGATGTATTTCTTTTAAACGCTGTCATTTAGCTCTGCCTTCCCAAGGGCTTCCATAATGAGTTTATGCGCCATATTCGTCTTGCGTACATGTGGAAACACCCTAAGCCAGAGTGTCCAAGGAACTCCTATATCACGTAACACTCCACAGTGAAACCTGATGTTCATGATAGTGTAATAAATTGAACCCTGACCCAGTATTCCCGTAGAGGAGACAGATCTCGCTGTAATTTCCAGCTGTTTAATTGGCTTTAATTGGGACAAATAAAACACAGCTCAGGCTAGCGTTACTAAGAGATAACCTTGACATTCTATTTAGCCCTGCTGTCTCACAGTACTGGGAATTCAGCCCAGCTAGTCGGCTTGCTTCAGATCTGCCGGTGGAATAGCCGCTCTTTCACTTCCAGCGTCACTGATCTGGACTGTCATCAATCCAAGCAGATAGATTTAAAATAATAAAAAAGACTGATTATATCCAGGTTCTCCTCTGAGAGCCACGATTCGCTTCTGATTTTTAATTATACAAACACAGCACAGAGGCGGTGATGTTCTACAGGGGTCTTAACAGAGAGTCTGCACCACCATTCAGTTACTAATTGGGTATTATTATTCATTTTTGTGACTAAATGAAAACCTTAGGCTGAAGTTCAGATGTAAAATATAAATGTAGGATGTAAATACTACAAGGTGGTGGCTTATGTAAATAAAATAGTGAAATACTATGGTATATGGATGTTGTTAAAGACCAGGCTTAAATGCAAGACTCAAAAAATAAACAGTTTGTAGCCTATATTTAAGATTTATATATTTGAATATCCATTCACTTGGATTACACAGTAATCCAACTAATACATTTTGTCAGTCACACATAAATTTGATTTGATTTGATAGCACTAATAAATTCAGTGTGTTTTAAATACATTTTTATATAGCAGTTTTAAATACGTTTATTAGATGTAAACCTCTAATACATTTTAAATGAATTAAATCTTGCTTGCTCCACAGCTGGCCATATTTGAATCTGTTCAATATGTTTGAACACGTCTCTGTGTTTTAAGTGTTTAAATATAAATTCATTTTCACAATTAACAGATTTATGCTGATTCTAAGGAACTCGAATAAATGAACATTTTGAAAGTAGCATTATTGAAATAAAATCAAATATCTGCAAATACTTCATAAGGAACTATGACATGATTTTTATTTTTTATTTTTTCATGATTTATTGGCGTCCCAGGTCTGTCTATGTTGAGCTTGTTGTAGTTTTTAAGCTGTCCCGTTTACCATTTTATGCTTCTGAAGGACTTCACAGTGGACAACTGCTTATTCTGGCCAAGAACCACCCACTTAGACAGGACGAGCCCATCTGATCAACCTGTAAAGCGTCCAACCACAGTTTGTGTTGTTTTTATATGACATTTTTTATATGCTATTCTAAAACACAAAAATGTACTATGAGTGAAAAATGAGAAAACCCAGAAAAAATATATAGTTGTTCACATAGATATCTAATTTACTTTTTGCAAACAAATCAGCTAATTCTTTATCGGAAATGCTTATTTTATCAGCCCAGTAACGCGACTTTAATAGCTTTTTAATACCTTCCTTCAGGCATTATAGACCTTCTTGGTTTAGGTTTTGTTGACATATAAATGTGGGCCATTTTTGCTGCTTGGTTTCAGACTCTTTTTTTTTTTTTTCATCAT
Organism: Acrossocheilus fasciatus; assembly: GCA_036784905.1. Classification (NCBI taxonomy): domain Eukaryota; kingdom Metazoa; phylum Chordata; class Actinopteri; order Cypriniformes; family Cyprinidae; genus Acrossocheilus; species Acrossocheilus fasciatus. Next base: position 18,578,794 of record CM071945.1, read on the forward strand.
ATGACCCCTTTAAGATATTCACTGTCTCTTACCATATTTGTGTGCCGTATGAACTTCAAAGCTTCTAAAAAATTGGGACAGGTCCTCATTTAACACTAGTCTGGGACCTGAGAATCAATGCCAATTGCAATCACTTTTTTTTTCTGCCTGTGATTAGACGAACACCAGCTTGTTTTAAGGCTGCATGCGAGACAGGATTTAGCTCTTCGTGTGATTGCTTATGACCTGAGCATATGAGAGCAGAGGACCTGTTGATCCAATCATGTTGGGATTCACACTCATATGAAGTAACACCTTTCAGTAGAGCTGAGCTTGGGAGGCCGTCTCTGTTATACAGTGATGTTCTCAGTGACAGCCAAAGCTTCAAAGCTCACCCTGTAATCATCCAAAAACACCCACCCCATGCGATGACGGCGGGACATCTGGTGTCACATCCGGCAACTTTTTAGACACAGACGGCTTGTCTGTGTTCACATTCTTTGTAAGCCAGGACATTTGTTTGTTTATTGTCATGTACACTAGATATTTATGCATTTACATGATTTTATGCTTAAGTAAATGATTCATTAAAAGTAATCGGTGCTTCAAAGCATGTAGCTAATTCTATTTATTAGACCTCTGTAATTTAATATAAAACACCCACAAGAGAAAATGAAAATGGCATTAGCCATTATTAAGGGTTTTGAACTTAAATAGAATTACACATGCAGATACAAAGGGACAGTCTAGTCATACGTTTTTTTTTTTGGTTTTTTTTTTAAATGTACTTTTTTCTTGTGGTCCATTTGTAATGATAGTTAAGTGAAACATAGTTTAGTTTTTCATGACAATTTTCTGTTTTTACTTTTTTTGAGACTTTTGTGCACTACCAAATTCAGTTAAATTTATGCTCTTATGCTCAGCAAGGCTACTAATATTGTAAAATATTATTACAATTTAAAATAACAGTTTTTATTTTAATATGTTTTAAAATGTTATTTATTTTTGTGATGGCAAAGCTGATTTTTTTTTTTTTTAGCAGCCATTAATTACTCTTCAGTGTCTCACGATCAGAAATAAGAAATCATTCTAATATGCTGATTTGCTACTCAAGAACAATTTCTTATCAATTTTGAAAATAGCCGTGGTTTTTTGTTTTTACTGTCACTTATGATCAAGTTAATGTCTCCATGATGAATAAAAAATATATACTTGTTTAGGCTGCAGAGTCACTATTTTATTTTAACTAGAGTTTTGGGTTCTAAATATGACTCTGTGTTATAGTACATTGACTTTTTAATTTCAAAAGATCAATGAAAGTTTGGTTTGTGATGATTTGTTTTCTTTAAGAGGCGTAAAATTGATCTGTGGTGGCTGGCCTGCTGTGGATGTGATAAGTCTGGATTGACAATGATGTGAGTGGATTAGAGGAAAAGTTCCTTTCTATCGCTGCTCGCTGAAATCATCCTGACAGTCTAAGCATATACATGCTAGCCTTTAGCCATCATTAGAGAAGGAAAAAGAACAGCACATCACTACAGCCTTCTCAAAAACATGAGCCGGAATCAAATCTGAGGTGTAATGGAGATTTTCTGAGAGATTTGTTTATAAAGACAGTTTGCTGTGAGACGGTGGCTGCCAGTATGTGACTTCACTAATGAAGTTTCTTTGTGTTAGTTGCCTTGAGGATTCTTAACTTGTGTATATATGTGAGAGAAAGTGCTAGTTCTGCTCTGAGTGTGTTATAATGAGAAATCCTTCCTTAGTGCCTTGGCTTCTGCTACTTACCATCCTCTTAATAGATAAATATAAACATCTTTATATATTTTCCAGTACTGATATATAGCTACTCTCATAGGGTTTCTTTAGGCTAAATTCTCTCAAACAGCTGATAGTACTTTTTATTTGTTTGTTTGTTTGTTTAGCTGACTAGCTGATGACTTGGTTTTTTTTTTTTTTTGGATATGCCATATGTTGTTGTAGACTTGTTTGGATCCACCTTTTCTGGGCAAATGTAGCGTTGCTTTTTTCTGAGCTTGCTGGGCACTGGCTCAAGATGTGATGTTGTCAGGGATTTCTTCAGTGATCTGGGACAGATTGGAAACAGCTGCTCTGAGGCTAACGGAACTGGAATTATGAGGCATCGAGTCTAAACGATGTGATTAAAAAAATAGATCAGAAACGAGAGATTAGAACTGTATCATTATGCGTCGTAATTAATCAACTTATTACTGAGCAAATCTGTGGTGTGATGTAGCCTGCAGTGTTCATATTTTACACCTCTGTTCTCTTTAAATTGTGGTTATTCGTTTAAAGTGACAGTTCACCACAAAAATAAAAATTCTGCAATTTAAATAAAATAAAAAAATCACTATAAAAGTAATCTGGTGCTATATTCCAAGTTATTTTTTATGAAAATATTGCCCTCCACCATAGGAGATATATTTTCAGTGAATGATGATTTATTTTTTATCTGAATTTTTTTTCCTTTTCAGGTAATTCATTTATTTTTTTTATCTGAATTTTCCTTTTTTGGATCTGGCTTTGAAAGTTGAGCTGCTTCTTTTTAAAAAAAATTTATTTGTGTGTTTTTCTCCTGGAGTGCTGATCAATAGGAAGAAAAGGGCTGAAAGGACCCTTGTTTACTCTGCAGAGCTAATTGATTCTCACTGCTGTTCTGATCAATTTCATTTCACACATCATTATGCCAGCATAAATATTGTCCCACTGTGCCTTCAGATAAATGCTTGTCTTTTCTTTTTTGTCTTTTTTCGAGTGTTATCTTCACACCTTTCGATTCATCTTCACTGCTGGAGTTCCACGGAGACCGTTAATGTGTTAACGAGTATGTGACCTATTGTTATTGTCCTCTTTACTTTGCCGAGGCTGTAATCATAATCTTACATTCTTTCCTGAAGTTCATTCCCTGTATTCAAGCGTTACAGTAATGTCAGCATTTGTGAAAGCAGTGTTTTCATAGCCTGTGTTAAAGGATGTTATGGCTTTGAACAATTTTATGAGGTTTTAAGAGGCTTCTTGTGATGCCACAAAGCAGCTAAAGGAATAAGGTCACCAACAAGATTTCTAAAGGTTTTTGTTTTTATTTTTATTTTTCTTTGTCCTTTCTTTTTTCTCACTGTGTTCTGATACAGGACAGAAGGCACTGCATAGAAAAGCACATTTCTCACTTTGAAGTAACTGAATAGGTCTTATTGAACAGGTCTTTATTTGCACCTCCACACTTATTATTTTATTATTTTTAGGAGAGCAGAAAGAAAAAGGAGAGCGATAGAGAGAAAGAAAACAGAAAACAGGCTAGACTCAAACACCAGTCAAAAGTTTCAACACACTTAACAGAATTTCTTATGATCTTAAAAACCTGACCTATAGATTTAAATCATTAAAATTGCTGACATGGTTATGAATTTGCCAAAATGTTTGCTGTAATCTAGGTAAGTATATAGGTATATATAAGATTTCATCCAAGTTTTTGATTTTATATAATTCCTATACTTGCCTTTTGTTTTATTGTATTTTATTATTATTATTATTAATTATTATTATTATTATTATTATTATTATTTTTTTTTTTTTAAGACTTTTAAATGGTTGAAATGGTAACATACAGAGTGTATCTTTTTAGTTTTTTTAGTTTTTTTTTTTTAGTTTTGGGTCAGTCAGTTTTTTTTTTTAATACTTACTATTTAATTTATAAAAATTAATACTTTTATTCAGCAAGGATGTCTTAAAATGACTGAAATTGATAGAGGTTGTCTATAATTTTTCAAAAGTTTTCTACTTCATATAAATTCTGTTCTTTTGAACTTTCTATTCATCAAAGAATCCAAAAAAATGTCACAGTTTCCACAAAAAATATTAATCGGCAGCTGTTTTCAACATTGATTATAATAAGAAATGCTTCTTGAGCAGCAAGTCATAATATTATAATGATTTCTGAAGGATCATGTGAGTAATGAGTGCTGAAAATATAGCTTTGCCATCACAGGAATAAATGACATTTTAAAATATATTAAAATAGAAGACAGTTCTTTTACATTGTAATAATAATTCGCAGTATTTTACTCTCACAGTTTTTACTGTATTTTTAATCAAATAAATGCAGCCTTGGTGAGCATTAGAGACTTCTTTCAAAAACATTAAAAGGGTCCTATTATGCTTTTTCACTTTTTGAATTTTAGTCAGTGTGTAGTGTGTATGTTTGGGCATAAAAGATCTACAAAGTTACAAATCTCAAAGTCCAACAATGAACGGCTCGTTTGCACTACAGCGTTGATTTCCAGTGTTTGTGATATCACAAAGCGTCCCATTAGAATATCATTAAAATGAATCCCGCCTACGGACATTTGAATGGTTGGCGTGTGGGGAGAACGCTTGGTTGAGCACTGCACGTTTCAAAATAGAAACCCGGTGCTTGTGTTTTTATAAATTCAACTGTATAACAGTTTCACTGCAATTCATGTTATAATGTTAGAATTAAAGAACAATAAACATAATACATATTACCATTGCACTTATCTGCACATATTAAATGCAGTTATTTTTAAGCTGTTGTTGACATCCTATCTAAAACGTGATTTAGCCAAAAAAAAGAACCACAACAATAGCGTTACCACTTTAATATGTCTTGTAATATCCGTGCGTGCAAAGGTTCTGCGCGATCCTCTTGTTCAATATTCTCGAGGTCTGAATTGATATGGCAATATTGACAAACTTGCTGCTTTGGCAAGGGGCGGGGCAGTACTGAAACACCATCTGAGCTGTTCGCCAATCACAACGCACTGGGACAGCTAACCAATCACAACACATTTCGTTTTTCGGAAGGCGGGCCTTCATCAAACCCGGAACTAATTGAGCCGTTTGTGCCAGGCTGGGGAGAAAGGTATTGTAATAATGAAAAATAATGCGAGCCAAGCATCAGAGCATGTTCTAGTACACCCCCAAAACAAAATTAAGACTTTGTAAAAGAGCATAATAGGACCCCTTTAAAAAATCTTACCAACCCCAAACTTTGAACTGTAGTGTATATACCTTATAAACCTCTCAAACTTTTATTGTAAAATATGACAAAAATGTATATTTGAATCTGGAGATCACAACTGCACTTCACAGAGTAGAATTGGTCCATTTTTTTTCTTCTCCTTTTCTCCAAGTGCTGTTCTCTCTTTCTGGTGGTCCCATGTTAATTTGAGTAGCGCACCGAATAGATGAGTACAGATTCTCTATCTCTGCCTCTTAGTGCATGGGAGTAGCAAAGGCTAATTGAATAGCATAGCTGTAATAGGCTAGATTTAATTTGCCTTGCCCTCACTGAAAACCAATTAGGAAAACGATGAGGAGGGGTGGCCGCCTTCTAGACTGACACTCTCTCCGTCTGCAGAGTTTCACAGGACATGCAGCCGAGCCTTTCGCCAAATGTTTGGCTATGCTGGCAGCATTCCAGACTTGACCCAATACAAATGGCCCCCTGGCTGTTGGAAAAAAGGCTTAACCGTATTCACAGACAGCCAAACACGCTAATTAATATTGATAATGGGGAGAGGACAAGCTCAGCTCTGCAAAGCTGACAAAATGCAGGACTTTTCAAACCCTTTTTTGTTTTAAAAAGATAGACATTGGGCCAAAGGGACAGTCAGTTTTGTGGTGCTGAACTGGTATGACAGCTTGCTAATCTGCTCCCACCCCGTAACAATTGTTTCTTATTGTATAGGAATAGCTTTATATTTATTATTTATCACTGCTTACATGGACCTGGGGTGAATTTTTATACCAGATGCTTTGTAATGTTTCTATTATAATTATAAACAACTCTCAAAAAACATTTGGCATAATTAAATATTATGCTATACATTTTTTATTATTATTATTTTATAATTTATATAAATATAAAATTAATATATAATATATAGTAATTTGACAGTAATAAAAACAAATAAAACTAAATTTTAATAACTAAAAATTCGCCATTTTAGTTTATCATTCATATTCTTAAATGAGGTGATATAGCATTTAAATGTATGAATATTTAATTAAACTTTGAGGAGTGCAAAATTTATTAACATAAAAATTCAGTCATTTAAATGGCAAAACAAGTGTGTTTTATGGAATTAATTTAAATAATATCATTAGCATATTTAAAGCAATCAAATAATAATAATAATAATTATTATTATTATATTGTCAGAAGTCGTTTTTTGTGGAAGTTGATCTCAAACACTCTGAAGGAAATGGTGATGGAGAATAAAATAGTCTTAGAATCATGGTTTTGCATTATTTTTCTGTGATTTTATCACATCTAGCGAGTACTAGTTTATAAATTCCAGAGGTGAACGCTCTGATGATGGGCGATGGTGTGATGGAAGGTCTTTTTCTTGCTCTCTCTCAGCCGTTTTCTCTTTTTCCTGCCTGATCATTTTTCTCTCTCTTTTGAGGGCTGCTGATGTCCAGATGTCTGTTTGCGTTATGGACGTTCGTGTGGTGGGTTGCTGGAGGGGTGAGCTTGTGTTGCCCAATTGCCTGTTGGCAGGGTGTAGGAGCCATGCAGCTGGGGACGAGTAGGTCTATAAATACCCTGCCGCTCACTCTCTTGAGGCCAGTGGCTGTGCAGTGCTCTAGCACTTTCACTGATCTACAGCAAGTCTTTCAGCACACAGCATCTGAAAGGTCATTGAGTGGCCAGCCATGCAAATGATGGATATCTGATAATTGTGTGATTATATAGCCTACTTTTATAAAGGTTCTTTAGTAGTTCTTTGCAGCACATTCTACTAAAACCTTCTTATTAAGAGCTATTTGCACTGTGTTGGGCTTTTGAGTTGGACATTAAAAAGTTTAGAAAGTTTATTTTTTTTTTATTTATTTATTTTTTTTTACATTTTATTATTTTTTTTTTTTAGGACTGACTCTCTGCTCAGTGAATTATGGAAATTGAGTTCAAAAGGTGATACGAGTTACCTATTATAAATACTTAGAAATAAGAATTGTACAGTAATAAAAAAAAAATCTACAAATTAATAAAATGTTTTGTTTAAATTCTAATAACCAAAAAATGTACCATTTAAGTTTAAATGATTTGCGCTCATAAATGAGGGGCTATTGCATTAAAATAAAGAAATATATAATAAAATGTACAAAACACAATGTTAAAAAAATAAATAAATAAATGGAAAAGCACATTTTCTTTGGCATTAATTGAAATCATACACTTTGATGTAAGCACATACACACACACATTATTTTTATTATATTCTTATAAAAAAGTTCTTCAGGAGTTCTTGTGTGGCTCTTGAATATGGAAGCATACGTGTAGCTAAATTCAATTTGAAATGTAATATGCAAAATGGCAATGCAGTATGTAAAATGGCAATGTATTTAAATTTACATTTTCCCATACACATATGCAGCATTTAGTGCAAAATGAAAATGATATAAATTTATATATTTATATATGAAATTATATAATTTAAATTTGCCATTTTCTACACTAATTTTAATATGCAAATTAAAAACATATTTTAAAGCTTTATAAGTTGCAAAATGAAAATGTATTAACCAAATTGATTAGATATGTTTAACATGCCCAAGCAAAAACTGTAGCAAAATTATCATTTAAATGCTGTTTAAATGGGTTTAGGCTTAGGGGTAGGACACTTGGGATTGCATTTTCAACGTGATACCGAAGGATAATTGTAGCAAAATGCAGTGAGAGTTTCAAAATGCATTCTGAGCCAAAGGTGCAGCAAAAGGGTAGCAAAATGATGATTTAAATGTCTTTTTATTTTTCTTAAATGCATTGACACTTAAATATATCATATTTCAATTGCATTTTCATTAAATACCCCTTGATGAATATAGTTTAAGTCATTGTGGATTTGAAAATGCATTCCGAGCTGAGCACGCCCCCTACCTGTCAAACATTACATCAAGGCGGGGCTCGGCAACAGGACACACAATAGGTCAATATTCACCGTTAACCAACCGCTTTTCACCTGCCTCAACATCTCTCACTGTTTACACTCGGATTGATGCACATAAGCAAACAGACAGTGCTATTCTACACTTATTTACTACCTTACCTTATATTTTATTAGGCTACTCTTTTATTTTTAATCTGTAAAATAGCGCCATCAGACACTGCGATTGATGCCCGTGATTTTTACTTTGGCTGTGGTATGTTCCGTGACAACTGCGCATAGATCTGACTGGTGAACTGTGGTCTTGGGCAGGGTGAAAGTGGCAGCATTTTCTGAATGATCACGGGCATCAATCGGAGTGTAAACGGTGAGAAATATTGAGGCAGGCGCGACGCTTATGTGCCACGGGACGTGCGAGAGGCAACATGTCTACACCTGACGCGAGCGGCGTGGCAAAAGACAGCATTGAACCCATTATAATCAGTGATGCTGTCTAAAATGGATGCGGCGCGATGCGACACGACAACTGTCGCGTCCGATGTAGACAGACACTGTATGTAAGGTGACAAATAGCTAAATAAGTGTAGAATAGCACTGTCTGTTTGGTTATGTGCATCAATCGGAGTGTAAAACACTGAGAGATGTTCAGGCAGGTTAAAAGCGTTTGGTTAACAGTGAATATTGACCTATCGTGTGTCCTGTTGCCGAGCTCCGCCTTGATGTAATGATTGACAGCTAGGGGGCGTGCTCAGCAATCCCAAGTGTCCTACCCCAAAGTCTAAATGCATTTAGGAAAAACAGAATTTAAATGATCATTTTGCTACAGTTTTTGCATGGACATGTTAAACATATATAATCAATTTGGGTAATACATTTTCATTTTAATTTTGCAACTTTAAAATATGTTTTTAATTTGCATATTAAAACTAGTGTAGAAAATGGCAAATTTAAATTATATAATTGAATTTTTATTTTCATTTTGCACTAAATGTTGCGCACATTTATGGGACAATGTAAATTTAAATACAGAAATGCATTGCCATTTTATATATTGCATTGCCATTTTGCATATTACATTCAAATTGAATTTAGCTACACATATGTTTCCATACTGGAATTAAAAACTTTTATCTTTTCCTTTTTTTAATAGACTGACTATAATTGAATGAAATGAAGAAAAGCTATGAGAAAAATAGTGGGGGAAAATATAATTAAAAAAAAAAAAAAAAAAAAAAAAAATATATATATATATATATATATATATATATATATATATATATATATATATATAAAATAAAAAAAATTCGATAAAATAACTAGGTTAAAAATTATATTACAAAAACTCAATCAATTGTATTAATAATACGCAATTTTATAATATTTTTCACCATATAAGGTCTTCAAATGTATATAGCAGCTGACTTTATTTTAGCAAGGAGGATCATAATTTTCTGGGGTCCATGCCAGCATCAAATAATGGCTTTAGACAACATGATGGAAGCATTACTGTATTTCTGCATTTCTACATATGCTGTATTTGAAACTTGTCCATTTATTCATTCCCTTAATTTTTTTTGGATTAGTTGAATGATTCTTTTCAGAAAATGTCACATGAGCCACATCAAGAAGACAGACAGTTTTGTCAAATCAGTTGTGATGCAAACACTGACTCCCATGCACAGGGGAGCATAACACAACATGCCCGGGGGTCACCAGGCTATTCAAGGCTATCTGTTTTCACGTACTTGTCAATGATCAAACCATTTTCCCTTCGTAGCTATTCACACAACAATCTAATTTTAGCCCTGTTGATTATCCATGGTTCGGGACATCAGTGTAACGTTTCTGAATCTTCTCCAGAACAAAGGCCGCCCCCCGTTACACCTGACTGCTGCCATGAATTAGTAAACATGCTTTTTGTTCCCTCTGCTTCCTGTGATCTGGAGGGCTAAGCTAACCGTTAGGCTAACTCGTCTTAAGAGCGGACGCTTAGGCAGGTGTGAGTATCTGGAGATCTCAAATGCCTCATATACTTACTGTAGTGTAATCTGCTTGCTGGGTCATTACATGGCTGTTTTTGGTAGTTTTTGTACCACATTAGTTTATTTAGTGAAGTATTTTGCACTGTTTTCAAATGGCATCATAGATATAGTCAATCCATTATTTGTCCGGCGTAGTCAGTCTTTATTGTATTTCAGTATGAATGATATACTCTGGGGTCCAAAAGTCTGAGACTTCTACTGAAAATGCTTTCATTTTGCTTGTATTTTAATTTATTTATTTACATTTTTGTTATATGGGTTCATGATGTTATATGTTAAAGATAAAGAAAAGGAAAATTTAAAAAAAAAATCTAATTTAAACAAGTCAAGTTATTAGAAATGTGAAATTTTTGTGTGTGTGTGTGTGTGTGTGTGTGTGTGTGTGTGTGTGTGTGTATATAATAAATAATTACTTTTTTAACCAGGTTAATCTCTCTAAAAATGTTGTGAGGTATGACCAACAAGGTAAATGTAATATGTCCTATTAAAATATTAGAAAAATATATTACTTTTTTTATACATCTTAATTACCCCCCCCCCCCCCCCCCCCATTTTTTTAAGGTTAAAATTATAGTACACTATAGTAAACAGTACAATTATGAATCACAAATTTATTGATGTCATGATTCGGAAACTGCACCACATGTCTGATTATCTGACATCATAGTTTTTGCATATCGACTGACTTTATTAGTCACACAACTTGACACTGATATGGATGGCAAACATTTTTATACATTAATATTTTATTTATAAAGATTTTTCAGTTTGCATCAACTTTTACTTGCATTCTTTTTTTTTTTTTTTTAAAGTCCTGTATTTAAAGTAGGAAAACGGCAGCAACAAGATTTTCAATGTGGTCTCACATTTTTGGACATATGAGTATGACTTAGCATTAGTCACGTTGATTATGTGCTTCTATTCATAGCGAGTGAACTGGCTGTTTCTTGAATGTTCAGTTTGTTCACTCATACTATTTCAATCAGATCATAGGAGGCTGACAGCCACTTGAATTTGTAAGCTTTTCGGGCACTGAGAGCTTTTGCTGAAGCCAAACATCTGGTTTAGCCTCCTGCTAGCAGGACTAACAGCAACAAGCAAAATAATTCTGTGTGAGTTGTCCATTTACAGCAGTTTAATATACCCACACGCTGTTTTCATGCTTGTTTGTTCTCTACAATCAAATGGAGCAGGTGTTAATGTTTTGTATGTAACACAAACCAGTTTATGGACACACATACACATGTACAAACAGACGCGCTGATAAGCTCCTGTTTGCTTGCCAGAGTCGTAATAGCCCCTGGTAATGTGTAAAGAACATGATGATGGTGTAATGTTGCTTTGTACTCATTGGCCACCTGCTAAAGTCAGGCCTTACAGGAAACCACCACTGTTGACAAGAACCACAAAAGAGTCACTCTGCTAACAAAGAACACACAGTGTAAACACAGACACGCTAGCTAGCTAGATTGTTTAATGGTAGATGATATGCTTGTTTAGCAGTAATATTCATATTTTATTCCTTTAGAAAGGGGAGAAACATATTTAAGTTTATACAGTATTTTCCTTTTTTTATATTTTCTATTACAACGTCACTGAAGATCAGAACGTGCATACAGCATATTATTAATTCATGAATTATTTCTATATTGATATTACTCCTATATAACTGTTTAGCCGTATATACATACATGCATACATACAGTGTCTCATGAAAGTACACCCCTCACATTTCAGCAACAATTTTAGTATGTCTTCTCAAGGGACAATACTACGCAAATGAAACTTGGATATATTTTAGAGTAGTCAATGTGCAGCTTGTATAGAAGTACAAATTTACTTCTTTCAGCATATAACGTAATTATTGTCTAAATAACTGGCAACAAAAATGAGTACACCCTAAGTGAACATGTCAAAATTGTGTCAATATTTCATATTTTGTAGGGGCATCATTGTTATCTAGCACGGCCTTCCTCCTGGGCATGGAGTTCAACAGAGCTGCACAGGTTGTTGCTGGGATCCTCTTCCACTCCTCCATAATGACATCACAGATGTGCTCCATGGGGTTCGGGTCTGGAGATATACTTGGCCACTCCATCACCTCCAGCTTCATCAGCAAGGCAGTTGTCATCTTGGCGGTGTGTTTGGGGTCATTATCATGTTGGAAAACTGCCGTTCGGCCCAGTTTCTGAAGGGAGGGCATTATGTTCTGCTTCAGAATGTCACAGTACATGTTGGAGTCCATGTTTCCCTCAATGAACCGCAGCTCCTCAGTACCAGCAGCACTCATGCAGCCCCAGACCATAATGCTACCACCACCATGCTTGACTGTAGGCAAGACACAATTTTCTTGGTACTCCTCACCAGGGCATCGCCACACATGCTGGACACCATCTGAGCCTCATCTATCTTAGTCTCATCAGACCACAGGACATGGTTCCAGTAATTAATGCTCTTGGACAGGTTGTCTTCAGCAAACTGTTTGCAGGCTTTTTGTAAGCCAGCTTCAGAAGAGGCTTCCTTCTGGGATGACAGCCATGCAAGCCGACTTGTTGCAGTGTGCGGAGTATGGTCTGAGCACTGACAGGTTGACCTTCTGCTTCTGCAACCTCTAAAGCAATGCTGGCAGCCCTCATGCATCTGTTTTTCGAAGCCAGCTTCTGCACCTGAAGCACAGCAGAAGGATCTAACATCTTTGATCGACCCTTGCGAGGCCTGTTCCGAGTGGAACCCGTCTTGGAAAACCTCTGTATACCACTGGCCACTGTACTGTAACTATGTTTTAGGTTGTTACTGATCTTCTTATAGCCTCGGCCATATTTGTGGAGAGCAACAATTCTAATTCTCAAATCCTCAGAGAGCTCTTTGCCATGAGGTGCCGTGTTGAACATCCAGTGGTCAGTATGAGACAATTGTACTCAAATCACCACATTTTAACTGCCGTAATATATGTAGCATATTTGCTTTATGAGATGAACATAATAAATCATAACGGGTTATCAATTATATATCCATCTTCAGGAATTAGCTATAGTATTAATAGTACAATAGAATGATTAGTTCGTCCGCAGTACGGACCCTTCTATTGACTTTGAGAAAAATTATTCCTCTGGCCACGACAAATAATTTTCTTAACGAAGCAGTGCTCCGAGCATTGTTGCAAGATCGGACGTTAAAGTGACTTAGTTCTGAGAGCAGCAGACACAGACAACCAAGCGTGAATACATATGGATGTTTATTAAACTACACTACAGGGGAACATGAAACATAGAACTAGACACAGACATACACACATTAAACATGGATGCCAAGGCAAGGAAGGCATAGAGAGAGAGAGAGAGAGAGAGAGAGAGAGAGAGAGCGCTCGCGCGCAAGAGAACCATGGCAGGATTTTAACTAACTAAAACCTGGGTTTGAGCCATTAGAAAATCATATCACCTTAATTAAAAGGGGTCGAAGCCTAGAAGCGCATCTAGATAGTTAACAAGCGGTTACTTGCATGGTTTTTGTGGGTGCTGAGTAAAGTATCCTGGTGCATGTATAATGCGTAGATTCCCGGGGGGGATTCCTTTTGGAGTAAAAGCTTCGTCCTTCCAGCCATGATTAGTCCGAAGTGAGTTCCCAAAGTTACCGAACTTAAAATTGCCAGAAGATCGGGCTCCCCCGGAAGGGGAGCCGCGAGGTTTCCCAGGTGATCTCCAGGGCACTTTTTGGTAGAAGAGGGAGAGAGAGAGCGCGTGGGCTCTTTAAAGTCTGCGAAGAGTCACGCCTTTCAGGATGGGCTTGACCAATGAGAAAGGCTGAATTTCCAAGCGGGAGTTTTGGAAATACTGGGGGTTTTATGGCCCTTTGTCTGAGAGCATGGTAATTTCCAAAAGGGGTTGGATTGAAAGTTATTATACAAACTATTAAAGATTCTTAGGACACTGATATGTTGCATAGGTATCAACATGTAATATTCACTCTCAGTTAGATCATCCGAAGACGAATTGATAGAGACCAAACATGTTACAGTCAGAGTGATATTAACTATTGATCTATTATAAGCATGCATAAAACAGTATTAAAATACACAAAAACAGTAATAATATACACAATGACTTAATGATATGTGTGCTCATTCAAAGAAAGGTTTTCCTATGAATTAATTAGAGAAGAGTCCATTTTATGGCATAAATGTCCTTTTCCTAAAGTGGATATGAAGTGAGTGTTTCTTGACCATTTTGCATTCCTTTGCGCAATAAAACTAATGTTATCTGATGGGTTGCCATGGCACCGGGGGTGCTCTGGCGGCGTCTGCAGACATAGGGGCACCTAAGAATGTGTATTGGGTGAGGGGTCTGTGATTATTTGTTAATCTAATAACTAGTTTCATTTGTTAAATCAAATGAGAAATTGTGTCTGATTGGTCCAAATGCTACATATAAGATACATAAATTTGTATAGTCCTGTCAAGCAGACAAAAACATGAACATGATGAATAGGACATGTGGCTTTACATGGTTAAACGACATATAGCTGTTATCACTTAGGGTGTACTCACTTTTGTTGCCAGCTTTTTTGACAATAATGGCTGTATGTTGAGTTATTTTCAGAGGACAGCAAATCTTTACTGCTATACAAGTTGCACATTGACTACTCTAAAATATATCCAAGTTTCATTTCTATAGAATTGTTCCTTGAGAAGATATACTAAAATGGTTGCCGAAATGTGAGGGGTGTACTCACTTTTGCGAGATACTATATATATATATACAGGTGCATCTCAATAAATTAGAATGTTGTGGAAAAGTTCATTTATTTCAGTAATTCAACTCAAATTGTGAAACTCGTGTATTAAATAAATTCAGTGCACACAGACTGAAGTAGTTTAAGTCTTTGGTTCTTTTAATTGTGATGATTTTGGCTCACATTTAACAAAAACCCACCAATTCACTATCTCAACAAATTAGAATACTTCATAAGAGCAATAAAAAAAAAAACATTTTTAGTGAATTGTTGGCCTTCTGGAAAGTATGTTCATTTACTGTATATGTACTCAATACTTGGTAGGGGCTCCTTTTGCTTTAATTACTGCCTCAATTCGGCGTGGCATGGAGGTGATCAGTTTGTGGCACTGCTGAGGTGGTATGGAAGCCCAGGTTTCTTTGACCGTGGCCTTCAGCTCATTTGCATTTTCTGGTCTCTTGTTTCTCATTTTCCTCTGGACAATACTCCATAGATTCTCTCTGGGGTTCAGGTCTGGTGAGTTTTCTGGCCAGTCAAGCACACCAACACCATGGTCATTTAACCAACTTTTGGTGCTTTTGGCAGTGTGGGCAGGTGCCAAATCCTGCTGGAAAATGAAATCAGCATCTTTAAAAAGCTGGTCAGCAGAAGGAAGCATGAAGTGCTCCAACATTTCTTGGTAAACGGGTGCAGTGACTTTGGTTTTCAAAAAACACAATGGACCAACACCAGCAGATGACATTGCACCCCAAATCATCACAGACTGTGGAAACTTAACACCCTTCTCCACCCTTCCTCCAGACTCTAGGACCTTGGTTTCCAAATGAAATACAAAACTTGCTCTCATCTGAAAAGAGGACTTTGGACCACTGGGCAACAGTCCAGTTCTTCTTCTCCTTAGCCCAGGTACGACGCCTCTGACGTTGTCTGTGGTTCAGGAGTGGCTTAACAAGAGGAATACGACAACTGTAGCCAAATTCCTTGACATGTCTGTGTGTGGCGGCTCTTGATGCCTTGACCCCAGCCTCAGTCCTTGTGAAGTTCACTCAAATTCTTGAATCGATTTTGCTTGACAATCCTCATAAGGCTGCGGTTCTCTCAGTTGGTTGTGCATCTTTTTCTTCCACACTTTTTCCTTCCGCTCAACTTTCTGTTAACATGCTTGGATACAGCACTCTGTGAACAGCCAGCTTCTTTGGAAATGAATGTTTGTGGCTTACCCTCCTTGTGAAGGGTGTCAATGATTGTCTTCTGGACAACTGTCAGATCAGCAGTCTTCCCCATGATTGTGTAGCCTAGTGAACCAAACTGAGAGACCATTTTGAAGGCTCAGGAAACCTTTGCAGGTGTTTTGAGTTGATTAGCTGATTGGCATGTCACCATATTCTAATTTGTTGAGAGTGAATTGGTGGGTTTTTGTTAAATGTGAGCCAAAATCATCACAATTAAAAGAACCAAAGACTTAAACTACTTCAGTCTGTGTGCATCGAATTTATTTAATACACGAGTTTCACAATTTGAGTTGAATTACTGAAATAAATGAACTTTTCCACGACATTCTAATTTACTGAGATGCACCTGTGTGTGTGTGTGTGTGTGTGTGTGTGTGTGTGTATGTATGTATGTGTATGTGTGACCCTGGACCACAAAACCAGTCTTAAGTGTCAATTTATCAAAATTGAGATTTATACATAATCTGAAAGCTGAATAAATAAGCTTTCCATTGATGTATGGTATCTTAGGATAGGACAATATTTGGCCGAAATACAACTTTTTGAAAATCTGGAATCTGACTGTGCAAAATCGCCTTTTAAAATTGTCCAAATGAATTCTTAGCAATGCGTATTAGTAATCAAAAACGACGTTTTGATATATTTACAGTAGTAAATGTACAAAATATCTTCATGGAATATGATCTTTACTTAATATACTAATGATTTTTAGCATAAAAGAAAAATCTATAATTTTGACCCATACAGTGTATTTTTGGCTATTGCTACAAATATACCCCAGCGAAATAAGACTGGTTTTGTGGTCCAGGGTCACACATATATATGTATATGTATGTGTGTATATATGAATATATGAGTAGTTGTTTTTAAGTCTCATACTCAGGGCATTTTTTTTATTAAGTTTTTTGTTTTCTAATTTAATACATTTCATAATGTAATTTATTCCTGTGATGTCAAAGATGACTTTTCAGCAGTCATTACTCCAGTCTTCAGTGTCACATGATCCTTCAAAAATCATTCTAATATGCTGATTTGATGCTCAAGAAGCATCTTATTTTTTATCAATGTTGAAAACAAATGTGCTTTTTAATGTTTTCGGACACCACGATACACTCTTTGATGCATAGAAAGTTCAAAAGAACAGCATGTATTTAAAATATAAATCTTTGTAATATTATAAATGTCCTTACTGACTCTTTTGATTAATTTAATGCATACTTCCTGAATAAAATTGTGTTAATTAATTAAAAATGCAATATTTTACTATTTGTTATATATCTATTTATTCTGTATTTATATGTTTTGTTTCTGTATTTTCCAGAAACTGAGGAATGAGGTGTTTCCATTGCGTTTATCTGAGTTATCGCCTCAGCATGTGGAAGCATACCGACTGCTAGAGGACAGGAAACACAAACTCTCACCCGAGACTGCCGCCCTCTATCTGCTTCGACAACAGCACAAACTATTGGTCAGTCTGCATGCATCTGTCCTCCTAACCATATGCCAATAATCTTGATGTTTAAGGGTTTTGTTTTAGGAAAGAAAAGTTGGAAGAAGTGTTTGCTTAAATTGATTTTAACATTACACAAAAGTATAAACACACGTATCCCACCAGAGATAGTTTGGATGTGCTAGGCCAGATGTAAGTGAATTGCATTGATTATATGCACACACACCAGCTTATATTCCTGTCACATCAGTTACCCAGTAGAAGCTGTTCGTGAGTCATTAGGCTTCCAGTACTGTTAAAGGTGTAGTGTTCATAGAATACTGGGTTACATGTATTGAATATTTCAACCCAAAATGTATTGAGTTGAGGTTTATTGCATTATGTAGTGCACAGCTTTTATTGCCATTGGCTTATGCTGTATCACAAATACAGTGTCGACATAATTATGCCGTTCACTTGTATCATATCTGTTCTGATGGTTACCCATCATCATCATCATCATCTTGTGGTCATGTGGTGTGTTTGGTTCTCTTTCTCTTTCTCAGTCTCAGTTTTGTTTCTCTCATGTTGTCAGTATTGTGCATGAACAGAGCTGCAGCTCGTCTTACCTGTTAGTTGCTTGGAAACAGCATTTTTTTTTTTAAAAGCAGTCCATTAGCATGTCATTTATCCTGTTTTGGTGTGTCAGATTTTTGCATTGTTCAGGAATTGAAAACAAGCATGTAGGAGTGGTGCATATGGTTTGTGTGTATGTGGAGAGGCAGCCAGTCATCAGCTTTTTCCATGCTTGTTTGGCAACACTGTTTTGAGGGAACACTCAAGTGTGATAAAAGAATTAAGTGGTAATGGAAAACCATCGGTGCAAGAAATCTTGAAAATATGTGCGTATGGAGTGGTGTTAGCAAAGTGAACTGTCGAGTTTCTAGATATGGAAAAGAGTTTGTTTCCTTTGACAGGAAGATGTTTTTGGCTTATTAATGAAACTCATTGAGGACTGTCACATTATTTATGATTCATATTGGTTTCGAGCAGGTACATAGGAACAGTTTGAAAACTGATGGGACACAGTGATACATTATAACATTTTCTTACTCATGAATAATATTTATGAAAAGTTCACCTAGTTCACATAACCATGAAGTTTTCAAACCAGGGTCCAGAAACCCCACAGTGGGGCACAAAGTGTGTTATGGGAAAAATAAAAATAAAAATGTATTTTTAGGGCTGCAAATGTTAACAAATTTAAGATATTTCTTAAATTATGTTCAATGCAAAATTTTAATTATCCTAAATCATAAATTATCCTAGTTTGAATTTAAAAAAAAATAAATAATTAGATTGAATTGAAAATGTTTCTCCAAATTTTAACTTAAAAAAATCAATATCCTCATGTTGTAATAAGTTTTTGGATTTAATATAGTGAGAAATATTAAATATTTTAAATAACATATTTATGATAGCAAACTTTGTTGTGATCAGTTCTCCCTCTAAGCTTCGTGTGTGCGCCGCCACCTTACGTCGCGGCTGCGCAGAAGAAATAATATGCCTCATAATTGATCTCAAAAAGGGAATGCATTAGCAATGACTGCTTCATTTTTTTACATATTATATAATATTATATTACGTTATGCTAAGAATTGAACTGTTTTGTGTGAGATTTTTTCAAATGATTTAAAAATGATAGAATTTCTTGTTAAGTAACAGTGCTGTAAAAATGTTTTCTCAGGTAACCTAAAGTGTGCATCATTTAGTTACATCAAGGGTCAAATCAAATTTAAATAGCTCATTAAAGTTAAAAGTTACACACTTTTTTGTGTGTGCGCTGTATAGCTCTCTGGTATGAAGAGTTTTTTGGTGGCCGAGATGTCCGCCCAATAAAGAAATGTTTTGCTCAGCAAGAAAAAAAATTAAGAGGGAACATTGAACATGCATGAAAACACTGTGCTTGCCCATGTTTACATAATTGCTAATGAAGTTAGAACAGCATGGTGACCACACTACAAGCCTTCCATAGACCTCTAATTTCATTATCCTTCTTATTAACGCTCAGAAAGAGCCAGTCTGGCCAGACTACTTCCTCCTCCTGTCTCTGTCTTCCTCTTCTCCTTCACAACCAAGGAGGCCAGTAATACCTGAAGAAAGCTGTCTGCTAGCATTCCAATTCATCTCAACGCAAGTTGCTTTTTTAGCCAGTCATCTGAGGCATAAATGTCATGTGAATAATCACTCTAAAGCTGCAGGAAAATGACATATATGGCAATGTTAATTGGCTACTCGCACCACAAGAACAAACACAGTCCAAAAACCTTCACTAGTGAGGTTCATCTGCAAGCATTAAAGCTAGTCCCAACGGGTGAGGGCACTATGAGAGGCTGTCCACCGGTATCGTCTCCACACGTGATCTCTTCACACACTCACATCCCTATCTCAGCCTTGGAAACACTCACACACACGCCTCAAGTGTCTCTTATCGTCAACAGTGAAGGAGTGTGATATGGAGCCTGCAGGTGCACATGCACGCACACACACACACACACACACACACACACACAGGGTCCACAGTGAATGCCAGTGACAGGGGGAAGGAAGATTTCTTACCAGACATCCTTCATTAAAAATACTCCTCCTGTTCACATGACAACAAATTACTGCTGTTTTTTTGTAGCATCGTACATTCGCCTCTTAAAAATAAAGGTTCTTATATGGCAACAATATCATATCACGAGTTCACGATTTTATCACGATTCTTTGTCATGTTGGTTTTACTATTTTGTTTGAGCAGTGCAGCCAAAATAATTTCCCTATTATAAAGACAAAGCCTTTCAAGGTAACAAAATATAAAACAAGAATGGTGGATAATTAGGCCAAAGTGGGCAAAGATAAAAAATCATCTTTGTTAAAAATAAGAACAAAGATACACATTACAAATACACGTAATATACAAATAAAACAAACAGTGCTTTTTTCAGGTACAATAGGCATATTTAGCAGAAGCATTCAAGAAACTGAATAAACAAATATAAAAATAAAACACTATATAGATTGATTCCTGTTAAAGCAACTGTATTTTTTTTTTCAGTCAAGAGTAGTGTTATTTTTTTTCTCTTTGCATTTTGTTGTTTTAACATTAAATTAATAAAAAGTCTGTCATAGTGTTTTATATTTATACCATCATTTACTCACTCAAAACTAGTTTTAAACCTGAATGAGTTTCTTTCTTCTGCTGAACATAAATGCTATTTTGAAGAATGTGGAAAAAATCAAACAGTAGCTTGTCCACAGTGACTTCCATAGTATATTTTTTCTACTATCAAATTCAATTTAGACCAGCAACTGTTTGGTTACCCACATTCTTCAAAATATCTTCTTTTGTGTTCAGCACAAGAAAGAAATTAATACAGGTTGGGGACAACATGTGAGTGAGTAAATAATGACAGAAATTACATTTTAGGGTGAACTATCCCTTTAATGACAGTCGGCAGCATGTTTAATACTGTCCCTTTAAGACCTGCACGCATCTAATATACAGGCACGCATCCGTTTTCTCTCAGATGTTTACTTTATTTTTAGACATAACCAACTGAGTCTATTCATAAACCTTGTGTGTTTTGACAGTATTAGCGCAAAAGATAACTTAGTTTAGTAATCAGGTGTTGTTAGACAGGCTTTTTAGTGTGTGCGCTTCAGGTGTACGTCTCAGAAAAAGCGCAGGTCACGAACAGCACGTTAACCGGCAACGTTTTAAAGCGCATGTAAATAATGTACTTTTGTGATTGTGAATAAGTGCAGTGTCCCGTGAGTAACTCTACTGCTGAGTTAACACTGTATGAATGTATGTGGCGTTGTACAGTAGCCTATATTGAGATGGAGGCACCAGAACTGCAGCTGATAGAATGTGCGCTGCAGCATGATACTACGATATTTCTTCAAAAGCAGATCGTGGAGACATTTTTATCGCCCACGATCAAAAATTGTCATATCGCACACCCCCAGTTGTTTATTGGTATCAGTGGTTTCATAAATATCCATGGAGCCTTTCCATTGCACAAAATGTTCTTTATACTAGAAAAAGTTCTTCACGCAAAAATGGTTCTTTTAAGAACTGTTACATGAAAAGTTCTTTGGGGAACCAGAAATGGTTCTTTAATGACATTGCTATGAAAACCCCCATTTGGAAACTTTATTTTATAAAGTGCAGCCAGTCTCTGTGGCCCACCTTAATGCTTTTTGTATCTAGTGCTGAGAAATAATACAGATTTACTGATTTGATTCGATTGGATTAGATTTGATTCTGATTCATTTGGATACATTTCAAATATAATCTCCATTTTGCTTAAATATGAAAGAAATCTGCTGATGCTGTAAATTATAGAAGACTGATTCAGACTGATTCATTAGAACTGGCTCATACGGCACAACCAGACAACAGTTGAGCTGTATATTTCTGATTCATCTTACCAGAAATATGGCAAAAAATACACTACAGTTCAAAAGTTTGTGTTCAGTAATAGTTTTTTAAACAGAAATGTATACTTCTATTTGATAATAATCATTAGCCATTAAATTAATTATATGTGGCAGTTATATTCTTGTACCATCTCTACCTTCTTTTCTTTTTTTTAATGAGCACTTTATGACACTCATTAATGTTTTTTTATGACATATGAGAGTTGCATTGGTGTACAAGTTGATTGATGTATAAGACACATTTGATCATTTTATTCATGTAATAATGTACAATAAACAAAACGTTTACAAACATTAGAAACGTATATTCCCCACACTCCACAAAAAAACTGTAAATTTAGCAGTGTTCAGAATAGAAAGATGAACGAAAATATAAGTAAAAAAACAAACACAAATTATAGTGGCATTCACTCTAAACATATATTATAAATGCCCAGCCTAAATATTTAAAGCGAAACTGAAACTAGCGGCGTGGTTGCAAGAAAATGCACAATACAAACTCACTTGCTTTTTCTCATTCGTTATCAATCCTAATGTGCGCGCTTTGCGCTTGACTTTGATTGCTTTATATGAGTCACCTTGGAAATCGCAGCACGTTTCAGATGAAAAAAAAAAAAAACGAAATTTATAATCCAGAAAAAGAACAGTACTATATCCATTTTCATACAAATGTGTGTGGAAAACAGAAGAAAAAAGCATATCTTTGCAAGATAAAAAAAACAAACATTTATTTTGTATTTGCTGTGTGGCTTGAATGCGGCGTCCATCAAAAATAGACTAGGTGCCTATCTTTAGTGAAGCAGAGCTAAGAGCCGCGGCGTGGCTGGTGTAAACACAAGCATTGACTGGAGTGGCCGTGATCAGCTCCGATGGCCGCGGCGGGACGGTGTAAATCAGGGGTTATATGCACTACAGGCTACAGTGCCATCTATTGGATTTTACTGATATTGCATCAAATTAGCTATTTTGGACCAACTGCCTCATGGGCTGGATGAAAACAACCGTAGTTTGCCCACCTCTGCAGATTCATATCATTTTTAAAAATCCCTTGCAGGCCGCCACAGGAGTGATAGCGGGCCGCAGTTTGGACACTCCTGGTCTTGGATTAACCCTTTAATTGATGTATTCTTTAAAACCATACTTTCCAGAGGGTTGCTTTAAATGCATGTTCCTGCTGTGCCCCTTTTGCTTGATGCCACCGGGGGGCCGCTGCACTGATGGCTTGGGCCCGTCATCGCTGCTTGCAGCTATATTTTATTTTGTATTTTTAAATAAACAAAACAAAAGTGTGAAAATACTATAATATTTTAAAATAAAAAGTGAGTATTTAAAAAAATACAATTGTTTCATAGTACACTTAAAAATACAAGGCTAATATTTATATTATATACTTAATTTTTATTTTGTTAATTTTCAACATTTTCAAACCTAAAATCAGCAAACTTTTATTTCGTTGGGTTGCCGGCGAGTAAGTAAGTGGCCCTATTAAACACCTGGTGCAAAGTGTTTTTTGCTAGTTTCAGCCCGACACCGTTATCATTTTCACGTCCTGTGCCACGTTGTTTAAATAGCAAATGCATTTGCGCCCATTTGTGCGCCCATGGGCGTGATGGTCTGAAAATGAGATATGTTCAGGCAAATTGTTGGCGTGTTGCTATTTTGAGGCAAGTGAAATAGTATCTTTTTGGAATGGGAGATGACACTCTGATTGGTTTATTGCACATTATACCCAAAACACACCCATTACTCATTAAGAGAATAGAGAACCCTTTTAGACCATGCGCCGGGCACGCTGACCGTTTTCCCCGTCGTTAAACTAGCAAAAGTGGATTCAGACATGCCCTAAGTGCACCTGCATCATGCGCTTTAGACCATGTGCTTAGATCGTTAAAATAGGGCCCAGTGTGTTGCTGGTTTTTGGGCTGTTAAGTGAAGCGTGTCAGTGAATGAAATGTCAGTATAATATAATAGTTATTTTAGTTTTATTTTATTGTATTAATATGTCATCCAATAAAATAATATTAATATTATTAATAATATTATTGTCATAATATCGATCCAATAAATACAGCCTTGGTAAGCATAAGAGACTTTCAGACTTTTGAGCTATAGTGTAAATTAGATAATAGTTAGGACACAGTCCTGATCTGTACAGCTTAAACATTTTCGTTTCTGACTTAAGGTGAGAAAAGCAACATGAGGCAGCAGTGTCACACATCTGGATGAAAATGATACCCCTGACATCTCCCTTTCTCACTTTCTTTTTTCTTTCTTCGAACTTCTCCCATTATGAGACAAAAAATAAAAGAGCTGATGACACAGGAGAAATCAGCGGAGTTGAAATCTCGTCCTTCTCTGCCAATTTTCACAATCGTTTTTCCTCCGACCGTGAGAGAATTCATTAAAATTTCACTCAGCCTGCGGCCTCTCTCTCTTTCTCCCTCTCTCTCTCTTCCTCTCAATCTATCTTTCTCTCTTTGCCTTTTCTCTCTCTGAATGAATGGAGCTTTGAATAATGTAACCAGTTTTAACAAGATCATAAAAACCCCCATCCAACATTCATAAGCCAGTTAGCTGAGGTTGGGGATCTTGGGGATGGCGGCACGCACACGTTAAGCACACCTCGTTTCTCTCACACTCGCACCTACATGCACTCGGGCACGTGCACTCTCAAATGTCTCTCTTCCAGACGCAATCGCACACACATACTTGAATTCCGCAGAGGATGAAAGAGTGACGCAGGAGCTGGAGAGATGAGAGAGGGATGCCTTGGAGGAGGAGGATGAGAGACAGAGAGTGAAATCAAAGAAGCAGTGATGTAAGAGAAGCCCCCATAGGTCTCTCTCCTGTCCGTCTGTCGAGAAAACCGCACCAGCTCTCTGGCTCTGCCGCAAATTAGAGGACTGTGAATGTCCTTTACACTGCGTTTATTTCTAAAACACTATCATTATACTTTTTATATTTCTTAACTGCTTTTATCATAGTGCAGAAGCATTAAAAACATGTCGGAATAGGTGTGCTCAAAACACAGCCTTTAAGATATTTAGATAATATTTAACAGATACCAACAGTGATGCATTTGCAGCGTTTTTCCAAGGAAGTAATCTCTGTCTAAATCTTGGTGCTGTTTTGCTCTTAGCGATCTTATGTTATGAGGAAAATGGAAAATGAGATTTTACACTGAATGAAACATGAGGTTTGGCTAATGGTTCGATGCTAACATGCAACTGTGTTCGGCTGCATCTCAATTTTATACCATTTGCACTGCATAGTATACAATGTGATTTATATACTATTAGGTGTTTATATACTATTAAAGTACTATTACACTATACTTTTATACTATTTATGTATTAAATTTCAACTTTAAAAACTAAGAAAAATTACAAAAGCGCACAGCAAAGTTACTAAAACTTAAAAACTGAAAAGATAAAAATGAAAGCTAATACAATATAATAAATGTAATATTTGTAATAGCTTCATTTTATTTTATTCACTTTTAGTAATTTTAGTACTTCAATTCATTTAATTTCAATTAGCTGCCAAAGCAACAAATGTTCATTTAAGGTTAGTTTTTCATCCAATTTTTCTAAGGGTTTTTTTTTTTTTTTTTTTTTAAATTTCAGCTTTATTTCAATTGCCAAAAATGATTTTTTTTTTTTTATCGTTTTAGTTAACAATAACAACCCTGATTTTCATTTTAATTTTCAGTTATTTTAATGCAATCTTTCAACATGAATCCAGAAATGTTTTATTAGTAAATTTAAAGATAATTAATTAATAAATTTATAGCTATTTTTAGCCAATCTTTTTGGTCACACTTTATTTTAATGTCTAATTCTTATATTAGATATTTACAAACCATTAACTATAACTTTTGCCTCAGAAAACTCCTAATTTGCTGCTTATTAATAGTTATAGTTAGTAAGGTAGTTTTTAAGTTTAGGTATTAGGTAGGATTAGGGATGTAGAATATGGTCATACAGAATATGTGCTTTAAAAGTACTAATAAGCAGCCGATATGTTATTAATAGGCATGCTAAGGAACTAGTTAAAAGTGAGAATTGGTCCCTATACTAAAGTGTTACCATCCCCCCCCCCCCCCCCAAAACTAGTGCAGTATATGTACAGATACTCATACAAATGATACACATACACCATAAATGAAGGATAATTTGAGAAGCATTTTCTTACATAGTATTTCAGTAACGTAATGTGTGCCTAATTCAACAATACAGGAATATGTTGGTGTATAGACTTTGTGTGTGTTTCTGTGCAAGTGTGTGTCTCTAAGTCTGTGAAAACGACATGTGACCTTCATAAGAAGATGAAATACACTGTGAGCAATAGACTTGCATTGATTTCCGCAGCAATTACTGCCATTCTCAGCTCAGCTAGTGCATAAATATTGATGTTCTGTGTTGAGACGTTCAACATTCGGTGGGTTTATATGAGCGTGTGTTTGCATATAGCGCTGGTTCTTTTACTTTCTCTCTCTCTCTATTTATATATATTTGCTTTTCTCATTTCGCATTAGCTCATATTCACATTCTCTATTTTTCTCTCTATGCAAACACGCACACGCAAAAGCAGAACACCACACATCCTTCCAGCAGACGTGTCAGACGTCACAGTGAGAATGCAATCCAAATCTGTAACATCTAATTTTACGCTATCAGAAGGAGGGACATGTTCAATCTCACAGACTTTAATTAGATCTCTGGCACTGGAGGTGTGTGTGTTCGCATACACACATCTGTGTGGGTGTGTGTTTGTGCTGGAGAAGCAGTAAGAAGCATCAAAATCTTTGTGTGTCAGATTTTTGCACGCATGTTTGCGAATGCTGTTTGTGAGAAAAATCGATCAATGGAGCACCATGTGTTTTCGTGTTATTTGGCTCATATGCAGGTTTTATTACCTATTATTTATGTGGAGTTCAAAATCTGTAATCTATCTCACCTATCTTAATTTTCAGCACTGCAATGGGTATTTTTACAAAGACAGGCATGTATGCCCTCCTCATTTACAGGAACAATTTGCCCAAAATAAAATTTTTCTAAAAATGTAGCTACGCTCAGGCCATCCGAGATGTAAATAAGTTTGTTTCTTCATTAGAACAGATTTTGAGAAATTTAGCATTACTTTACATGGTCAGCAGTGGATTCTCTACAGCAGGGGTCTCCAACCTTTTTTACACCACGGACCGGTTACTGTGTGGTGGTGGGGGGGGGGGGCTTCTTGTTGTGGATAGGGTCTTTAAAACAGCTCTATTCATTTATACTGTTATCAGCACATGTTGAAGTAGATTCGTCTCTTGTCTCTGAGAGAATATGCGCTGTTAATACAGCGTTTGAAAACTCAAGTCAGTTTTTTTACTTTCACTTTCTGTATGACTGAAGTTAAGACGTTCACCGGCATAACTATTGCGCAAAATTTGCACGTTGCTTGTGTGATATCCATTGCCTCGCCTTCTACTGTATAAACTACATGAATACATGAAAGAGGAATCAATTCGGTATGCCGCGCTGTCTGAAACACGTCTCTATGCTTGTGTGAGCTTCGGGTGTGCGCGAGTACAGCGCGCAAGTAACGAATTGAGTTCGGTTTTGTTTCCTCTTGTGGTTTTAAGTAGCTTGAACGTGTAAATTGGCAAATTAATCTGCGAATCACATGCCGAACGGTGGGGTCTGGACCTGGATCAACTGCAATCCGTTTAAGCCCTAATAGCCATGACAGATCAGAGCAATCTTTTATTTACTAATTTAACCATCGTCAACGCATACAACGAAAATAAAGAGTAATTAGAAAAATGATTTACGCACAATAAATAACAGAGCGTCATATATATTATAGGCTACACATTTTCCCCAGAACTTTCTCGCGACCCGGTCGGAATTCTTCCACGGCCCGGTAGTGGGTCGCGACCCGGTGGTTGGGGACCTCTGCTCTACAGTGAATGGGTGCCGTCAGAATGAGAGTCCAAACAGCTGATTAAAAACAAATCCATCATTTACATAGATGGTTTTTAACTTCAAACCATTGCTTCTGGCTAAGATATTTGTCCACTATCCATAACATTGCTCTCTCCAATGTGAAAGTCATCTCATCTGAATAAGGAGAAAAATATGCCCAGATCAAGCAGAGCTTACAAGTGAAAATAGTCCGAAACAGTTGTGTTTTGATGCGAGAAGACAACAGAGAATGGACTTTTTTTTCTTTTCTTTTTTTTACTGTGGAAGTGTTATAATGGATTATGGACATTGGTTGTTAGTCAAAATACCTAAATAATGGATTCATTTTTTACAAACGTGCTAATTGATGAACAGGAGTCGTGTGGATTATTTGTGGATTATTGTTGATGTTTTTTCATCTCTCATTCTGACGGCCCCCGTTCATTGCAGGGATCTTACATTTCTCTAAATCTGTTCTAATGATAAAACAAACTCATCTACATCTTGGGTTTCCTGGGGTAAGTCCACGTTTTTGTGTAAGCTATTACTTTAATGCACATGCAGAGGAGTGCATGTGTGACATTTTCAGGGGAGGTTTAGGCTGATCTTGCTTTTCATATTACCGGAATCTCAGCAGGTCAGAGCCAGTGCGAGAGAGTTTTGACACTTTTACGTGTGAGAGAAGAAGCAGGAGGAGGTTTAAAAGTGAGCTAAACAAGAGTGTATAGATGAGTGACTACACATTTGGAGCTGCTGCAGTACATTGGTTATTGTATTTAAGGCCTCCCAGAGTAATACTTGGACTATAATTTACTGCACCAGCACTGTCAGACTGAAATAACAACATTTTATGTCAAAATGGTCAACATATAGGGTGTATAAATCACACAATACAACATCTAAAACACATTTCCCTTATACATTGATTTAATTGATTAAAATTGGTTTTCATGGACATCTTAGACTTCAAGTCAACTATCCACATGTCAGTCAAATAGCCTCTTCCTGCCTAAATGGGTTGTTGTTGGCCAGAAAAACCTGTAATGTAGACCACACTTAATGCGGCTCATCAAAAGTCTGGCCACAGACTAAAAGCATCTTATGGTTGCGAACAGCACAAAGCATGCTTTCTGTGTGCCTCGAGGCCATCAGCAAAAAGAGAAAAGGCATGATTAGAAAGCGAGTATGTAGTTGAACTCCACTCTACTGTGTGCTTGATTCAGCACCATGGTCAGCTCCCTGAACAAGAGTGCACTACATTCCCTCAAACCGCGTCTGTCCTGCGCCAGAGAGGCAGTTTGTCAACACTTCATTAAAGTCTCATCAAAGAGCTGACTAGTCATGATGAATAAATTATTTGAATAAATTATTAACTGTTATGTTTTTCTTCAGTGCCTTGTGGTGTAGAGATGCTACAACAGAACCTCACTGAATCTGCACACTGCTTGTGTTTCTAATCATTTTGCTACAGATGCAGTCTTTATTCTCTTCTGACAACTAACGTCATTGAGTTTTTAAAGAACATTTGATAGAGTAACCCTTACTGTATTCTGTTGAGTCATATTATAATAACAATTTTCTCCGTTACTCCATTTGAGGCACATGACAAGATTGCAGTGATACAAAAAATATGATTAAAAAAATGCTGCATCACATGATAAAATCACAGTGAGAGATCTAGCTGTTTGCATGATACAATAAAATGTCATCTTAACTTTCAAAATGTCAATTATTGTCAAATTATCATCAGATTATTAGACAGTTATTGTCTTTTTAAATGTATACATCACAAATCAGTTTAATTCATCAATAATTAATAGCCTGATAACTTAATAAACTGTTAAACAATTAGCCTGGTAACATACTTTTACCGAGTTAGCCTGATAGTTTTGCATATTGTTAACTGATTGACCTATACTCTGCACTATTTTCCAACCTTACATATGTTAATAGACTCTCAGCTCTCTTTCTGTATTTGTATTGAGATGAGCTGTTTGTGGGCATATCTCTCTCTGTGTCTGTGCTAAAGTTTAATGTGAACTTGGGTCTGTTAAACCTCCTCTGTAACTCAATCAACAGTTATGGGATCAGTACACACCGTTGCGGTGTTGAGTTACGGTGACAGTGCTCAAGTCTAATGTTATTCGTCCACACTTCTGGAACCTTCTTGAGTATTCAGATGTGTCTGTCTAGAGAGAACGGCAGTCTAGTCTGAGTGTTTGAGGGACGGGCACGTTGGTTGGGGAAGAACACAATGAGAGACATTAGCTTCCAGTACTGCTCGGTATGTGCATGGGAAAAGGTAAGCAGAGACAAGAGAGAGTGATTGTAGTTATTGCTGTCATAGTGGCCAAGATTGCATGAGCATCTAATAGACAAGTCTAAGTTTCTTTGCTTAAATTGTATTTCATTGGAGACCATTTATGCGTTCAGAGCACTTATCCTGTTTATTAATGCATGAATCAATTTATGTATGTATGTATGTATACTATAACCTATGCTTGAATATTGTATATTGCACAGTGGGGTCAGCAGGTTTGAAACCATGAGTGAAAATACTTATATGTGACCCTGGAAAGTATATTTCTAGCAATAGCCAAAAATACGTTGTAAGAGTCAAAATTATCGATTTTTCTTTTATGCCAAAAATCATTAGGATATTAAGTAAAGATCATGTTCCATTAAGATATTTTGTAAATTTCCTACTGTAAATATATTAAACCTTAATTTTTGATTAGTAATATGCATTGCTAAGAACTTAATTTGGACAGCTTTAAAGGCAATTTTCTCAATATTTAGATTTTTTTGCACCCTCAGATTCCAGATTTTTCAAATAGTTATAATAATTATTTGATTTTTCAAATAATATCTCAGCCAAATATGGTCCTATCCTAACAAACATACATCAATGGAAAGCTTATGTATTCAGCCTTCAGATGTTGTATAAATCATAATTTTGAAAAATGTACCCTTTTGACTGGTTTTGTGGTCCAGGGTCACATATTTTGTATTTATTTCACATTTAATATAAAATTCATTACTTACAATATTTTCAATGTGGTCTCAGATTTTTGTACCATAAAAATACTTTTTTATTTTTGGAAGAAAAAATACATTTATTCAAAATAAATACATTGAATTGATCAAAAGTGACAGCAAATAAATGAATGAATGAATGAATGAATATAATGCTAATTTCAAATAATTGCTGTTCTCAGTCCTCAAAAATAGGTTTCCACAAAACTTAAACAGTACATCATCATAAATAATCATATTAGATTGATTTCTGAAGGATCATGTGACAATGAAGACTGGAGTAATGAGTGCTAAAAAATCAGCTTTGCATCACAGGAATAAATTACATTTCAAAATATATTAAAATAGGAAATAATACTTTCAATTGTAACAATATTTCACAATATTACTTTTTTGATCAAATAAATGTAACCTTGGTGAGCATAGAGACTTCTTTGAAAAACACTAAAATCTTACTCACCCCAAACCTCTGAATAATAGAGTGTATGTGTATATATATAGTAAATTATTTACATGTAGTTTAAAATGACAAAATAATAGGGTTTTACTGTTTTGTTTAAGGTTAGTCAGGAATTATAATTATCTTTTATACAACAGTTATGGTCCACAAATTTGTTTGGCTGAGCAACATTTCAAGAGTTTTACTTCAACAAATAGGAAATGTTTGTAGAACAGAATGTCCTCAGTTAGGTGGCTAAATTCATTTGTGTGTGTGTGTGTGTGTGTGTGTGTGTGTGTGTGTGTGTGTGTGTGTGTGTGTGTGTGTGTGTCCTCATCAAGCAGGTTTAATAAGTAGTGAATGAAGACTTTGCTCCCTTTAGTGTGTAAGAATATCTCTCACATTACTTGAACTCATACTGGGTAATACAGCGAGCACCTCAGTGGTGTAATAAGATCAGCTCAAGGCTATGGAAAGTCTGATCTCTGATCATCTCTGATGTTCGCACCCTTGGCAGGGTCCATTTCTCTTTCTCCTCCTCTCCTTTCCCCCATCGTTTATCTCTTTTCCTCTGATAATCGCTCTTCTCATTTCACTGCGAGGCTAAAATTCAGCTGAAATGTCTGGACATCAGAGGATGGGAGAGCTCACATCATTAGTTTGTGCCCTGTGGTTTAACAGTTGGAAATACTGTACTGATTTTCATGTTTTCATGTTAGTTTATTTGCCACATGGAGAGACAGTATGCAAATAAATCTAAAATAAATCTAATTACAGACAGAAAGGAAACATTTAATACATTTTTTTTTTTCCCCAGCAACATTCTGAACTGCATTTTTGGAATTTTGCTGCTGTTACCAAGGTAACATTCCAGTTTAGAATAAATTGGCAGTGAAGCACAGCTTTGTGTAGGGTGTACCAGAGACACACACACACACACACACATACATGAGGCCAGACTGGCCTGCATCTTTCAGAGTACTCACTTCAAGTGCTCTGCCCTTTAGAGTGAGTAGGCTGTTGTGATGCTCACTTCTAAACGGTTCTGAGTGTTTGTTTATGGTAGAAAGTGCATTAAAGGATCAGCCAGAAAAAATAAATAAACATATATTAGTGCTGTCAATCGATTAAAAAAATTAACTAATTAATTACTTTTTTTTTTCTTCAATTAATCACGATTAATCCCACTTAACATTAAAGTTTTTAAAAATAATTCTACATTGCAATAATGTAGGAAGGGAGACAGTGCTAGGGTGCTCCAGGACAGTTGGGAAAACCGCTGCATTTCAAAATAAGGACAGACTAATTTAGTAAAGGCTATTTTGATTAGCCTTCATTCACTTTACTGTTAGTGCTAGTGTTGTCCAACTACAAATATTTCAGCAAAATGTGTATTTTAGTCAGTTTGATGTTATTTCTGAGTTTGGCTTTCAATCGTAACCAGTGGATTTGAAATATAAACATGATAGTTTTATAAAAAATAAAACGATAGGTTAATAAATCATGGATTTGCTAGTTTTGTCTGCAACGTTGTTTACCTCATCTCCGGTGAAGGGCTTCTGTACACAAAAAAAAAAAGCCTTGCATTGACACGAAGCTTAATGAAGTGAGTGGATTTCCTGATGGATCTCATATCTATAAGATGGATTTCTGAGGTTACAAACGTATGTTCCTTTTTTACGTGCCTTTCTCACAAATGAACTTAACATGAATGCACAAGTAGGCTATGCATCCGGGAAAGTTTAAAAGAATTCGGGTCTAATCGGGTCCATTTGGGAAAAGCACATTTATTTTAATTACCCAAGACCCGAGGCTGCTAATACTTAACCCGGACCTCGGGTGTTCGGATCCAAGTGGACCCGTGAAGACCTCTACTTTGAACATCATTAAAAAGAACCAGTTTATGAAGACAATTGGACAATTTGGTTGGGGATCAATGATGGAAGCTAAAATCGTGATGTGATGGAAGTAGTGACAGAACTACATCTGAGTGATATGGATTATCAAAAAAGAAAAAATGTAGCACAAGGACACGGTTCTATTGGTTGCTTATTTGATTTTAAAATGTAAGCATGACACTCATAAATTAATGTAAAATTGAAGAAGTCTGGCACATGTCACCAGAGAGAGATCTGCTGAGTATTGACATTTTGATTAAACACATGCATGGATGTATTGTTTACAATAAGAACATAGATTTTCATTTATGTGCATTTCGTTAATGTGAGCAAGAGTGCTGTCATAGGATTCCCATTGAGCCATGTGGGTGTTAGTACATTATTTCAGATGTAAAATCATCATATCAGAAATGAGTATAGTCGTAAATCGCTTTTGGTCACTGTGCAAGAACATTTTTTGAGTTGATGTTGCTGGTATGGGTTTGTTTCACACTCCTCAAGCATAGTAAATCCAGAAATCACCTGCAAGGAAAATCACATATATAATAAATATGCAAAAGAATGTCTTAATTCAAATCTGATGTTGTATACAGGTCTGTGAGAGGGTTTAGTTTTAGGGTAGAGGATAGAAAATATCTTTATCTCATTATAAACGAAACAAAAGTCAATTAAGAGTCCCAGACAGTGTGTGTCTGTGGTATTTTATTGTTCTCCTGGTGCATTGGCTGTGTGAGCTGGAGATTTGGGCAAACTTAAGGAATATAGATGATCTTCTGCACCAGTGATGACTCATTCACGCGCACACACACACACCCTGCAGATATAAAGGAGGAGAGACCGAGTAGATGAGAGACAGAGAGGAAGAAATTACAGTGATGGAGTGAGAAATACAGTGCATGCTTGGTCACCCAGACACACAAAAACACTTGTTAATGCATGCATACACACGCACAGCTACATTATGATAACTGGAGTCAGATTAGCCTTAGGTTATCTCACATGAGAAAATTCTGGCTGACATTTATATGTGTGTTTATTCATGTGACCTCCTATATTTATCTATATGTGTAAGCATGTGTGTGTGATTTGGTTAGACATTCAATCGTGTGACTCTGAATCTACCTTCATGCATTCCATTTTAGCATTTTATGCATGTACATGAGTGTGTACATGTGTAGGGGCTCTGTGTGAATGCATACTTGGCACGAAAACATGCCAAGGCCTTTTTTTTAATATTTCAACTTGAACAACTCTTTCACATTCAATCACTTCTTATTTGTAACTGAGCCACAACCGAACACTGTAAACCAGACAGGCGTCTGCTCTCCAGGGCCTGGCGGACTGACTGAATGTGAGCATGGAGAGAATGATTGATGTGTGATTTCAAACAAGATCAAGCGTTAGAGAAGGACGAAGGTTGGTTTGGACACAGTAGGGTGCCTGGAGTCTGCAGCGTTTAGTGTCGCTCCATGAGTTGTAAACTGTAATTGCTTTTGATAATGATTTACTATTAATTAGTATGGTCAAACATTATATTGGAAGTTGAGCAGGAAGATTTAGATTTCACACTGTTATCTCAAAATATTTTTTTGAAGTTAGGTCATAAGATTTAAAGGGGTCATATGATGCGATTTATATTTTTCCTTTTCTTTAGTGTGGTATGTAGCTGTTTGTGCTTGTCTCGGTTCGGTTCGTGTGTGCATCGCACGGTTCGACGCATGCGCAATGTAGCCCCGTGCTCAGACAGTTTTGCCTCAGACAGTTTCGCACGAACATACATATAGACTAGGGGTGGCACGGTACATGTATTCGTCCCGAACCGTCACGGTACGGGCGTCTCGGTTCGGTGCATGAGGCTTCACGACGAATACAGGCAATTCACCCCCAATCCAGAAGGGGGCGCCCGCAGTAATGCAGCGCTGTTTGATAACCGCCAGCAGAAGAACAGCGAATGCCATGAGTTACTCACTTGAAAACAAAGCCCCCGAGACAGTGACTATGTGCTGATTCTGAACACGTCTCTCACGTTGACTGACAAGGGAGTATACTTTAAAGGCTTGCGCACTCAACTGTTTGCGAAAAGGAGCTTTGTGCTCGAGTATCCTAACGTTACCTCTCTCATTCGGCACAAATCCAAATATTGCATAATATTTCCATATTTGCGATGTAACATATCTGAATGCAAAACTATAATTTATTATGTAAATGATAGGCTTTGTACTTCAGTCGCGTTCCAACGGTGACACAGAGGCGCGCGCGCGCTGATGTTTGGCTCAATGAATTTTATTTTGATAAAGTACCAACTGCGTTGTCAAGTTAGCAATGCTGGAACTGATGTGTTTTGTGTGTGTGTGTGTGTGTGTGTGTGTGTGTGTGTGTGTGTGCGTGCGTGCGCGCGCTCCTGCGCGATCACTTCAACTGTTTCCTTATACTAGCAGAATCAACTTTAAACACATATTGTCTTATTAATAATCACTGTATAAAGGTCTGCTTTTATTTGTGTACACTCACAAGGAAAACAAAACAGATTATATATATATATATATATATATATATATATATATATAAAACATGTAATAATATTTAGTATTTTCATATCTAGATAGAAAAAAATTGTAATTTGCACTACTGTCTGTTCAAAATAAATGAAAATAAACTGAGCATAGTAGATCCCCCCACACCCACACCCCCCACACCCCCGTTGTACCGAAATCGTATCGAACTGTGACCCCCGAACCGAGGTACGTACCGAACCGTGACATCTGTGTACCGTGCCACCCCTAGTAAGTATGTTTTGTTATTTGTTGGAAGTGTTTGCTATTGACTGTTCAAATGTGGAGTTTTGTGCAGTGTAGAGTAACGCATTGTGTGTGTGTGTGTGTGTGTGTGTGTGTGGGGAACAGGGGTGAACAGCCTGTCAGAAATCATAGCACGTCAGCTGTTTTAACCACGGCTTGTGTACTGCATCATCACTGTGTCTGTCACGCGACTCTGTTTTCCTTTCGGGCTAGAACTGATGGTAAAACTAATGACATTATTAACTGTTTTGATATTTACTTTGAAAGCTGAAGCTCGCGATTATGGTAAGGGGCGTTACATTTCTGGCACGTGCTTGTGGTGTTTGGCCAATCACAATGCACTGTTCCAGCTGGCCAATCAGAGCAGACTGCTTGTCGGAAGGAGGGACTTTGGAAGATGAGCGGGGCATAGAGGACCTACAATAATGTACAGTATTTGAAAAATTAAAGCATGTCAACATATTCTGTTACACCAAATACACAAAGTAATGATCTTTAAAATAGCATCATATGACCCCCTTTAAATAATAGTTGTTGAAAAATCTCTGTGTGTTCAAGGTACTTAAAAATGGTTAATAAGAGTCATATGTTGAAGAATCGCATGGACTCTACTTATCTGACTGTGTGGGTATGATTCACTGAAAATAGCCAACTCATAAGGGTGATATGTTTTGGAATCGGTTGCACTGGTTGTGGATTTTATCTTGCACATATGAATAATTTATCCAGGAATCAGACTACTCTGGTTCGGCTGTATATTTTTTATTCATTTAAAGAGAATTGGCTCAACAGCCATTTATGTAGTCTTTACCCTCTGCCAGAAAAAAAACCTATGCCAGAATTTATTTAAAATACATCTGTTTCATACTAGGTATACTTCACATCCATTAACATATTTATTAACACATCACTTAATACTTAAAGTTATAAAATTATAAATACATTTAATTTGGAGTATTTCTTTATTGCACAATGCACATTTCTTAATATTATGCCTACAGTGTGTTTTAATATCACTAGTAATAAGGATTGTATGATCTCTGCATAGTATTAGTCTTTAAAGCCAAGATAATTAAAGTTTATCTGAAGTATACTTGCAATAATTCCAAACTATATACTAACTTCAGTATATCTTTAGTTGGACCATAGCACTACGCTCAATTTAAATGCATTAAGCACAAAATAAGTGGTTACAATTTAGCAGACTTTAAGTATACCACTTTAGTACAATTGCAGGGTATTTTTTACATAAATATGTAAACGTATGTGTTGTATGCTTAGCACAAATAAATGTATTTTAAAAAGGGTAGTGTCATATGATCCATATGAATATGCTAATGTAATGCTCAAGAAATATTTCTTATTATTAAATATGTATTAACTTTGTTACTTTGTATTTTGCAAATGTGTTAAACAACCTTGGTTGTATATATATTAAAAAGAAAAACAATGTTGATAATGGTTGTGCTGCTTAATATTTTTCTGGAAACTGTGATACTTTATCAGGATTCTTTATAGAATAAAATTCCTTGCTGTATAAAAGTAGTAATTTCTTTAAAAAAAAAAAAAATGAACGAATGCTAGTATGTTGGTTTAATACTGTTGTGCTATGAAAGAAAATCACAAATTAGATCTTTTAAATATCTAAATTGCTTAATCCTAGAAATAAATTATATTACATTGAAACCAAATAGCAGTTATGTGTCACATGCTTCTTGTTTTATTGAGAAAAAGGTCTTAGTAATTTTATGGATCTCCTCTAGTTTCAGAAGAAATCTCAACAGTGTTTTAAATTGCTCAAGTCTGCTGTCAAGAATGGGATACTTTATACTATACACATGAATTTGATAGCTATCTGCTCTTACTATGTCAACAAATGTTATTTGTGTCTAATTTTATATCTCCTAAGGAATTCTAGGAAACAGAAATAATAATTCAGTAAGCCATAACTAAGAACTCAATTAAGTTATGAAAGCGCATCCTCTGAACAATAAAATGTTCCTGTGGGCTCTCACCCTTCAGCCCCTCCCAGCTTACAGTAGCCTGCCTCATCTCTACCTCTCTAAGATTCATCTATTCTTAGCCCGGTGAGTCAAAACAAGCCTGTTCCATTGGCTGGATGTGATCGCTCAAATAGCTCCCTTTACCCAGAAGGCTCGAACGGTCTCTCTGGCTGACCGATGTGCTCTGTGGCCACCACAGCAGAATATCATTGTGGAAACAGAGCTCAGTTTATTTCCTTCTCTTTCATACAGTGTATATCATCATCATGTGATTAGCCAACAAAGCTGCCACATGATATTTTAGCGTCTCCTAAACGTATTAAGCCCAGTGTGAGCTCCCTCAGTGACAGCTCTATGATTAATGAACAGCAGCGCTGACAGTGAGCAAGAGCATAACCTACTTGCATATATGAAGGGACTCCAGGTTGCCTCTATAGACTTCTCAAATTACTCAGAAAGACTCTGCTCATGGACTGATATCAGAGCTGATGTGATCAATGAAGTCTGTCTGAAGCCTTATGCATCTCTCTGAAGATGTCCACTCTGTGACGTACAGCAGAAACATTGATATGAATGGAAACTGATGAGGAGCACCACAATAAAAAATCTTCTGAGCCTATTCAAAGCTTTCCTGTTTATGTGTGTTTTATGATTAAATGTTTGCCTACAAATAAATTAATCTATTTATACATGTTCATAATATATTATATTATATATTTGTCTGCATATTATTGTTATTAATATATTATTTATTTGTTTTATTTATGTTTATTTACATATTTTACCATTTTTAGTTTTTATTAGGGGTGTCAACGCGTTAATTTTTTTTTTAACACAAATTTATCGTTTGATAAGGTTTGACCCCAACTTCTTCCCATCATTGCAGCGCGGAAGGTCGTTCATCATGTGATGAGGATACAGCGAACCAGTGTTGCCAGGTATGTCTCATACCTGGCACAAGTCGGCTATTTTGAAAATACAGTCACGGGAAAAATTAAAGAGGGTTGCGTTTTTTTGGGCTACTTTTATAATGTATCGCGGCATTATACATTTATATAGACAAATAAAAATTAAAATAGATCCTTTTACTAATGTGTATTATACTTGGAATGTATCCCTGGCAACTTAAGAACGGAGAGGCAGATGTAACATCACAAACAACGTGAGTTTCAGCAGAGCATACATGTTAAGGCTTTTACACAGCAGAAATAAACATGACAACAGCCACTACAGATTGTATAAGATAATAAACACACGATTACGATAGGATATTTTTATGTGATTTTCTGGAGCTGAATGTGTACATCTGAAATGCTAATTTGTGCAGCGATTATAAAAGGCTATAAATAGCATATTTTAACAACAGTAAATGACCAAATTCCACATGTGATCGCAAAAGGAAGTTATTACAAACACTCGATGGTGGTTTGAAGTGAGTTCTGAGTAAAAGTGTACTATTAATCTCAGCATTATGCTAATATTAGCTCTAATGCACCTGCAGAACAGGTCCAATTCTTCTTCATAATGCATTTTGTCATAATACTTCATATAAGGTCGCAAGAAAATGGTTTGTTGTATTTATTTAGAAATACTTTCGAGAATAGTTGGGTAAATGTATCCTGGGATTGAAGCGATGTGGCTTGGTAAATGTTTTATTGCCAGTATAAAGGCTGATAATGGCTGAATAAAAACAAAAGAATAATAAGGATTATGTCTCATACCTGGCAGAATTGTGAAAGGTTCTGTTTCCTTAAACTAGTTTGTCATGCATTTCCTTATTTCAACACATTTACAGGTAAATCCTAGGATTTTAAATTTGTGATTTAATCATGACTGTGATTAACTCGATTAAAGTTTTTAATCGATTGACAGCACTAGTTTTTATCAATGTGTTAAACGTATTCAATTGTAGGACATTTGTCTGAGAGTGGCTGTGAGTTTCATTTACAGTTAAGTCAGGCCAGCATGAATGTCCAGTGTTTTATGCAGGTTTTATGCTTTTCACCAGCACAATAGTACTGGTAACAAATAATACAGTTGCAGTTATGGTGCCATTATTGTCAGAGTGCACAGCAAATATTTTGGATTATAATGTTATTAATTTATTTTATTCCTCAGCTATTGCTTGAATCCACATGTGAATGGTGCCTAAGCAAACCATAATGGAAAAAAATGTCTAAACTGACCTAAGTAGGTACGCTAATTTTAGCTGGTTTTGTCTGTTTTAGAAAATAGACCAGGTGTTACGGAGCCAACGAGACGTGCGGATCCATGTGCAAGGCTTTATTTACAAAGGCGTGGTCAAGAAACAGGCAAGGGTCAGATAACTCAGGTACATCACAGGCAAGGCAAAGAATATTCCTAAGGCTAGCTTGGGTCTACGATCGGCGAACATTCTCCAGAGGGCTTGACATGAGGGGTAATCCAAATAAAACAAGCAATTAGCCCAGATGAGATGCAAACACAGTCCGAAACAGCAGGCAAGGGTTAATCCAAGATACACAGGCAGAAGATCAGGAACAAGGCAACACGAAATGACTACGCTTAAACTAGGACCGGAAACTTGAAATGGCTCCGTAATGTAGCTATCACTAGAACAGTGATATACGCTAAGCAATACTCGGCAGTGAGAAAGAGGAAATCCAAGGCTTATAAAGCGTGTCTGATTGGATTCAGCTGTGTATATGTAATCAGTGCATTCAGCTGTGTGTGTGTATTCAGTGCAATGGATGATGGGAACTGTAGTGTGTTGTGAGAGTCAATATGATGGAGAGGCAACCTCTTGTGGCAGTCCGACGGAAGGCCAGGAACCGGATTCGTGACACCAGGCCAGCAGAGTTTTGTTTTGTTGTTTTGTTTGCTTCTATTGTCCTCGTTTGTTCAGTCGCCTTGGATAAAAGCATCTGCCAAATGATTAAATGTTTTGTTTTATGTTTTGTTTTGTTTTTTGTTTTGTTTTGTTTGCTTCTATTGTCCTCATTTGTAATTCCCTTTGAATGAAAGCGTCTGCTAAATGATTAAATGTTTTGTTTTTGTTTTGATTTGTTTTGTTTGTTGGTTCTGTTATCCTCATTTGTA
The DNA here is from genome assembly GCA_036784905.1 of Acrossocheilus fasciatus. NCBI lineage: Eukaryota > Metazoa > Chordata > Actinopteri > Cypriniformes > Cyprinidae > Acrossocheilus > Acrossocheilus fasciatus. Next base: position 18,619,826 of record CM071945.1, read on the forward strand.
AGTCAGTTTGGATAAAAGCATCTGCTGAAAGCTGAATGAATAAATGTTATTGTTTTATGTTTTGTTTTGTTTGATTGCTTCTGTTATCCTCATTTGTAAGTTGCTTTGGATAAAAGCATATGCTGAATGATTAAATATTGTTTTGTTTTGCTTGCTGTTTTTGATTGCTGGTTTGATTGCTTCTTTTTAAGTTGCTTTGGATTAAAGTGTCTGCTAAATGATTAAATGTTCTGTTTTGGATTGGTTTGGTTGGGTTTAGTTTGCAGGGAAATTAAACTCAAATTTTGACTTTTTTGTGAAATGTGTTTATGAATATTGGTTTAGTTTGTTTTATTTTATTTTTATAGTTTTTATGCTATTTTCGACTGCGAGTGTGAGTTTTGTAGTAGCTGTGAAATGTAAGGTGCATGTTGCTGTTGTGACTGATGGAGTTTCAGAAAGGTGATGATGGGTGTGCAATTGTACAAGTTGAAATTTGACAGAAAGACAACAGAGAGATTGGCCATTACAATATTAATATGCCATTCCTTCTGCTGGCCTGTAGCATAAGCAGAGGCAGTTGTGCTGTGAAATACACTGTCAGTCACAGCCACACTCAGATCCCTTTAATTGAATGAAACGCCTCTATAATGTATTCATAATGGCCTAGATCTGCTCGACATCATAATGGGATCAAATTACGTGATCAGATTCACAATCGGTGTAAAAGCTCTGGTGTGCCATTTGTTTTTGAGTGCATCTTTGTGGTTGAGCAGGCATTCGTACTTGGTCACTTCATGTGTTTTATTGATCAGACATCTAACCATTTGTAAGATATTTTATGTAAATGGAATATGCATTCTTAATACGATCACGATCTGATAGTTCAAAATGCCTGAAGTGAATAGGCCGTTGCTGTCAAAAGAAGTTCAGAGTGTTTTTGTTGCTTTGTTTGTGTGTATGTCAGGGCTTGCGTGCTTAGCATTCTGTTTGAGCTTTAAAAGTGTTTGATCATTCTTAAAAGTGCTCAGAATAGGGTATTTCTTGCTTTTTTCTCACTCGTTCTCCACCCTCGCTTCAGAGACGAATGGGCACTTTCTCTACTTGACTGACTGCTGACTTACTAGTTCAGGCATCTGTAGAAAAGAGGCTGTGCAGTCAAGTCAGTGTGTGTGTGGGCTCCTGTCTGTGGAAATCTGCTGACAAACAATCTCTCTCTCTCTATCTTCCTTGTGGTGGTGCTTTTTCCATTCATTCATTCCCAGCTCAGAACTCAGAGACACTTTCTTTCAGACTTTTCAATCTGTTCATGTGCTGCTTTCATCTAATAGCTCCTTTTTTTTCTGCCACGCAGCATTGTATTGAAATCCCTCACACAACTACTCACACATTTCTGCAATTTATTCAGCGTTTAAAGCAATTTTATGTAGTTTTGTGTATTCTTGTGACTTTGCAGCTCCCTACAGTTAAGTGGAATTCAGGGTTGTAATATATCACTATATATCATAATTAAAGTGTATGTGCATTTGTTGCTGCTGTAAAGCAATCTGCCCTATTCATTGAATTTCATACCAGCTCACTAAACTTACATACTACCAGAAGAGATGTTTGGGGGGAGTGTGGTAAAGAAATTGAAGCCTTGTTAGAAGTCAGCACATACCATCAGAATGATTTTGTAACTGATATTTCAAGGTAAAAATACATTTGCTGTAACATAAAAACTGGATAATTTCAACCTTATTTTCATGAACTTAATAGTTAACAAAATAAGTAAGGTTATGAGACGCATTTAAAACTGCTTATTTATAAATATTGAATTAATATGTTGATTAATTTATTGAATTAATATGCCATTTGCAAATTACTTTTAATTTTATTTTTAATTAATGCATGGAATATCCATTTATTTACTCCACTGTTATTTTAATATCATTTATATACTATTACAGTATTTATTATTTGAATTAGCTTTTATTTGTATATTTATTTGTTTTAATTTTAATTTTAATTAAGATTTAGCTTGTACTTTTGTTATGTGCCAGTCATTTTTATTAGGTGTTTTTTTTTGTTTTGTTTTTTACTCGGCTTTATTTTTCTTTTCAGTTTTTAAAAGTATTACGTTTTTCATGTAATATTTATATTTTAGCTTTATTTCAGCTTTACTTATACTGTTGTAACATTTTCCATCAAATTATATTGACAACACATTCACCATTCCAAATCTACAGCTGTAGCAGTTATGTTAGATATATTTTATAAATGATTATCCTTATATTATTTCCTCTGTTATTTCCTTCAGAAAATGCAGATTCATTTCATCTCAACTGGGCCAATCATGATGCAACAGTCCACCAATGCAAACCGTTGGATTGACGGTTCAGTTTAGCCAAGCTAGAAGTAAATGTTGATATTTGAAGCATTTTTTTCCCCATTTCTAGGACTGTATTTGTTTTTCCAATAGAGGACTCAATAAGGGCTGTCTTAGCAGAACACATCTTCCCTAGACAGGACGGAGTCTAGGGAATGACACTTGTGATCTCATTGCAGTTCAACCTGACACGGAATGCACATGTGTGATTGCTATATAATGTTGAGGAGCAGCGAGTCGTCTGATGTAATTTCTCCGCTGTCATCATGACTGTCGGTCCAATCAGCATCACACTGATGCTCATAGCTGCTATTTCAGACTGAAGCTATATTTAGTTGTTGGTGGCAAATGCTGGGCATGTTCAGCTGCCAGGATGCAGAAAGCGTACACAAGACTGCCTTTCATCCTTCTGTGCTTTGTTTGCTGTCATGACATATTTTAATTCATAATTCACTAGACAAAATGTTATTATCTTCTAAAACAACATACTCTGTGTTTGTTGGCTTCGTCATAGCTTAAAGACAGGGAGGAAGTGGAAATGTGATTGTCTGGGTGCTGTGTCTGGAATTGAGGACTCAAGTGAAGAGCAGAGAAAGGTCAAGTTTGTCTGTCATCATTCATTTCTTCCCCCAACCTACATCTCTTTTCTCTGTCCTTTGCGTCTTCTTTTTTTCATTTGTTCTTTTTGAGGAGAAACAGTTTGAATGCTCGATTTCAAAGTCAGATCAAGCTGAGGTTTAGAGTGAGATGTCAGACCTGTGACGGGTCATCTGATGTGTTTACTTTGTTAGTTGTTTTCTTGTTTATGAATTCTCTGGAGCGGACAACGAATGCTCTGACATTCCTGCCTCATCCTCAGATAAGGACCAGTGAGCATGTCAACAATAACCAAGCTGAGAGCCTGTGTTTTTGCGTGTGTGTGTTTTCAACTGATGCAACAAGGCTTTATAGTCTGTTTCTCCAAAAAATCGTCTGAGACTGTTTATACCAAAAAGTACTTTTTTTTTTTTTTTTTTTTTTAGAAATGATCTCTGCGAATTTAAATAGTGTTCCCTCCATCATTCTTGTGTGTGTGTGTGTGTGTGTGTGTGTGTGTGTGTGTGTGTGTGTGTGTGTGTGCGCACGCATTTTTGTGACAAATGAGGACATAAATTCGTATAATGACAAGGGTATGACATAGGTATTACAAAGAGAAGGCGACTTTTCAGGACATTACCCCATGTCCCCACTTTTCAAAACATGTATAAATCACACAGAATGGAGAATATTGAAAATCTGAAATTGCACAGTTTCCTGTAAGGGGTAGGTTTAGGTGTAGGGTTGGTGTAGGGCAATAGCACATACAGTTTGTACAGTATAAAAAACATTACGCCTATGGGATGTCCCCACTTTTCACAAAAACAAACGTGTGTGTGTTCAAACATTCAAAATCTAGGCGGCTCCAATGTTGGTTGCAAGAAAAAGCAGTTTAAATATTCTTCAAAATATATTATTTTGAGTTCCAGGGGAAGAAAAAAAAAGTCATACAGGTTTGGTATATTATTGCTCAAAAGTTTGGGGTGAGTAAGATGATTTTTTTTTTTTTGTTTGTTTGTTTGTTTTTCGATCAAAGTCTTTCTCACCAAGGCTGCATTTGTTTGATGAAAAAAGTAAAAGAAAAATACAGCAAAAATAGTAGTATTGTGAAATATTATTATTATTTTAAAATAATACATACATACATAACATTCTAATGTAATTTATTCCTGTGTTGTCAAAGCAGAATTTTCATCAGATTGTTATCAAGGTTGAAAACAGTGCTTTTTTTGACAACAATGCAGAAATCTGTATTGACAGTTTAGATCAGTTTAATACATTCTTGCTGAATAAAAGTATTAATGGAAAATTCACTCAGTTTGGACCACAAAAATCAGGAAAAAAAAAATCCTGCTAAATCCTTAGTGACACTGTAAATTTTATGGCAAGAGCTATGTTTTAAGAAATTATTTTTCTGTGTTCCAGATAGAATCCACAACAACATACAGGTTTGTAACTAGATAACGAAAAGTAATGAGTAAATATTGACATGTTCAACTCTACAGTAATAAATTAGATGCCTGATGGCTAGATGCTAATCCTTACATTAGTACAGCATCAAATTCACATGAAAAAAAAATATTAATACAGAAAATTTAACAGTTGTGTAATAATAGCAAAATTGCCTTTTTTAAGCTTTCTTTAAGAATGCATATTTATGCATCCTTTTTCTGGGATATGGTTCCGGCTACTCATTTTTATGTTCATTTTTGGTCACGCTTCATTTTAATGTCCAATTATTGCTATTAACAAACCATTACCTACGACTTTTGCCTCAATAAACTACTAATTTTCTGCTTATTAATATTTATTAAGGTAGTTGTTAAATTTAGGTATTGGGCAGGATTATGGATGTAGAATAGGGTCATGTGGAATACGTGCTTTATAAATGATAAGTACTAATAAACAGCCAATATGTTATTAATAGGCATGCTAATAAGCTAGTTAATAGTGAGAATGGATCCCTATGATAATGTGTTACCTCATTTTCATATACATTTCCAATAAATGATGCCTTGATGCCACTTCCACTGTCTGTCTTGGCTCACCCTGCCACAGAGACCCTGTCCAGCACTTTATCTCATGCTGCTCTCAGCTAGTTTGAAATGACATGCCACTTCAGGGCCTCGGGACAGTAAGAACAACCTGCTCAGAAGGTCTTGATTGCTGTGCAGTGACTGACAGCGCTGGATGAAAGCATGGCAGAAACCTGATTCCTCGAGTGGAATCACTGATCGAGACACTAGTTTCCCAGCCAATCAGATTGAACCTGAGCGTGTCACTTTGGAAGTTATTTTTTCATATGCGACAGTGAATTTCCAGCAAGTTATTGGCTGCATCCTAATTTCCATACGATCTGTATTATAGAGTTTATGCGATTAGGTTTAGTGTGTCCCAGATCTGAAAGTATTATGTCAGAGGTCATATACTGGTCTTTTGAGTTGTTCTTAGAAAATGACCCCAATGGTCACAGTGAGCTCTTGTTGTTTTATCAGTTTTGCCATGATTTTGCAGTTTTGTGATCGCAAGAATTAATGCAAATTTTATATATATACACACACATAGATATTTATGTAAATTAGTCCTATAGGCCTCCTAATGCCTCATTTCTGCAGATTTAAATAAGCAGGCTATTATTTTACAGGATGTAAATAGCAAAAACAATATTGCAACAAAAGAGAATAAAAATCGATTTCAGTAATTAAGCACAACACATTTAAAGGTTACTACTCTTATTGTCTCAAATAATAATTATGTAAATACAAAATGATTATTGGTGAGTTTCTAGTTCAGATCAGCACAAAAAATAATGCTGCAAACTTCACCGAAGTGTTTGAGAAAAGCCATAGAAAATTCACTCAATTTGGACCACAAAAATTAGAAGAAATAATCCAGCTAAACTGAAAAAAAGCTGTTTTTTAAGAAATTATCACAATTTTACAATTTACATTAATAAATTAGCTTGATAGCTGAATGCTACTGCTTACAGTACATTAGTAGAGCATGCAAAATTAGTCTTTTTACAAATTCATTAGTATGGACTTTCTCACCACCAGTCAAGTATGGTTGGAGAAGAATGCAAATTGAGATTGCCTTGATTGTTGTATTATATTTATTATAACCAACCACAGATTAATGGTGAAGTTTTATTTTAAGTAGAAATGATCAAATATTAGCAGTGAAGAAGGAGGACGTGCGTGTGTGCGCTTGTGCGTGTGTGCATGCGTGCGTGCATGCGTGTGTGTGTGTGTGTGTGTGTGTGTGAGTGGAGTGAAGGAGAGGCTGTTTTGAACTGTGCAGCGCCTGCAGTCCAATCTGTGTGCAACCAGAAAATAAAGCAATTTGTTATCCACCGAGTCTCTGCAGGGGCGCTTCCTCAGCACTTTTCTTACTCACTGTGTGCGGTAGAGAGAGAGAGAGAGAGAGAGAGAGAGAGAGAGAGAGAGAGAGAGACACACACCGTGTTTGTAATTTCAGTTGTGATGTGCTGTGTATGTTCCACTACATTACCTTAATTGGCCGGGTCTATCTTTGTGTTCCTCAGTTAAACTCAAAGCAAAGCTCAAGCCCCTCTGAGTCACTAACACACTCAAATCTCAACCCGTGCTCCCTTAATCTATATAATCCCAGAGGTAAGGCTGGTTGTGTTTGTTAGAGATACAAAATTGAGTGTCAAATTGTCACATAGATGTCACTCATTTTTGCTGTTAATGTGCTGTTTGGGTAGCAGTGCTTTGTGAAGGCACCTGCTAATGCTGCAAAGATTAGCTCTCACAATAAACAGGGCTTTATTTGGTTTACTCCCACACTCCAAATTTTTCAAATAGGTCAAAATCCAGAAATTTTCCAAGGTGGCATTATTTCATAAATTAGTCTGCTTGATATTTTAACCCATTAAGGCCAGTTTCAGTGAATAGTTTCGTACTTGAACTAAAAACAAACATTTAGTTTGGCTTTTCAATGAAAAAGATCAAGTGGATGTTAGACAGAGATTAAGTGTGTGTTTGTGTGAATATGTTAGGCCTGTTCAGATGAGATCAAGTGCTTTTTAGATCCCTGGGAGAAGCACCTGTCTTCATTTAGAATCAGGACTTGAGATCAGAGAGGTTGTGTCTGAAACCAAAGACTGCTAGCATGCTGCCTCATTGCCAAGTCAGTCAGCAGCGGGAAGTGAGGTACGTCCTAAATTGGCTTCTAAAGTGACAAAGTAACAAATTCAAGTGAGCTTTAGAGAATATTCAATAACTCTTGTGCTTATTTATTTGTAGAAATAGAATATAAATGCAAAATAGCTCATTCAACTGCACTATCAAATTACATTTTTATTGTTTCACCCAACTCCCAAAGTTTAACTTTTGTGCCAAAAGTGAAAAAATAAATAAATTTACCAAGTGTACAAATCTTAGTATGCAAGATGTGATGTGAATATTGGATACTAATGAGCACCGAAGGTATGCTTTTCCACACCTTTGCAGATTGTAAGTTAAATTATAAATTTTGAGTGCTTTTTTGTCATTAAAGCGTTTTAAAAAGGTGACATCTGACTGTTTTTTTTATTTTGATAAGTGCATTAAAGCTGGAAAGATTTTATTTATATTTTTTAACTCATCGTCAAAATAGATAATAATAGGCATTTTTGAAAAAAGGCCTTTTTCCCCAAGATACAGAGCTGGTATTATATTTTTGAACCAGAAAACAGATTTTAAAAAGGGTTTTTTTAAATAACATACTGGCTCTAATGAAGAAAAAAACAAATTAATTGCAGTTTCTGTCTTTGCTGTGTGTATGTGTGACATCATTTCTTCATAAAGAACAGCTGATCTAAATGAGGACATGCTATATCTTCTGTTTTTTTAATATAAAGCTAATTATCATCACATTTACATTTAGTCATTTAGCTGACACTTTTATCCAAAGCAACTGACAAATGAGGACAATAGAAGCAATCAAAATCAACAAAAGAGCATTAATAGGGGCAGTTGTGGCCTAAAGGTTAGAGAGCCGGACTTGTAACCAAAGGTTGCGGTTTCGAGTCTCAGGGTCCGCATGGATTGTAGGTGGGGGGAGTGAATGTACAGCGCTCTCTTCAACCCACAATACCACGACTAATACATGTATTCGTACCGAACCGTCACGGTACGGACATCTCGGTTCGGTGCATGAGGCCTTACGACGAATACAGGCAAATCACCCCCAATCCAGAAGGGGCGCCCGCAGTAATGCAACGCTGTTTGATAACTGTCAGCGGCAGCAGAAGAACAGTGAATGCCATGAGTTGCGCACTTGAAAACAAAGCCCGCTAGATAGTGACCATGTGCTGATTCTGAACGCATCTCTCACATAGACTGACAAAGGAGTATACTTTAAAAGCTTGCGCACTCAACTGTTTGCGAAATGGAGCTTTGTGCTCGTGTATCCTACCTCTCTCATTCGGCAAAAACCCAAATATTCCATAATATTTCCATATTTGGGATGTAACGTATCTGAATGCTAAACTATTATTTATTATGTAAATGATAGGCTTTGTACTTCAGTCGCAGTCCAGTGGTGAGACAGAGGCGCGCGCTGATGTTTGGCTCACTGTATTTTATTTTGATAAAGTACCAACTGCGCTGTCAAGTTAGCAATGCTGGAACTGATGTGTTGTGTGTGTGTGTGTGTGTGTGTGTGTGTGTGTGTGTGTGTGTGTGTGCGCTCCGGCGCGATCACTTCAACTGTTTCCTTATACTAGCAGAATCAACTTTAAACACTTATTGTCTTATTAATAATCACTGTATAAAGGTCTGCTTTTATTTGTGTACACTCACAATGAAAACAAAACAGATTTTATATAACATGTAATAATATTTATATTATTAATTTATATTATTATTAATAATATTTATTATTTTCACATCTAGATGGAACCGCTCCTGCCAGTCTTAGGGCTTCAACAACCGAGAACAAGGCAGTCTAGGTTAAATGTTCACTTCTGAAGCCAGACTGATTGCTGTCCAGGAGATTTTTCTGTGTGAGAAAGGCAGAGACTTGGTTAAACACTGCTAGTTTTACTAGTTTACTGCTTGGTTAAACACTACTACAAGTGTTTTTTCAATGAATGGAAAAATGAAGGGATACCGGTCTGTAGTTCTCTAAAAGAACTGGGTTTAGAGTGGGTTTCTTAAGTAGTGGGTTTATACGAGCCTGTTTAAATGTTGAGGGGAAAACACCAGTGTGAAAGAATCTGTTAATGATGTGAGTGATGTAAATTAATAGTCATTTAACTCCATGATCATTTTTGTAATGAATATACATTTTTCTAGTTATGCCTAGCTCTAAAATATTTTATCATGTACAAATTGTTAAAAAAAAAAATTAAGAAAAAAGTTGAGATGCACCGATTGACCAGCCAGTGATCAGAATTGGCCGATTTGTCGCATGACCGGCCCGGATCGGTGACCGGCCAATCAGTCTCACGTCTAGCAGATTCCGAGCCGATCCTTTTATTGCCAGTGGCGCAGGCATTCAGTGTAAACGGCGACTGATAATGTATTTCTGTTGTGCCAGATGAGGCTTGCACAGCCTGAGTGAGTGTGTGAGAGAGACAGCACACACAAAGTAACTCACAGAAATTTATAGATACAAAACAAAGAAAGAAAAGATATTTACAAAATGATTTAGATAAGCAACATTATACGGCCATGATGTTTCCCCGAATATCAATATCAAAACGATTGCAATGTGACACTGATTTTATACAATAATTTTTTTTTTTTTTTTTTTTATTTTATAAAATTAAGATTAGATGAACAAAGATTAGATTTTAGACAAAATATTGACTGTGTTTGCTCAATTTCGCTGACGAAAATAGTTCCGATCAAAGCCACAGCAGAACTGTTGTGTGTCCCTGAGAAACACAGCAGTGTTTCGTTACTGAATGAATCCACGTTTATGAACGAATCGAGTGAGTCAATGATTCAGTGGCCCATTCAGAAGGACAGTCACTTGCCTCGTTTCTGAATGAATCAGCCTTTTGAATGAATCGGTTGAATGAATGAATAACTGACTCACTCATTAAAACAGACACTTGCCGCCACCTACTGGTGGTTTAGTCATATTTAAAAGTATCATTGCATTTTTTTCAACATTTTTATGTTTAAAAAAAAATATGTCAAACATTAATCTTATAAAAAAAAATTATGCTTTTGAAATTTTGTAATGTTTAATAATTTCTTTTATTATGTAAATAATTTTTGCATTGAAATTTTCATAGATATTTGTTTGTATATGCTGTCAATTAAAATCGGCAAAAATCGTTATCGGCAGGTCACACTCACAGAAAATCGGAAATCGAAATCGGTCAAGAAAATTGCAATCGGTGCATCTCTAAAAAATAGTTATTAATAGTTAGTAACCCATCACCCAGTAGTAACCCAAAAATGAAAAATTGCTAAAAATGTACTCACCCTCAGGTCATCCAGGATGTAGAGGTTTGTTTCATAACGAGAACACATTTAGAGCAATGTAGCATTACATCTCTTGCTTACCAATTGATCCTTTGCAGTGAACAATGGTCAATGGGGGGTCTTGGGGTGAAAAAGGTTGAGAACCTCTTTTATGACTAAACTCATTCTGCCCTAGAAAGGAAGCTTTTGTGTTTTATAAAAAAAAAATTGTATTTGCCTTATGAATTGATTTTCTATTTGAGGATGTCTCCGATTGTCCCCAAAAGGAAGTGTTGTCAGATTTAGCTCTCTTTGGGGCACAATTTTTTACACAGCATACCCTTCTTATTGGCTCTTTTTTGTGTTCTTATAAATGGTCTTTGTGAATGCATCTATAAGACATGCATTCTTTTATTTCATCAGTATGGTACATGTTTGCCCTCCCTGTAATGAGTCAGACTGTGTCTAGCGTTGAGTGAAGCACTGACGTTATGTAATTCAGTCGGCCTTTTCCAATGATCTGTGATCGGTAGCAGCTGAGAGGAGGATTAGAGTGTATCTGGACAACAGCCGGCAGACATGCTGAACAGACTCATGCTTATGAGTGCATGTGTGATCTCACTTATCTGTGCATGAAAAAGTAGGTTTGGGGGTAGTTTGTATTTCATTGAGTATGGAAATGAGCTGGATTGAGTGTAGTGTCTCAGTGATTCATTTGTCATTTAAGGTTAGATCTTTCATGACAACTCTTGGAGAGTTTAGCATGGTATTATACATGGCAATATTAATGTCTTTGATGTGGAATAGATCAGCAGAGCAAGTACAGAGACATCCTACTGCCAGTACATCCACAACATGCTGCTGTGATACTGCTGCTGCACATATAACATATAAGAGATAACCCCCATATATAACATACATAAAATTACCCCGTAGCAGATCTATACAGGTGGAGCTGGGGAAGGAGGAGGGTTCCTGAAGCACGCTGCAACTGCTACAGTAAGCACTAGCCTTGTAATTAAATGTTGAGTAGCAAGCTCATTGGCTGCTGCTACAAAAATAACCAATGAGCTGTACCATGTTAGAACATATAGATTGTGACGGGAGAAGCCAACGACAGACACAGTGGGTGTGGTGTCAGGCCTCGGAGAGGCTTTTATTAAACAAAAACAATAAAATAAAGTGTCCAGGGGGAAGAAGTGTCCAACAAAACAGGGGGGATCTGGTGTCCTCATTGTGCTGCGGGGCTCGTGAAGGAGGGCAGTGTTCCAGAAGGGAAGGGTCCAGGCAAGGGGCGGAGTCTGGTGGCCGCACGCGCTCCCGCTCTGGTCCGGTTTCGAGGGGCGGCAGCTTCTCTTGAGTGGCGGCTCTTCCTCTTCTTTCTCGGCCTTTTGGCGGGACTTGAACGGCCCGGCATCCTGGCCCGTCGGCCGTAATACGGGTGCGGCTCTCACGCTGACTCTGGAGGTTCCGCGGCTCACATCCTCGGTGGCGCGATGTCCCTCAACGCACCCTTCTTGGACCCACGAGGACACCAGCGTGCATGCACGGGGGAAGAAACCGGTCTCCCGAGGAGAGGCGTGCTCGGCATTTAACGGCGGCGGTGATGAGGCTTCATTCAGTCCAGCTGTGCCTCATCACACGCCGCCAGCCCACGTTGATCCCACGCCCCTCCTCTCATCCACCCACTCCCGTCGGGAGCCTGGTGAAGGGCGGCGAATAAGGGACGGGGTGGTGATGATGATGAGGGGGAGGGCCACGGATCCGTCACAAAAAAAAAAAATTATATATATATATTATTATTATTATTATTATTATTTATTTATTTTTATTTTTTTTTCTCAGCGTAAAAATGTCTAAACATTTTAAAACACCAAATCTAACCATGATAACCTGATTTTTATGCTTAAAGCACAAGGAGAAAGTCTTCAGTGGGATAAGACACAATTTTGCTTTTAAATTTCTTTGTTTTAATACAAAGGTGCACAACTTTGCAAATTTGGATTGAAGTGATACATTTTCTTTCTCCATCCATATCTTCATAAATAGCAAATGCAGTTGGATGTGTCCTGGGAATTTAGCCAGCGACCTTGCTATTGCCATGTGTGAGGTGGTAATATAGTGTCAGCGACCTGTCCCTTAGCTGTGAGTCAGTTCGCTTCACTCTAAATGGTCAAATCAAGGCTCTCCTGTCGATTTACAACAATATGAAGATGTTTAAACAACTAATATCTAATAACGAGACACAGAGAATTAGATTTTATTGATTACTGGGGTGGAAATCAATGAAACACTATAAGATTAGCATTTTCTAGTAACAGTTGCTGCACTGTTATTTGGGGAGAACTGTTGTGATTCATATTTTATAATCATTTAAGTGAGTGAAGCTGTCTGTTTTCAGAGCTTTTCACACTTCAGATTGTTAACCAAAAGTCATTGTTAACCGTGGACTGTTTTGTTGTATCTTTCACACTGTTATACTGTACCTTATCCAGGTTTAGTACATAATTATGGGTAGTCAGTCTAGAGAAAAAATATGCTTAACTCTATTGAATGTGCACTTGTAGTGTACTTCAAATCTTTAAAGAATATTTAAAAAAATATATATATTTAAATTATTTTTTAACACACAAGTATACTGTTAAAAAAGTGCACTTTATAATAATGTTGAATTAAAGGTTTTACTCCAAATCATGTAATAAGAATGTAATAATAATTTGCCATGCATTGTTCAATATTACATTTAAAGCTAATATATTTAAATGTACTAAATATCAGATTCATAATCACATACAAATTTCAATAGAAATGACATTAAGGCTTATTTTAGTTTGCTTATAAATGCTGTCAGTGTATTTGGCAATACACAGTAAACATATTTTAATATAAAATTTTATATGAAGTGAAACCATATTTTACATGAAATGAATAGTCCAAAAACATTACATTTAGTTCGCAGTTAAGTATATTCTTTTAAACTATGTTAAACTATGCTGTATATTTGCAAACCTGGGTTAATCTTCTTATTTACATATTTATGAGAATATGATTGGACAAGAACTGTATGCAACAACCTTTCAACTGTTTGTCCATCAGTGGAAATTCCGTCATGTAGATCTGCTCTAGTTGTCTAATGTGCTTTTTCATAAGGGGTCAAAAATGGAATTGTACCTGGGGTACCAATTAACGCTAGTTTCCAGATGGTTGCACAGCTTTGAACAGTGTTACACAGCATGAGAAGATGATACGGATAAAACATCAGAGTAAAGGCATTATATAAAAGGCTGATTAGGCCTGATAGATCGCTGTACTGCATGGGTTTCTCCCTCTGTCCATTTAATCTCAGTGTGTGCTGTATCGATGTACCGTGTCGGCCGAGCCGGGCAGAACGCGAGGCTGCAGGCTTTTAAATGAACATCGGTGCTGTGCTTTAAGACAAATGGCTGCTGATGAAATGATAAATATTCATACTAACACTCACCGCCATGTCGGAGACAAGTTACCCACTGCTCTACAACAGCCATTAAACACCGGCACACCCCAGATCTATGCTGCCAATCTATATTACGTAACTCTGTGCTCCGCTAAACAAGAGCATGCAGTGGCAAACTGCAGAATGATACAGCCATTACTCTCTGGCATATCACAGACCCACAGTGCCAAGTCATGTTATGTAACTGCAAAGAAAGAAGAAATAAATATAGAAATTCATAAATAAATAATTAATTAAATGCTGAAATAAATAAATAAATAAATGCAGATATGCATAAATGAATGAATTGAATGAAAAAGATTTTGTCAAAAGTGTCATTTTTAATTGTGCTATTTTTGTACCATTTATTTATATATTTCTACATTTATTTATGCATTTCTGTGTCCGTATGTTAATAAGGTAGGCCATCCTAACCTCTCTCAATGCAGGATTGATTAAACAGGATCGTTACGGCTGTACTACTGTGTATGCTACCATTGCTAATGATTTGTGTTTAATAGCAAGTGATGTAGATCATGCACCAAGCGACTACCTTCTGTTTCATTTGGAACGTGTAGTCAGTTAATTAGTTATCAGCTCAGTGCTGATATGGATATAGACGTAAATGGCCATGGATGTAAAGACGCTGTCATAACATCAACCCTACACCTAAACCTACGCCTTACAGGAAACTTTCTGCTATCTGATTTTTGTACTGAAGTTGCGCATGCGCTGTGAGAGGGAAACAGGGGAGCTGAATTCACCGAAGTCGGAACTACCAAGGACGCAAGTCCAAACTTTGTGTACTTGGTATTGAGAAACGGTGTATTTTCAAGACGTGGCAAGCTTGACCACAGTTAATAAAGTTAGCAGGCTAACTAGGCTAATTGCTATCTTGTGTTAGTTCCTAACAGAAACGGTTGTTCTGACTGGTTTGCCTAATTGACCAATCCTGCATTGAGACCGCCTACCTTATTAACATACGGACACAGAAATAAAGAAATGTAGAAATGCATAAATAAATGTAGTATAACATATGACACTTTTGACAATAATTTATTAATTCATTTATGCTTATCTTTATTTATTTATTTCAGCATTTAATTATTTATTTCTTCATTTATTTATTTATGTATTTCTACATTTATTTATTTATTTCAGCATTTATTTATTCTAGTATTTATTTATGTATTTCTATGTTTGTTTATTTATTTCTGCATTTATGTATTTATTTATACTTAAGTAATTTCTCATCCTCCATATATTAGGGGTGTAATGATACACAAATTTGGTTTTGCTACGTACCTCGGTTTTAACGTCACGGTTCGGGCAGGGGGAAAAACTAAACTTTTTATTTTTTATGAACAGTGGTTTACTGAACAAGTTGCTCTTTCTTTAAATACATTGTTATAATTTACATTTTCTTAGGGATAAAAATCTACCTCAGCTTATGCTTAAAACTATAGGGAGCCTTTTTACATTGAAAGGTTACAATTAGGCCTAACAACTTAACCCAAACTTACATTTAATTATTATTTATTTTTAAATAAATGATGAATACTCAACTTAAAAAAAAATAAAAAAAATTGTATGCAAACATGTAAATTGCACATAATGCAGTTTTTAAATAGACTTATAAATAATACAATTTCTAGGCTATTTGTTCAATTATATTCAATTTATATTCAATTACACACTGGCTGTCATAGCATGTTTCATAACAGATTAATTTAAACATACATTAAATAAATAAGACTAACAGGTTTAGTAAAATGTAATGAGTATATAGTTTAATATTTTGCAAAATGCTCCTCTCTAGACTTAATTTCTCCAATGAACTAATGAGCTGTGGACACTGATGACTTGCTGAGGTAAATGAAATGCTACGTGACATTTTATTTCCATGCTGTTTTGTTGATGTCTTTCCACGGTTAATACACTGATTGAGCAATTACATGAGGCATGAGAAGTTCAGTCATGTTTATTTGCGTTAAAACTAGTAGTACAGGAACAGGAAAACAGAAGAGGAAGGAATGATCATGTTGACTCGCTCTCCGCTCTGCACAAGTCTCCAAGGCGTTAATACAGTGATCTGTTATGTCACAAAGACTGTCAAAACGCCATTTATTATTTGAAATTCCTGAAAAAAGAAAAATTGTATAAATGCACTGAATAAATACACATGCGTACCGAACCGAAAGACCTGTACCGAAACTGTTCGGTATGAATACATGTACTGTTACACCCCTAATAAATATATATATATATATATCAGTGGCGTTCGGTCCATATAAGCTGCGAATGCGCCGCATACCCAGGCCGTCTGAGACGATGAGTTCACGGGCTAATGAATATAAACATTATTATAAGTTGATCCCTTGTCATTTGAGATGTGACTTAAAGCTTAATAAATTGTTGGGAATATGTATGTAAAATTATTTATTTGAAATCAATGGTCATTTTCTGTAAATCTACGTGAGTGACGGAAGCTTCCAGGTAAGCGGATTCTCCGCAGCTTTGGCGCCTCCGCTCTGTGGCTATGACTCTCAGGATTGTAGCGCGTTCTCAGTGTTGAGCTGCTATGCGGCTGATTTCATGCGCAAGGTAAGCTGTCCGCGAAGCGCTCGCCCAGGTGGAAAAATGCGCTGTTGCTGCCAGATCTCGATTGCCGAAAATTACATTGTGTTTGATTCAAATCTAACTTGACTAAATCATATGAAACAAACAAACAAAAAAACAAACAACAAACAAACAATCATTATAACTGTATATTTTCATGCTTTCTCAAGTAAAGCAAATTTTGAAAGTCCACTAAAAACATATCTGGTCATAGACAATGTTGAAGACATTATTGTCAACATGCCTAAGTAGTAAATAAATAATAAAAAAAAAAGTTTATAAAAATGTATATAAAATTTGAAATAATAACAAACATCAGGAAAAAATAGGAAACAATACCCAATTGTTTTCCGTATACTTGTGTCGCTTACAGTTAAAGTCCTTCTGTGATTTTATTGTTGTTTGCAATGTTACTTGGCAATATTTTAAAGATATTATTATTATTATTATTATTATTATTTATTTATTTTTATTTTTTGGTATTTTGCATGGTCTATTACTGTCATCCTGGTGGGAGTTTTAACTCCTATTCACTGGGGATAAAAAAATAAATGGGGGGGGGGGCATTCATTCATTCATTCATTCATTCATTCAGTTGATGCAAAGACTTATAGACCGGGGGACTCCCCCATCTTCCCACTCACTGAATATTACGTATCATAACGTAACTACGTGTAAACGTTATTTGGCGGTTTTTACTTGGTTTTCTAGCATTCGAATAACTATGGATAAACCTGAAACGATAGAAGCAGGATTGGAGATTAATTTCATTTACAAATAGCCTAAGGTAGGAATGTGCATACTTTTAAATCGACACCTGCCATGGTGTTTACCTCTTTGAGTGTGTCCTAAAAGCGATGAGGAGGGGGGTCTTAATCTTAGCACTCAGCATACCCTGTTAAAAAAGTCACCGCTCGCCACTGATATATATATATATATATATATATATATGTGTATATTATTGTGCCATGTGATGTGTATTATTTATATATATATATATATATATATATATATATTATATTATATTTTATCATTGAATATATGCATGTGTGTCTGTGTGTATATAAATATATAAAATATAATACACATCACATGGTACAGTAATAGCCAATCAGAACATATTTGATGTTAGATGCACTGCTGTGAGAATTTTTGTGGTGAGTAAGAGATGTATATATATATATATATATATATATATATATATATATATATATATATATTTACAATTTTATTCTACAAGGATGCATTAAATTGATCAAAGGTGACAAACTATTTTATTTTATTTTATTTTTTAACTGTAATGTTACTACTTTAACTTTTCAGACTCCTCAAAAAAAAAAATCTTGATTTACACAAAAAAAAAAACACTGTTTTTAACACTGATAATAATAAGAAATGTTTTTTGAGCACAAAAACAGCATATTACAATGGTTTCTGAAGGATCAAGTAACACTGATGGAAAAAAGTTTTTTTTTTTTTTTTTTCAATAAAAAATGACCAGTTATGAGTTATGGAGGCCATAAGAAAATTGCTTTTTGCCAGGGCTGCAGAGATGTGTAATCTGAATGTAAGATGACCTGAACCTCTGGCCAACAGAAAATAATGATGCACATGTCCCATGAATCATTTTTAGTCTGTTTCTAACAGAAGCGATTATATTTGGAAAGATGGATGTCTTTAGCCCACAATGTCTGTTTGCAGTTTCTGCAATGAATGAGGATTCAGAAAATATATTTCATAATGCTGTTCTGCATTATGATATAATAGGCAAGAAATGAACAGGTGCTCCTAAACACTGCTTGCCAATATTTTATTAAAGTTACAGTCTGTAAAATTAATTAGAAAACATTAATAGCAATCAAATAATGAGGCTTTTTTAAGAATTAACAGTTTATATATGGCAATTTTTATGCCGAATATTTACAAGTGACGTGACGTTAGGGGTGGGCGCTATACCGGTATTAACGTGACTATCAGTATTATGTTGTGCCATGTTGCTATACAGTGCATACCGTTACATATTCATGGATTTCATTGGATGGACAGACAAAGATTTTTTTCCCCGCGGTCGTTAACAGTGTTGCCAAGTCCGTGGTTTTCCCGCGGAATTGGGCTACTTTTACACTATTGCCGTGGGTTGTTTTTCATGTCCGCGGGTTGAAGCGACCCAAATAATGTAATATTTAGCCCCTGGAATGTGAATTTTACCAGAGGGTCCCTGCCGATAAACGTGTATTTCACACCCCAGAATGCGATTTTTATTTTATTTTTTTTTATTATTATTATTTTTTTATCGGGGAAGCCCACTCGAAACACGATTGGGCTACTTTTGGGTAGCAATTGGGCGATTTTTGTTGCGAAAACCTGGCAACCCTGGTCGTTACTGCGACATCAGAGAGAGAGAGAGATGCCCCACATGATAGGACATAAATCAGAACCGGATAGTTTTTGCTCCAAACACAAGATCGGCTTTTTGGAACTGCACACAAACTGGATTACAATAATTTCCCAAAATGTAATTTGTGTGGTAATATTACTAAGTCTGTAAATGGCCGTTAACACAGGACAGAGACGCAGAACACAGACACAAAAATACTGTAGCAGGCAGCACACGATCACTGTTCACAATCCTCGCAATATAGGAAGAAAAATATAAATAATGAATTGGGGGCAGGGGGTTAATGTGAAAGTGTATCTGAAAGTATCTGAAACTCTCTTCAGAAAACTTTAGAAGGCATTTTCTCTTACCTCTGTGTTCATAAGCGAAGCGCAGAGCAGCTTTATTTACAGCGGTAACCAAAGGAACGCTAAACTGAGGCCATAAGCGCCATCTGCTGTCAGAGAGTGAATTTGCATGTTCTTTCAGTCCATTTGCTGTTTTTCTTTTGCGCAGGTGTCTTATGTAGCATAATTTCACACATCTAAAGTCAGGCCATTCTATTTTTGCCTTAGATCTTGAAATCATGTTTTTTTTTTCTATTTATGTAAGGTTAAAGTATATTTTACCTGTAATTTAGCTAAGGTCTACTAAAATGTGATTCCAATTTTTTTTTCTCATATCACGATATAATATCAATATCGTCTGGACAGTGGAAAATATCGTGATATGAATTTTAGCTCATAACGCCCACCTCTACGTGACGTGTGGCCAAGTATGGTGACCCATACTCGGAATTTGTGCTCTGCATTTAACCCATCCAACTGCACACACACAGCAGTGAACACACACACACAGTGAACACACACCCAAACCAGTGGGCAGCCAATGCTGCGGTGCCTTGCTCAAGGGTCTCACTTCAGTCGTGGTATTGAGAACGCTGGATATTCACTCCCCCCACCGACAACTCCTGCTGACCCTGAGACTCGAACCCACGACCTTCGGGTTACAAGTCCGACTCCCTATCCATTAGGCCACGACTGCTATTTCGATAGCCTTTACAGATTAATGCAGTAAAATTGTAACATTTTCATGGTAAGCTGATTTTCAATGAATACAGATAAGTTCATTTTAATATGTATATTGTTTATTAATGTTTTTCGTCTACGTGTGGGTTGAATAGCTAGTATCTTTCTAACACAGGCTTTTCCATCCATTATTCCATGCATCCATCCATCCATCCATCCATCCTCATGGATGTTCGTTTATTATTAAAATTGGGTCTTCTATCTCCGCATCCCAGGTGTCACTCAGCAGGATGGATGTTGCCATTCACTAATACCTGCGTGCGCACAGACACTCACTCACACACAGCTTATGTCAGCCTCTCTTGAGACTGATATACCCATTATGAGGATGGGATGACCATCTGTAGCCCACACACGTATATACCTACACAATCCCACATACGGCCTGGCCCACAGCACACCTGTTTCCCTACAGACCAATAAAGTCATTTAGCCATTGGCAGGTACAGTGTGTTCTGAGACAAAGTGCTGGAAATTTACTTGTACTTTACCTATGATCCCATAATGTGTGTTTGTGTATGTGTGTGCATCACAGTGGGGTTTAATTAGGGAATGACATCGCGAGTGGATCCTCATCAGTCATGTAAATATGTAACGCTGAGGTCTGAACAACTCCACTGACATGACAACAATACATGGGTCACTTCTTCAGCTGCGCCTACTGTGAAGAGAGAGAGAAATGCTGTTTTTTACTGTATCTTATCCTCACCACACTTAAACCTACTATTTAAAGGTAGTGTCATTTCTGATGCTATTTATTTACACCAGATTGTTACTGAATGTATTTTAAATGGAAAATATACTGTATAGTATAATATATAAATATAATAAACGAATAACCAGACCGAATGGTTTCAACACCGAATTGTTACAGAAATATTTATTTATATATTACTTTAAATATTTACCATTTTGATTTGGTCTGGTTATACTTTTAATAATTATTAGAAAGAAAATTTATTTATTTTGGTTATTCATTAGGATATTATTAAAAGTATAACCAGATATTATTTATAAATCAGACCAAATTCTGTTTTGAAATGATAAATATTTAATCTTATATTAAATCTAAAATAATAAATGAATAATCACCAGACCAAATCGTATGTATGTAGCACCAAATTGCGTTACACGAATATTTAATATTCAATATAATAATATTTATTCAATATAATATCCTTTTAATAAATAAAAGAATAACCAGACTAAATCATATTATATAAATCAAAAGTATATATAATGTACTTTTGTTTGGCTGTTTGACTTTTTGCCAGTTGCTTATTTATTTCTTTTTTTTTTCTCTCCACTATTTCTTGTTTTTTATTTAATTTTTTATAATGTAAATGGTTTTGGAACTTTTATATACGCATGCACCTGATTTTTACTTGGAATGTATGCATTTTTCACGACTATATACGTGTGTCCATTAGAACTGTGTGCATTTGTTTTTCTTTTAGTGGATTTGTATTTATAGTGACTTTTAGACATGCATTTCGCTGGTGGCATTGCAACATTGTGCTATAGAGAACGTTGCTATTTATAGGTAGATGATGTATACGGGTGCCCACTGGCTCTGAGAATGTGCTACTATTTCCTACACGAGCACGAGCTCATGTACACATGCATTGCATACATACA
Organism: Acrossocheilus fasciatus; assembly: GCA_036784905.1. Lineage (NCBI taxonomy): Eukaryota > Metazoa > Chordata > Actinopteri > Cypriniformes > Cyprinidae > Acrossocheilus > Acrossocheilus fasciatus. The sequence goes on from CM071945.1 coordinate 18,641,367, forward strand.
CAGATTGTGTGTTATGCCGCATCAGCCTCCCTGAAGAGAGGCAGTTGCATTAGGCCACATCTACTGTAACAGCAAATTGAATCCATCTATCCATGTAACAGTATTTATTTTATTTTCTCCCTTAGGAGACTGAGATCAGCAGGAAGAGAAAGGAGTGTGAAGTCCTTGAGGAGGAGGTGAAGAAAAAGAGCCAGTCATGTCAAACTCTGGTGAGAGCCTTTACAAGTTCACATCTTATGAGAGGGTCTCACATGCTGGGTGTCGTATCAAGACTTTTCTGAGATATTTAGTGGTTAGTCTTCCACCATACGGCACTTTTGTAGTCGTGATTCATACAAGACTAATAGGCTCAAATGATTTTAGGGGCCTACAGGTACCCACATTAATGATTTCAGTGAAACCTTGCATTTGGTATTGTGGCCACACGAGCACATTTATGTTTGAAAGGTAAAATTAAGAAATGGTTATAAGCAATTATATGAGAGCTAGACTACATGCTTTATGCTTTTTGTTTGCCCACAAAATCAAATAACATTAACTGTATCACATCATATATTCATATTACAGAATGTACAAAACCCTAAAGATAAGAAGTGAAAGTGGATGGAAAAAGAAAAACAAATTATGAAAAAATATTAATAATAAAACAATGCTTTATGCTTTTATTTATTTTTTTATTTATTTTTTTTTACATCAAAGCATGATAGAAATATATTTAAAATATAAATATTTAATATAATATATAAATATAATAAATAAAATAATAACCAGACTAAATAGATTTATTCATTTATGTACTTAATTGCTTTCTTAACACCAAAATGTGGTACAAAAAATTAATGTTAAATATTTAATGTAATATTTAAATATAATAAATAAAAGAATAGCAAGGCCTTATTTATTATATAATAAATAAGACTAACCAGACCAAATATATTTATGTATTTTTATGTATTTATTTAATTACTGTAATTAATTAATTAATTAATTAATTAATTTAACAAAAATATTTAAATGGTTATTTAATATTTAACATAATTTAAAATATATGATATATTTATAATATAATTAAAAAAAATAGCAAGACAAATATATTTATTTATTTATTTACCTTATACCAATTTCTGTTGCTAAAATATTTAAATGGTAAATATTTAATGTAATATATAAATATAATAAATAAAAGTCGAACCAGACCATATAGATTGACGTATATTATTTATTTATTTATTTATTTTCACAAAATTTTGTGTTAGAAATTTTTTGAAATGGTGAATATTTGAGATAATATATGAATATAATAACCAGACCAAATAGGTTTATTTATTTATTTATTTGCTGTTCTTTTAGTTGCCTCTTGGTTCAGCAAGATTCTTTCTTGTCACTAATATTTTGTTTTATCATTACTTGTTTTGTTTTCATCAAAAAATGGAAGCTTTTTATAGTTTACATAACAGCTTACGGTTTACATTTATTGATTGATTGATTGATTTTCTTAAATGACAAAATGGCTCCTTTAACTGTGACCAGAGCACATGTATGATGCATTGCTCAAATGCACAACATTTGGTACTGTAGGTGGTACAGGATTGTGCAAGGGATCAAACAACCTTGTGGGAAGTGGCCCACTTCTGCCAGCAAACCCTTGAGAACTGTGTGCTTTTAGTATCATAATTAGACTGGATTTTGATTGGCACGATACATTTTGATCCAGGGCGACAGTTTTGGGGACAAAACAGTTGCTGATCAAGGTGTTTGCCTGACCGAAGCACATAAATGTTGGAAATGCTTTAGTTTCACACACATACATACTCAACACTCTCAAGGGCGTTTGCTCTCTTTCCCACTCTCTCTCGGTCTTTCTCGCTGTTCCCACATAGCAGACATGGAAGCTGACTCCAAGGTCCACTGTCAGGGGAAACAAAGCGAGCAGAAGGACAAAAAAGCAAGCGCAAGAGAGGGGGAAAGAGAGTGCGAGGAAGATGAGGGAGAGTGAGAGAGATAAAGAGTGCGGGTGTATGTACAGAGACTAATCGGCCCTGACTGCCAGGGAAGCTCTTTTAAACAGCCTCTCTCTTCTGTATTCCTCTCACCTCAGCGTTCGGGAAAGACTTTTCATCCATTACACATGAGAGAGGCTTTGCTGGGGCTTTTTAGAGCTGAGGAAGACCTTTTAAGTGGGTCATGCCCTGAGTTTTACATTTGATTCCTGGTTTTTGGTCTTTTATGGAATTAATTGAATATGAGTTCTTGTATCATATGCTTTGAATTCAAGGGTACAAGATGTTTAAGTATTAATACTCTCAATACTGGTGTTTTATAGATACTCTGATAAAAATATTGATCCTAACTGTTTTAGATAATACTGTTATTATATTTATATTTTAAATAATAAATGTATGTTTATATTTAATGTATATCCAGGCAGTTGTTATCCTTGAATAAACACAGACAGGGTAATTAGGAAATCTTGTATCACCCTTAAGGGACACATTATCAACTGGAATAAAATATGAATATATTTTAGAGCAGTGTAATAATATAGTTCATTTATTTGGCATTATTTAATATTATAAGCTTTGAGGTAGAAAAAAAGTCTGATAATTTACACTTTGGTTTATTGTAATATATTATTGTTAAACATTCATAATTACCTATTTAATCATCATTACAAAAAATAAATAAATAAAAATAAAAATAACCATCACAATAGAACAATAAAAGTTGAGCCAACTTAAAATTTTAAGGCAACCAGCTTCAGCAGATTTTTGAGTTTTCTCAACTTGTCGTTTTAAGTTTATACAACAAAAATTTGAGAATCTCCCACAAAAATAAGTTGAGCAAACTCAAAAATCTGCTGAAGGTGGTAAAAAAATGTTTAAGTTCGGTTAATTTTTTTTTTTTTTTTTTTTTTTTTTTTTTACAGTGTAGAGTCAGTTAGATTTTTTCTAATGTCTTATGCTTATTAAGGCTTCATGTAATTGATTGAAAATTTAATAAGAAATATGATTTAAAATCATTTAAAATAGTTTCAAATGCTGATATATTCAAAAAGAAATTTAAAAATGTAATGTATTCCTGTCATGCAAAGCTGAATTTTCAACAATCAGTACTAGTCTTCAGTGTCATGATCCTTCAGAAATTATTATAATATTTGCTTCTAAAGAAACATGTTTTTTATAATTATCGTCAATGTTGAAAAAAGGTGTGCTGCTTAATTTTTTGTTGAAATTGTTTTTACAGGACTCTGAGTAATAGAAAGTTCAAAAGGACAGCATGTATTAGTCAACATTTATATGAAATAGAAATCTTTTGTAACAAAATGAAAGTGTTTGCTGTCACCTTTGATCAATTTAGAGCATCCTTGCTAAATAGAAGTGTTCATTTGGAAAATTTGAAAATGTTTTCTTTTTTTGAGTTGTTTGTAATGATTTTAATTTACTTTTTGAAAACAAAATAAGTCATCCACATTTAACAAAGTTAGGTAAAAATGCATGTGTGCCTCAGTAGGACACGCGTCTCTCAGTATGTGAGAATCAGCAGTATAACTGTTTCTCTCCATAGGGGCTCTCTCTATACCACAGGAGGCTTCATTTTCACAGTAATGACTGCAAAAATACACAGAGCTTAGTCTCCCGACAGGTCTACACACACAAACATTGGCAAAGACTGATAGAAGTTGTTTTCCATCTTTATTAAACATTGTTTGTTGTGGATTGGCAGAACATTCATTCAAAACCCTATATCTGCCAGCCCACATCCTCTAATGAGTGAACTATACCTGAAATCAGCATTTTTCACTCCGTTCCAGATGGAAAATCCTGAGATGTTATGGAACACAAACATTTCAGTGTTTTCTTCGTTCTCCGAGCACTAAGATGTAATGGAGTCAGTTTTTGTGCGACACCACTATGTTGTACAGTGGTTTGAAAAAGTTTTGGCCCCTTCCTTTTTTTTTTCTTTTTTTTTTCCTTTTCATTTTTTGCATATTTGTCACACTTGAATGATTCAGATAATCAAACAAATTTTAATATTGCACAAAGATAACCCGAGTAAATACAAATGCAGTTTTGAAATAATGATTTAATTTATTAAGGGGAAAAAAGCTGTTCAAACTTACTTGGCAATATGTGAAAAAGTAATTGTCCCCTAAATCTAATAACTGATTGTGCCACCCTTTGCAGCAACAACTGCAATCAAGCGTTTGCGATAACTGGCAACGAGTCTTTCACATCGCTGTGGAGAAATTTTGGCCCACTCTTCTTTGCAGAATTGTTTTAATTTAGCCATATTGGAGGGTTTTCGAGCATGAATGGACTGTTTAAGGTCATGCCACAGCATTTCAATTGGATTTAAGTCCTGACTTTGATTTGGTCACTCCAAAACCTTAATTTTGTTTTTCTTGAGACATTCAGAAGTGGACTTGCTGGTGTGTTTGGAATCATTGTCCTGCTGCATAACCCAAGTGCGCTTGAGCTTGAGGTCAAAAACTGATGGCCGGATATTCTCCTTCAGGATTTTCTGATAGAGTGCAGAATTCATGGTTCTATCAATTATGACAAGTCATCCAGGTTCTGAAGCTGCAAAGCAGCCTCAGACCATCACACTACCACCACCATGTTTGACTGTTGACACTATTTCGACAAACTATTTCACCGTCTAAATACTGTAAAGCTGATATAAAGCCACCCAGCTTTATATCAAGCTGATGTAAATCTGCTTTGACACAATTTGCATTGTTAAAAGCGCTACACAAATAATAGTGACTTGACTTGTTGGTATGATGTTCTTTTTTATGAAATGCTGTGTTGGTTTTATGCCAGATGTAACGGGACACACACCTTCCAAAAAGTTCAACTTTTGTCTCATCACTCCACAGAATATTTGCCCAAAAGTCTTGGGGATAATCAAGATATTTTTTGGCAAATGTGAGACGAGCCTTTGTGTTCTTTTTGGTCAGCAATGGCTTTTGCCTTGGAACAAGACAGTACATGATGCAAGCGCATGGTGGCGCAAGCGCTGATCCAGATCCAGCGTGATGACGTTGAACACATGCCTTGACGATTCCATCAAAAATATCTTAATTTGTGTTCCGAAGAGGTCTTACGGGTTTGGAACGACATGAGGGTAAGTAATTAATGACAGAATTTTCATTTTTGGGTGAACTATCCCTTTAATTGTGGCAAGTGAGGCCTGCAGTTCTTTAGATGTTGTTCTGGGTTCTTTTATGACCTCCTGGATGAGTCGTCGTTGCACTCTTGGAGTAATTCTGGTAGGCTGGCCACTTCTTGGAAGGTTCACCACTGTTCCAAGTTTTCTCCATTTGTGGATAATGGCTCTGACCATGGTTTGCTGGAGTCCCAAAGCCTTAGAAACAGCTTTAGAACTCTTTCCAGACTGATACATCAACTATTTTGTTTCTCATATTTTCTTGAATTTCTTTAGATCGCGGCATGATGTGTTGCTCTTTAAGCATGCTTCACTTTGTCAGACAGGTTCTGTTTAAGTCATTTCTTGATTCAACAGGTCTGGCAGTAATCAGGCTTGTGTGTGGCTAGTGAAATTTAACTCAGTTTTCTAAAATAATGTGGTTAATAACAGTTCTTTCATAATTTAACAGGAGGGGACAATTAATTTTTCACCTAGGGCCAGGTAGGTTTGGATAGCTTTTTTTCCCTTAATAAATGAAATCCTCATTTAAAAACTGCATTTTGTATTTACTTGCATTATCTTTGTGTAATATTAAAATTTGTTTGATGATCTGAATCTTTTAAGTGTGAGACATATGCAAACAAAATTAAAAAAAAAAAAAAAACAGGAAGGGGGCAAAAATCTTTTCAAGGCACTGTAAATGTAGGACAGTAAAAAAAGGCATTAAATTCACATGAAATAATGTTAGCATACAAAATTACTAAAATTACTTTTTTACCTTTATAATATAGGGCCAGATTTACTAAACAGAGCAAATTAGCGTGAGAGCGCAATACATAAAACACACATTAAAGAACACAGATGCAGCATTTCCATAATGATCAGCGCAATCTACCAAGAGCAGTAAAAATTACCACCTGCTTTAAGACATGTTTTTTTGGGGGTGTTAAATAATGACGCGAATACCAGTAATTTAAATCGTGTTGCGTGATTCATTTTAATACTCTCCTCCCATAAATTTTTCGTCTGAAAGGCAAACTGCATATTCAATAAGGTCAGGTGCAAAAGTAACTGTCCACGCTTTTTCAGCGCCAATTCTTCTCTGTATGTCTTTAGTAAATCCTTACAGTACTATTTTAATGCCAAAAGACTGTTTGTGCTGGCGCAAGCTGTTAGTAAATCTTGCCCTTAGTGACCTAAAAACACTCATGGTTAAAAATGTGTGATGTAACATAGACCCTAATGTATGTAACTAAATAGGGGAAAGAAAATCAGTTATTTCATTGAAAAATGTGAGCTGTTGCACAGTATTCTGTAGGAAGTAGAGTATTCTTTTCACTTCCAAAATCTGTAAATTTAACCGCATTTTACTGTAAAATTACATGAAAAGTCCCATTATTACAGTGTTTCACTGCCTAGAGTAAGGGAACTTACTGGAACAACTTATTTTACAGTTATAAATCCAATTATTTGCATAAACAGGGTAATGGTGTTGTTTTAATAACACGGAGTAAACCTTATATCAAGAGAACCTTTCCAAGCCTATATTGAGGACTGAGTTGCTGGAAAATTCCATCAGTCTCCGCGAGAGGAACCGTCTGAAAGCAGGCTAAAGGTCTCCACAGTGCATTACGCTGAAAGGATGCTATTACAGGACGTTTAAATAAAGTTTTTACTAGTGAAAGTCTCTAAAATGCTATCCGAGTGCATATTTTTATCTCCCGTGACCTCTTTGCGTAAATGCAATCAGTCTCGTAATGTTCCCAGCGTACAACTTCACTAGCACACTGTGTTAAAAGATGGAGTGCAGAGCTGCAAGGGCCAAACTCAATTACCTAAAAGCTGTGTCTGCCAGCCTTTGGGCCGTCTATGAGGTGCCCTGGGTTGTTTGTGTAGTGTGTGTGCTGTTTTTTTTTTTTTTTTTTTGGGAGTATACATATACTCGCATGTTTTTGTGTGTCCATTAGTGGCAGAGCGAGCTGTTTGTCCCCTCGGCTCCAGCGGTTGCTTTTGTGCTTATTTTGTGCCCTGCTGAAAGCTAATAGGAATTAATGGAAAAAATACAAAAAGAGACGTGCTGTCCTTACATGACATGAAAAGCAATTCTAGGAAAAAACACTTCCGAATTCAATTTCACACTTTCGTCATGTCCCTCGACCACCATTGTGCACTGCTGTTATCCTGAACTGCTGTTGTTTTGTGTGGGAACAGCAGCCTGTAATGTAAAGCTGTGACTGGTGGTGTTGTATTGTGTCTTGGAAGGTGGGATTTGGGATGGTCTCTCTGAGAAGACCATCTGCCTCTCTTCTTATTCACTCATCACATTTACATTTGATAGTTCCAGCCAGCCATGTGGAACATAACAGTCTACATGCATGCATATGCAGCTACATGCACGTGTGATTTCATGCACATCCAAGAATGATTCCCAAACTGTTGTTTTTGGATGTGTCTGTGACACGTTTCAAATAGAGCTTGGTGATATTTCCATTACTGACATTTTAATGCACTTTTTATTGGGCCATTAAGATTCTTAAAGACCTTGTCATACTACTTTTGCAATCCCTGTCTTGTGAGTCAGAACTATGACAGCTTTAAGAGTGATGTTTTAAGAGTGTCTCTGATTTATCAAAATCAACGTCAGAGTTGAGTTTGATTCACTGTCAGGGTTTTATTCATTTCTGTGAATTCTTTAAACTGCTCTTTCAATCATTTTGTGCCATTTAAAAATATTCTCTGCATGGAAAGTTTAATATATTATAATGTATAATTTATTCATGTAATATAATAATTTTGTGAAGAACAGTGGGAAAAACATTCCTTAAAATTCCCTAATTATTTATTTATTTTATTTTTATTGTATTTTATAGCCATATATGTTCATTCAAGCATTAATAGCTGTTTGGTTAAAAAGATGTTCTTTTGAAATAAAGAAATCCGCCTTTGAAAGAATTTCATATTCAGTATATACCGGTACACTAATGTTCAAAAGTTTGGGGATGGTAAGATTTTTTTAAATGATTTTTAGGAAGTTTTTTATGATCAACAAAGTTGTATTTATTCGATCACAGGATACAGTAAAAACAGCAATATTGTGAAATAATATTGCAATTTAAAATAACTATTTTCCAATGAATGTATTTTAAAATGTAATTTATTTCTGTGATGGCAGAGCTGAATTTTCAGCTGCTATTACTCCAGTCTTCAGTGTCACATGATCCTTTAGAAATCTTTCTCTTATGTTGATTTGATGACTTTTCAAGATTTTTTGATAAATAGAAAGCTCAAAAGAACAACATTTGTTTGAAATAGAAATTTTAAAACATTATAAATGTCTTTACTATCACTTTTAATCAATGCATCCTCGCTGAATAAAAATCTTTTTTTAAGTGTCTAAATGAATATTATTTAAAGGGGTCATCGAATGCAAAATTCACTTTACAAGTTATTTGAACATAAATGTGTGTTGGAAGTGTGTGTACACATCCATCCTATAATGATAAAAATCCACCCAGTGTTTTTTTTTTTAAATCCCTGTTTTAAAATCCCCTTTCTCAAATCAGGCTGTTTTGAGGTTCCTGTCAGAATGACATAGTTCTGTACATTTTGTACACTTTTCATTAAGACTCTAAAGAATCGTATCAACTTGTGTAAAATGGGCATCCGATGACCACTTTAAAAAAAATAAAAAATTACAAAGAGATACAGTATTCCTAGCTTGTCCCTGTTTGTCACATTGTGTCTGAGTGCAAAGCACATGCTTTCTTGGAGCCAGAAATGCCGGTGGTTAATTTGGAGTAGGACCATCACCTAAAGCGTAAGATCAGAGATTATTCATGTGAGAATCAAACAAGCTGATTTGCTTTTGGCAAATATTCAATAAAGCATATGCAAATTGTATGTGTTTAGTATTTGCCTCTTAATTGTGTCAAAGATGATTAGCGCTGTGGCTATACCATTGTTAATTCATGTCACTGTTCTGTTTTTGTGTAAACATACAGACGGGGCAGTGCCTCTGGTATAACTTTTAGTATGTAGATGTGCGTTACTGAAGTGGCTGGCTTGACTTTGCCGTCGGGTCTTGTTCGATTTTAAGGTCATGCTTCTGTTGAGTGGTCGTCACAGAGAAGGGACTGTGACTCAAAGAGATTTAGCAACATGCTAAAAAACAAATTAGCCATCACGTAGCAATGTCCCGGCAACTACTTTAATGATATGTGATGAATTTTGCATTGGAACCCACCACTCACATTTTCATTATAAAATTAAAAACCCCTTTATGACCTTAGTCATAAACTCGTAATCTCAGTATTACCATATTTCAGGCTCATTGTAGCATGAATCCTGGTGTCAATGGGAATATGCTAGCTATCTCTTGAACGGAGCGCTTGCAAAAAGAGAGGGGTGTTTGGCGAGCAAGCAGAACAGATTGTGTCGTCTCAAAGGTCAGTGCCGCTTATTTCCTGGAAGGGCCTGACATCCATTACCCTCTCTTTGACTGGACATCTTCCACAAAGCAGGATGTCTGGCTACAACACCATCCAAAAATAAAATAAAAGCTTTAATAAGTGCTGAATACTAGCACTTGATTAGTCCATATACAC